>JBAMBO010003060.1:0-222415 GCA_037044535.1 Lordiphosa magnipectinata
TTCATTGTGTTCACATGTTATATTTATTAAAAACCTTTTATCAATCTTCATTTGAAGTTTTTAAATATAAACGTTTATTCTTAGAAATTAAAAACTATTTTTGAAGGTTAAGGAGAGCTTGCTTCTTCAAGCCGAAGATTATATATACCCGTGCAGGTTTTAAACTCAAAGAGTAGATTGAAACATGCAGATGGACAGGCAGACGGGTGGATAGATAAATTAACAGGAATGTGGTCGAAGATGCTCCCTTCTGGGCGTACAAACATATGGCCAAAATTATCATACCATCTTTAAAGGTATAAAATCAGATAAATATTCCGAGCAGTCACAGGCGGCATCGCAGGCTAAAGGAGTTGGAATGCGTCTGAAAAATGTTTATATTAAAGCTTTATTACATTACTTTTTCATATTATTGTGCAAAATCGCTAGAGCATTTACATTTTCCGTAAGCAACAAGCTTCTTCTTTCTCTTACGATTTGCCCAGCCAAAGCAAACAGACGCTCGAAGGAACTGATGCTGCCACAAATTGCCCACAATGCATAGTCTCTTCTGCATGTATAAAAAGAGCTGAGGGTAAATCGACTTTCTCTCTTTCCACCATTAAAGTGGATCTGCAGATCTTCAACCTATTGTTAATGGTGATCTTTCGAAGATCTCGCTTAATACCAAGAACGTGCTTATTGAGTAAACAGCCACGGATCTAACCAAGGCCAAGGTGGTACTGGATACCATTGACTGTTTCTTCGCCGAGCATTGTGCCGAGAAGTTTACTGTTGAGCCTTATTATGTGGTTATGTGGTTATGTGGTTATGTGGAAGACGGTAGCATCGTCTCTTATCCAGTGCTAGCCGTCCGGGAGGGAAAAATTTCGGTGAAGCCTGCCAACGCCTATATATGCATAAATGAGCCTAGAGGCACAGGAAAAGGGAGACGCCCTGACTGTAAGAATTCCCCCAACGCGACAAGATGTGATCCGTGACTGCGACATCTATGAAGACAAAGCTATCGATTTTGGGCTATAGAAACATTAAGAAATCCCTGCCAACATTTATGCAGATAGCAAAACAGTTTCCTCTCAACACACTGACCGAGCAACTGCGAGAGCAAGTGTCGAAGCCCTGACTTAACGTGCACGCAAACTCAACAAATCCATCGAAACCATGCCGGCTGTGACTCATGTGTGAAACAGTGTGTATGCAGCCCTAAAATTTGCTTTAATAGTTAAAATAATGAACTATAGTTCAAACGAACTACAGTTGAAATAATGAACTATAGTTCAAATAATGAACTATAATTCAAAAAATTAACTATAGTTCAAATGAACTATAGTTCAAAAATTTAACTATAGCTCAAAAAATGAACTATTGTTCAAAAAATTAACTGTAGTTCAAAAAATTATCTATAGTTCAAAAAATGAACTATAGTTCAAAAAACTAACCATAGTTCAAAAAATGAACTATAGTTAAAAAATGAAAGGAACTGAAATTTCCAACTCTACACTAAACACCATGTATAAGTTAGAGGTATATCTTTTGAATGAGGTCCCCTCCTACAATTTTCATTGGCTTTCGATCTGAGCATTTATAAATTGAACGAGAAAGGAATGCTACGTTCTTCTGTGCCGAAGTTTTAATACACTTGAAAGAGCTCGCTCCAAAATTTACAGATTTCAACCAAACTTCGCAGATCAGTTTGAAAACGTTTACTTCTAATAATGTCCGAGTTTTAGAACGCTAGCTTTGGAAACAAAAAAGTTTTTCTCACAAAAATCCATTTTACGAATTATCGTTTCTATGGCAGCTACAATAAGTAGTCATCCGATCCGGGCGGATCCGACATAATAGCAGCGTGCAGCCAAAAGAATACTCAGTGCAAAATTTCAGCTCGATAGTTTTAAAACTGAGGTACTAGTTTGCGTAGAAACAGACAGACGGACAAAGCTCAATCGACTCAACTCGTCATACTGACCAAGAATATATATACTTGATGTGGTCGGAGATAATTCCTTCTATGCGTTGCGAACTCCTGGGCAAAATTATAATACACTTTTCAAGTGTATAACGAGTTAAAGTCGGCTCTAACCGACTTCGATATACCCGTTACTCATGGAAACAATTGTTTAATAGCCTTCCTGTATGCCTGAGGTGGGTCAGCCGAAAAGTATGCAACATTTTTTTAACTCGGCTATTTATCATCCGATCTTGATGACAATTTCATGGCTTATAGATGTTGCGAATATAAATCTACGTTTTAAATTTGAGATCGATATCTCAAAAATTGTGGGAGTTATTCAACATTTTGTATGTGGGGGCGTGGGTGGGCGTGTCAAAAATTTCAAATAAACTTGATCTGCGTGCAGACAATAGGAGTCTACATTTCAAAATTGGTTGCTCTAGCTCTTCTAGTCTTGGAGATCTAGGTGTTCATACAGACAGACGGACGGACAGACAGACGGACATGGCTATATCGACTCGGCTGTTGATGCTGATCAAGAATATATATACTTTATATGGTCGGAAATGATTCCTTCTGGCTGTTACATACATTTGCACGACTTTAGTATACCCTTTTACTCTACGAGTAACGTAAAAAGTCTTTAAAACAAAACAAAAATTTATTTAAGCTTTGAAATTTTTAGTGGAATGGAAAGATGAAAATGTAAATTCTTACTTAACCCTCGTACACGCACATGGTTCTGGCCAGGCATATTTCGATGTTGAGTTTTATTTTAATATACTTCTAATTTAGATATCGATACATGGTTCCAGATACCCTCCTAAAATTTTATTGGCTTTCGATCTAGGCATTCAAAAACTGAAAAAAAGTCCTCTATGCAGGATGAAAGAGACGGATGTGAAATTTACAGCTTCCTACACGTACGTGGTATCTGTCCAGACTCAGAAACGAAATAGAAAGGTAAGAAATTAAAAACATTTACCTACAACTCTAATTCCCATACAAATGCATGTAAATGTATGTATCCAAGCACCATGTGCGCGAAGTAAGGTTTTTAAATATGTGCGTGTACGATGGTTAATTCGAAAATACGTACGAATGTGGCGTTCGTCGCGCAGGATTTGCCCATATATCTGTTAATAAACAAATTTTTGCATACTTTTCGGCTTTTCCTTAAGAAACACAACTTTTGTCATATGTTTAGTGTCAGACTGCGTTGTCTGCTAATATAATGTTAATATGTTAACATTAATGTTAATGCATAACATAAGGGAAGGCTATTAAACATATCTTTTCCTGAGTAACAGGTCGGGCAGGGCCGACTTTAACTTAAACTCGTTTTCGTTAATTTCAGTGCATTTCCAGCCTTTTTACTTCAACATTGAGAATTTCAAAACCCAAATTATAAATGCTGAATGGGATAAACAAAATTCCATCTACATATTAATAGCCGTTGATTTAAAATTGCAATATCATTCGGTAGGTAATTGTGTCCAATGTCTAAATTAATCAACGTCTTTGAAGCATATTACGTAGATCCCAAAAACAAATCGTGTGTAGAGCGTAATGAATAATGCCTATGGACAAAGCATAACAAATCATCAGCAGGCGAAAAGTGAAACTGCAAAAAGGCCAAAGCAATGAACCCAACAACAAATGGCACTCAAGTTGTTGGAAAAGATCGTGGCTAATCGTGAGCGATGGCGTCTGCTGCTGATCAGTGAAACGTGAGTTTTGTTTTTTTTTTCTTCTCTCGCTTTCGACATTATGTATCACTTTGTGCTGTCAATTGTAATCCCCCAGACACACACAATTCTGTCGTCATCGTCTGGTTTTTGTTGATATTTTGTTTGTTGATTTTATTAATTTCGGTTCAATTAATTACGTTACAAATTGTCAACAGCGACGTATCCCTCCCAGAGCCGCAGCCAGTTCAGTTAATATCCAATGCAAATCTCTGTGGACACTAACATGAGCAACAGCCATGGACATTGTACATGACAGGGACAGAGACAGGGACACACAGTGGATGCGGGTGTGGTTGAAGCTAATGTTTGACTGCTGGCCGGGGTATTAACTCATCATTGGAATTGGGAGCGAGACGCATACAAAACATAAATGTGTGTAAATATTGATTGGAAGCGGGCGAGCTTATGCCTCCGCCCACCACGTCTGGCCCCTCCTGGTTGCCAATTATAAAAGGCCACTCAAGTGACGCTGGGCTGAGTGTACAAATTCGAATGCCAACTGACAAGGCGGGCAATAATTTCAACAACATGTCAATGCTGATGCTCATCAAAGTGATTTCTGTTTCAGGTCTCCCCGAAAGTTGACAAAACGCCAACGCATCGACACATCCAACATTATATGAGAATATGTACATACATATGTATTTTGGTTGCTGTATGATATGCGTGCGTGTCTGGTTTTTATAAATAAGTGGGCTCAAATAAAGAGGTAAGTGTGCTGGCTGCTTGAGGGTGGCAGGTGAGTTTTTCAGACTATAAATTTTGATATATTTAGCGGTTTTATATTGAGGGCAGATGTCAGCAGCGATGTGTAATTTAGTAATTCAGTTTATTTAGGCTTACTGAAAAATTTCAAAACTTGTCTATATTCATGGAGTGTGAAATTCGGCTTCCATGTCAAATGATTTGTAATCTTTAACACTGAAGTCAGTTTAGCATTAATTTTACATTTTCTATTTTCTTTTTGTACATCTTGATTTCATTGTCTTAAATTTTTTTAGGTGTGTATTTTCCAAGAATAAAGGTTTATTTTATAGCACAATGCTACAGTTTCAAAAAAAAAACTTGGAAATGAGCTAGCAAATGCTCCTCATACTTGGTTTTAATTGTGCACACCAAAATCGGAAAATATGGACGGTGCGTTTTTATTTTTTGCTAATTATGAAAGTCCATTTAATTCTTCCTTTAACAAATGTTGTCTCTGTGAATTTGGTTACCGGTACACGATGTTCACGTGTTTTTAAGCATTATAAATCTTTAAATAATTTTTTTAACTTTTGTGCTAAGCTAGGTATACTTGCTTGGAGATATTTTCGAAAAGTGCGCGAAATCTATGCACATTAATTCGTTAAAAGCAAGTGCGAAATAAGGCGCTCATCTCTAGTTGTTTTGATTACAAATTTAACTTAGAGAGAAAATTTAAATTAATTAACAGCGAATAGTTATGGTGGCCTCCAATGATGCAATAGTTGCTACAATAGCTTTCTGTGATTTGCAAGAAGCGGTAGTGAAAGCATCTATACAGAAAAAAAATCCGAGATATTCGGGCTAAAATCAATCCCAAACGATGTCAGAAGTCGGTCAAGCTCGGATTTTCTCAAACCAAGTACGAGAAGGATTGATTTGAGAACAGAATTTTCAATCCAGGAATTCTTGTCTTGATCCCCACTTTAGCTCACACTAGATTGATTTTATCTTGTTATTCGTACTTGATTTGATCTCGAAGTCGGCTTGGTGTAAGAATACCCGAGATTAAATTGAGCTCGATACTCGAACTACATTCAAAAAAGGATTGTATCAAATTGTATCACAAAGTTTGTCCAACTAAAACTATTTTATCGACCGATAGTTCCTATGGCAGCTATATGATATTGTCATCCGATCCGGTCGGTTCCGACAAATGTGCAGCGTCTTTGTACCAAAAGACTTCGTGCAAAGTTTGGATAAGATAGCTTTAAAACTGACGGAGGAGATAGCATAGAAACAGACGGACGGACAGACGGCAGACGGATATGGCTATATGAACTCAGCTCTTCATGCTGATCAAGAATATATATACTTTATGTGGTCGCTGTAACGCGATTCTTTCTATGCGTTACAAACATGTGGACAATTTTAATGTACCCTCTACAAGGGACACAAACAACAATACATTGAAGGCTGGTCGCAATTGAAGTCTCTTTAATAGACTGGACCCATCAACTGCAATTCAGCAGCTACCTTCGCATTCTGGAAGTACTATAACTGGTAGGGAATTCCAAGGTAACGGTTAGCACAAAAAACCCACACCACCAAAAACTGCTGTGTTTTCATACAAATTTGTGTATGTGTGTTTACCCATTTGTCCTGAGAGACCTTTTCACTCTCAGTTTCGAACTTTCTCTCGGTTTTTTTTCGCTCTTTCGCTTTGACAGTGGAATTCCGTACTTACTTTAATCTCGAGTCAGGATCATTAGATTTTCAATTAGGATCCGTACTTAAAATGAGCATTTTCGGATTGATCCAAGCCTTATATGATTATTCCAATCCTTTTGTGCTGGATTCAAGTAGAATCTAATACGACTCGTACTTCAAATTTCAATCCGAAGGTCGAGATCAACTCAATTTTTTTGGACTGGATTTTAGCTCGCCCTTTTTTTTGTGTGGGGTTCGACAGTGTTAGGTTAACCCTTACTTGCAGTAAAGATCAAAGTGGTGGCAGAGGTAAAACCTAAATAAATCGCAAATAAATAAATGGTTTTTAGGTTCATCCTGACTTTTATTTGTAATTTCTCAATAATTTGCTCCAATAGGCCATTGGTGCTCTCTGAACACGACTAGGAAAGGGGCTGAGCCGACCGTTTGGATCATGGCATCGCGTTGTTATGTACTTATAATGGAACGGCAAAGATAAGAAGATGTCGTATTCGACTTGCGGCGACAAAGAAGTCCCAAATCCGACCATTCAAAAGATTTTGTTTCCTCAACTCCGAATGAAATTGCTCTCTTTTTACGATTTGCAAACCACTGGTCCAAACGAGATTATCTCTAGATACATAAGGGAGAATCCACAATTCCAAGCGAAACGATCGAAAATGGTATAGTCGAAGATGAGAGAGGCTGACTCTTAGGTTTCACTTTTCGGTTTAGCTGGGCAATGCCAAATTCTGCACATTAAACCAAAAATTTCCTTGTAAAATTCCTTAAAAAAAATGTCATCGATGAAGAATTATTATACGACAAAGTCGCGCCGGTCATCCATGGTTTCTTTTCAAACGAGTTTTGAAATATTCAGGTATGTGAATTCTTTTTTTCAAATGTCAAATAAATATGCAAAAATGCGACTTAACCCCACAGCTTAAGTGCAATAGCATTTCCAAGTGCATAAAGCAGACCAATAGCAAAATACCAATTAATGTACATATATGGTCTCAGTGAAGTGTCTGACGTTATAATACCCGTTACTCGTAGAGTATAAGGGTATACTAAAGTCGTGCAAATGTATGTCATAGGCAGAAGCAATCACTTCCGACCATATAAAGTATATATATTCTTGATCAGCATCAACAGCCGAGTCGATATAGCCATGTCCGTCCGTCCGTCTGTCTGAACACCTAGATCTCAGAGACTAGAAGAGTTAGAGCAACCAAATTTGAAATGTAGACTCCTATTGTCTGCACGCAGATCAAGATTATTTCAAATTTTTGCCACGCCCACCCCCGCCCCCACAACAAAAAATTTAAAATTTACATTTATATTCGCAACATCTATAAGCCCTGAAAATTTCATCAAGATCGGATGATAAATAGCCGAGTTAAAAAATGTTGCATACTTTTCGGCTGTCCCACCACAGGCACAGAGGAAGGCTATTAAACATTTGTTTCCATGAGTAACGGGTGTATCGAAGTCGGTTAGAGCCGACTTTAACTTACGCTCTCGTTTTTGTTATTGGCAGGTCTTAACAGGAAGAGGTAGTATGAAATTGTGCAAGAATTAATGACGTAAGACATTCTAGGAGAAGTGTGCACAATTCCGAACATCCTTGACTAAGCCAAGCACAAGCTCTAAAAACTGGAGGACTTTTGACTCCGTCCATTGTAGACCACTGATCTTTCTACCCTTTCAAACAGACTCGTGTTCATTGTAACATTGATCAAGTAACTAATTAACATGAAATGCAGAATCCTGCAACATGCATGATTGTAGATTTTGTATGCCTTAAAACATAAACTATGATTCCATTTACTAATAACACAGTGCTACAGTGCGAAATAACCTGGATAATGACATGGCGAACGCTGTAGAGCAGGTACCGTATAGCACTTCCACATATTTGGTTTTTCTCGGGGACCCCCAACATCTGAAGTTATGGCCCAAAAACCGTTTATGCTTATGCTTATGTTATGTTTAGAGATGCGTCGAGGTGTTCTCAGAAACAGGCGAAAACCTTCGTCAAACGGAATCCAAATTCATTGGGGTAACATTTGTTCAACGGAGAATTGAATGTGCTCTTATTATAAACATTAAGGCAAATCGCATAGAATAAAATAGTTAAACCAGTGGTTGCCTAGTAGAAATTGAAAAAAAAGTTGCAAATGCCAGATCTGAAAGCCGCATTTCTCAGCCATCGCGTTAAATCAGTAAAACCCTTAAGTATAATATATTAGATTGCTCTAGTCGCAATCGGAATTGACAACGTTATAAGCCATCAGAAGGTCAATTCGCTAGTTATTTCAAGTTAAGTGAGCAAAATTATCAATAAACGGCTTTTGGGCCTTTACTTCAGATTTTGAAATATGGACGAGAAGTTTGTCAATTTGGCCAATTTATCCAAATTTTCATCAAAATTTTCCAAAAACTTGACAAATTACACAGTGTTACAGCCAAAGTATACTTTATACGAAATGACCTAGCATACGCTTTTAAAATTTCTACTTTGGCCACCACTGGTTTAACTATTTTATTCTATGCGATTTTGCCTTATAGTTTATTATGAGAGCCCATTTAATTTTCCTTTGAACAAATGTTGTCCCAATTAATTTGGATACCGTTTTACGAAGTTATTTGCATATGTCTAGTATTATTTTTAGTGTGTTAAACACACTGTGTTTACATATTAGTGTCAGCCTTAACATAAGTGCCCCTTGAAGTATGCTCTGTTTAGATTGGCGCCAGATTCAAAAATTCTTTTCAAATACTAAAAATACAAATATATATTATATAACCTTCCATGTTTCACGATATCTGGGCCAAGATAAACGTTCTCCGAATACAGTTACACATAACGATAAGTTAAGCTATAGTGCAGCGGTGGGTACGAAATTTGAGCTTGGCAGCAGTCCAACAGTAAAGTCCATATTTCTCAGCGAGTCTCGGTTGTGGACTTGAAAAGCAATTTCCTAAGTATTAAACTTCATGTCAGTAGCTAAAGGCACACACGTAACGCCAAAATGAGCATGTGATTCACACCGACAAGAGCCGAACGCTTGCCAAGGGGGTTCCGACATAGCTCCGACGACATATCTCCGCCGTGTTACAAACGACATATCTCCGCGCTTAGTTTTGTCGTTTCAAAACGACATACCTCTGCGCGGAGATATGACGCTTTTTTTCTGTCGGAGATATGTCATTTCAAAACGACATACCTCCGCCGCACAGTGGCCGGTTTCGCTGATTTAGCGTTGAAAAATTCGTATCTTCTGAACAGAAGGAGATATTTGAAAAATTCCATAGGGAAGATGATTTCCGTGAAATTTCAGTAGCTTTAAAAAAACTTTAGTTTATCATTTTAGGTCAACAGGGTGACTTAGAATCGGCTGCCAAAGTGCAAAGTTTAATACACTGAAAAGGTTTCAAGAATTAGGCAAAACAATTTAACCTTTTTTAAAACGATTTATTAAAAATGTAGATTTAAAACTACTTAAAATCAACCGACCAATTGAACTATCATCTGTAAAAATAGGGCTGCATCTCTCGCAAAATTATTTCCCTTATTTTAGTTAAGGGGTAATTTGATGTTCAAGTGATATTTATTGATTGTGTTATATGTTTTTTGATGAATTTTTAAATTACAATTCAAATTTATATATATATATAAATATTCATTTCATATTCTCCAAAAATAAAATGCGAAATTTAAAAATGTGCTCGCGCCACTCACGAAGTGTAACTTGCCAGCCCTTAGTTATCTGGCTTTTACATAGATGGCGTCCAAGCTGTAGATGGCGCCACTTGAGGTGGCTGTTTTTGAAAAATACGAAAGACTTTGGTTGGTTTTGCGAATAATTATTAAAACGCAAATTGCAATATTTAAACTAATCAAATAATTTATTCATTTGATGCAACATATCCAGAAAAATAATGTTTACATTTCCAAAACAAATTTTACTTGTCAAAATTGTTTGGGTGGTGAATTTTGCAAAATCTCCTGACAAAACACGAGAGATTTGAAACCAATCGAAAGAGATTTCTGTGACACCGAGAATTGGTTTTTGGGTTGGAAGAGATTTCTGTGACACCGCTGATAAAAATAAAAAATGCTGCTTCGGTGACTTGATCCCAGGCCTCGCCCAACTGCGTACTTTCTTAACTATGGTTTTGACGCCACGTCTTGCTTAAGGCAAACAGCCGAGTGGGCTAAGGCGTCCGTCGTAACCGTAAACCGAGAGAAGGCTAAGCTAACTTCGTCCGTGCCTAAATTTTTATACCCTTGCAAGTTCTTGTCTTCATCACACTCCCGCTCTACTTGACGAGATTCTATATTTTCTTCGCGAATAGCGGCCAGTCGACTAGCATTTCGAGTTGATCTCTATCACGGGACGCCGCCTGCCGTCGTTGCTCCTGGGACATGGAAGACACTCGTGTCATTTTGATTGATTTTATTGGCCACAATATTGGTTTCAACCATTTACACATAAATAAACAAACAATTAAATTCCTTTCAGTCTCGTACCTCAAACTCGATTGCCACATATCATACATTTATTTTACTAGAAAAGTTCCTACGCCTACTAGGAAAGTTGTAAAATTGACTCTTCGACCGATCGTTCTAGGCAGCTACAAGAAGTAGTCATCCGATCCGGGCGATTCCGACATATTAGCAGCGTGCAGTCAAAAGAAGACTCTGTGCAAAATTTCAGCTCGATAGCTACAGACAGACGGACAAAGCTTAATCGACCCAGCTCCTCGCCCTGATCAAGAATATATATAGTTTATGGGGTCGGAAATGAATATTTCTATGCGTTGCAAACTCCTGGGCAAAATTATAATACCCTTCGCAAGGGTATAATAGGAAAAAAAAAACCGCAACAAAGAACTCCCACCAGCCCACCACCCTTTTTTTTAGAAATATTGCTCTTAAATTTAAAACACAATTTCTATTGTTTTTTAGAAAAATTTTCTTAAGAATAAGGCGAGTCGCCTTTGGCCCTTTTTTTAGGGCGATTTTCTAAAAATTATGGCGAAAATGGCACTTTTTAGGGCGAGTTGTTTTTTGAGTGCTGTCAAACTATTTAAAATTATGAATTTAGATTAGACAATAGACTACTCCTTACATCTAACAATGGGGAGTTTACTGAGAACAAATGATAGTACTTGTTGTAATATAGACAGAGATTACGAAAGAGTTCATGGTGAGCATAGTTCGTCAGGCAAGGGGAGTTTACTGAGAACAAATAATAGTACTTGTTGTAATTTAGACAGAGATTACGAAAGAGTTCATGGTGAGCATAGTTCGTGAGGCAAGGATTTAAATAAATCGGGACATTATTTCTCGTTATCCGTGCCGGAACCGCAAAGCTTATAAAGCTAAGCAGAGCGCTTGAGTCAAACTCACCTGACAGTAGCTTATGAAGGAAAAGCACACTAAGATAGATCCTCCGGAAGGTCCTATAAGCGTAGTCTGTGCTCGTTTGGTGGTAGATGCCTATTGGGATTCCCATTTAAGCCACCCAGGCCGAAATTTAAGAACTGTTTTTAAACAGATTCGAGTTGATCCTGATATTTCTGGTAGTGTGGAGACCAGACACATGAGCCATACTCAAGAATAGGTCTTGGTAACTTAAGGTTCATTAAACTGTTTTGATGATCTTTTGATGAAGCCAGGAACTCCTATAGCTTTATTTGTAATAACCGATATTTGACCATTGAAACATAACTTGGGCACGAATTGTATTCCCAAGTCGTCGACTTTATAGATGCGCTGAAGTGGGTTTCCTTAATCATGTAGTCGTAGAGAAAGGGCGTACTGCGACGAAAAGTTAAAAATTTACATTTCTCATTGTTTAGTGGCAGACTGTTAATCATGCACCAATTATTGAGAGAGTTTAAGTCCCTTTGTAGGAGAATAGGTGATACTGGATCATCGTAAGACAGGCATAGCTTAAGAACATCCGCATACATAAGCACCTGAGAGTAAGATAACGCGGACGGAATATTGTTTACAAATAAGTTTAAAAAACAAAGGTCCTAGATGACTGCCTTGGGGAACGCCAGAGGATACGCGAATGGATACTGAAAACAGCGAATTAAGGCTAACTCTCTGAGAACGGCTACGCAAATAAGCCTCGATCCAATTAAGAAGCTTAGGAGGAAAGCCTAGCATATATAGTTTGTGTATAAGGAGCTCATGATTAACGGAATCGAAAGCTTTGCTGAAATCTGTATATATCAGATCCGGTTGCTGCTTGTTTACGAACCCCATATTATCAAGAGATGTAAACTCTATCAAGTTGGTGCTGACCGACCGCTTTTTCATAAATCCGTGTTGTGATGTAGATATTAATGAGCGACAGAAATGCTGTAATTGAAAAGAGATGATTGACTCAAAAATTTTTGGAATTGCCGAGGAAACTTGGCTTCAATCTCATATACTAAATAGTGAAATTCTGTGCGACTCTTATTGCATTTTTAAGGTTGACCGTAGCTATCGGAATGGAGGGGGTGTATTGATTGCTGTTAAGCAAAATCTTAACGCATCCATTTTTCATATTCCTAACACTGACGAAATTGTATTTGTGTGTATCTCAGTGCACATCGGAGACTTTTGCATATTCTTGAGATGTTCCTATGTTCCTCCGTCTTCTGATGAATCCACTTATCTTAAGCATGCTTTAGCAATAGAGTACATTTCGAAAACCTGTCGCGACTGTGATTTTCAAGTTGTTGTGGGTGACTTTAATCTTCCCTTTGTTTCTTGAATCTCTTTCCCACGATTCTGATTTTTTTCTTCCTTCTTGCCATAGCATAGCTTTTTGTACAGTATGTTTGGTTTATCTCTGCTTCAAGCTAATTTCATTAAAAACTTGCTTGGTCGTATACTGGATTTATTGTTTACTGATAGTCCATGTGCTATTATATCTCGTACATTTCGAATTTCTTTGCCTGAAGATAATTATCATCCTACCATAGAACTCCAATTGGATCTTCCAGGCACAACCGAGGAAGTAAAGCCAACTAAAGCGCTTCTTAGGCGTTGCTTTAGGAAGACAGGCTACAATATTCTTACTTAATACTGACTGGTCATTTCTTAATCAAGTGCATTGTGTTGAAACTGCCACAAATCTGTTTTATTCTAAGCTGTACGAGCTATTCGATATCTCCATTCCTCAGGAGAGTGTAAGTAGCGCTCACAAAAATGTTCCATGGAGTTGTGCAAGCCTGAGACACTTGAAAAATGTGACGTCTCGCCTTTTCAAAATTTACAAAAGATCTGGAAAAGCAACGGACTTCTCCAAATACTCGACTGCTAGGGCAAAATTTCAAGCCCAAAATCTAATTTGCTATAAAAACTACATGTCTCGAGTACAGAGTAACTTTTGTAACGATCCAAAGAGCTTCTACCATTTCGTAAATACCAAACGTCGTTCCAATGCCTTACCTTCTTCTCTTTTCTTTAAACATGAAAATGCCTCGTCCGACATTGACATTGCAAATCTCTTCGCAAAATTCTTTCAATCAACTTACTCGTCGTCCGATGCCAGCAAAGGCTATTCTTATCCTATTTCCTCATATGATTTCATAAGCTGCCCCACCATTTCTTTTTCTTCTGTCTTGAATGGTTTACTTTCCCTAAAATCTAGCTTTTTTCCTGGCCCAGATAATGTGCCATCGTGCATTTTAAGGCAATGCGCAGACTCGCTTGCCTATCCTATCCACTTCAATGTTTTCCAAATCACTTGAGCAGTCTAGGTTTCCAGCTCCATCTAAAGAATCTTTAATTATTCCCTTACCTAAAAAGGGTTCTCGTTCTGACATTTCAAACTACAGGGGCATTGCGAAACTCTCTGCAATACCTAAACTCTTTGAACAAATTATAACATCTCAGTTACAGCACTCATGTTCTCCTTTTATATCGCCGAACCAGCACGGATTTGTTAAAAACAGATCCATTACTACAAACTTACTGGAATTTACTTCTTCAGTGATTCGTGGTTTCACTCAAGGTAAACAGACAGATGTTATCTTTACTGATTTTAGTACGGCTTTCGACAGTGTCTCTCATTGCCTTCTGATTTTAAAATTGCGTCTGCTGGGATTTCCACTGGGGCTTCTTAATTGGATAAAATCTTATCTCCAGTCTAGAAATCAGA
The DNA here is from genome assembly GCA_037044535.1 of Lordiphosa magnipectinata. Taxonomy (NCBI): domain Eukaryota; kingdom Metazoa; phylum Arthropoda; class Insecta; order Diptera; family Drosophilidae; genus Lordiphosa; species Lordiphosa magnipectinata. Next base: position 14,274 of record JBAMBO010003060.1, read on the forward strand.
AAGTAGTCTTTAATAGTAGCACTTCTTATCCGGTATTTGTGACCTCTGGAGTTCCGCAGCGCAGCCATCTTGGACCTCTTCTCTTCGTGTTATTTATTAATGACCTGCCTAATGTAATTAAGCTTTCTCGTACGGTGATGTACGCGGATGACTTAAAGATATTTCTGAGCCACAACTCGCCCAACGATTCTGCTTTGCTTCAGGTTGATTTGAATTCCATATTTATGTGGTGCTCTTACAATTTGTTGCATTTAAACAGGGACAAGTGTAAATCTATGACTTTTTATCGTACAACCCCTCTTCTGATTAACTATTTATTGAATTCTTATCAACTTGAACAAGTTGAATCTTTCCATGATCTGGGTATTACCCTCGACCAAAAGCTTTCTTTTGGCACTCACATTAAACTTTCTGTGAATAAAGCCATGGGATTGTTAGGTTTCCTCAAACGTTGGTCTAAGGAGTTCAATGATCCCTACACGACCAAGCTTTTGTTTATATCCCTAGTGAGGCCTATTTTAGAGTTTGGTTCGTGGGTTTGGAACCCTCAATCACTCACCCTGTGTAAACGTATCGAATCTGTCCAGAAGCAGTTCCTTTTGTTTGCCCTTCGCAACCTGGGTTGGGACCCACAGTTCAGACTTCCTCCCTATACTTCCAGGCTTAAGCTTTTAGACTTACCTTCACTTGAGCATAGACGTACCATGTTGGGTATTAAAAGCTTAAAAAGTGTAATATTGACGCTGAGTACCTACCCGGACGCGTGAACCTTAATGTCCCTTCAAGACAAACACGAAACTATATTCCCTTGAGGCTTCCTGTTGCTTCTACTTTATATGCCTCTAATTGTCCTTTTCGCATTCTGTGTAGGGATTACAATAATATCTTTCCTCTTCTCAGTGATGACCTTTCCGACGAAGGCCTGCGGTCTTTTATTCTTCACAATCTTGCACTTGCATAGTTTCTAGTTTTTCTAGGAAATTCCTTCCGATCACCAACGCTGCGAGCAGGGGCGTAGCTAGTCATACCGACAAAATAAATTACACCCACCGGATCGGAAGGCGTTTCTTCTATTTACTCTTTTTGTTTTCCTTTCTACCCCCCTTAATTTGTATCATTTTATATTCTATTATATTGTAGCTGTGTCTTTTAGACGAAGCTGAAATTAAAATAAATAAATAAATAAAAATAAATAAATAAAAAAATGCATTTGTAGTTTGATACTACTGACTTTGGTCGTTTTTTGTGAATAGGAACAATGTATGACTCCTTCCAGTAGTTAGGGAAATCACTAAGATCAAGAGAGAGGCTAAAGTGTTTTAGAAGGGGCAAGCACAGAAAGTCAGCACAATATTTAAGCACACAGCTTGAAACATTGTCAGGACTGGGACTGAAGGATGATTCCACCGATCTTAGACTAGATAATAGACTCTCGGAGTCCAAAACCGGAGATAAAATGCAGCTGGAATGTGTAATCGAATACGGATACGGCCCAAGATCATGAGATGGGGAGGAATAACGACGCTGAAAAAATGATGTGAACAAGTTGGCAATATCCATATCGTTGTCAGCAGTTGTGTTGTCCAAGGAAAGTGCAGGAGCAAAACGAGAAGACTTGCGTTTTGAATTGACAAACCTATAAAAGTTTTTTTAATCTTGCTGAAAGCTTAATTTGCAGCTAACCTGGTAACACTTGAAATTGAGACTCATGTATTTGGAACGAGCATCTGAGTATTTAGAGTAATCTATTTGGGAACCAGATCTCTTGAATTTTTTATACAAACGACTCTTGATGTTTTTAAGATTGGACAATTCCCTTGTAAGCCAGGGTGGAGCCCTTGGGGAAGGCGCATATAATGGGATGAATTCCTTGAAACCAGAATTCAAGGTTAGATAAAAAGAATTGGTAGCTTCCTCTATATCATGAAAAGAGTCAAGGAAGGACCAATCGATATGAAGAAGCCCATCATTGATGGAAGACCCATTCGAATTGCGAAAGCAAAAAGTGTTTGTACTTTGCATATTCGGAATTGGGATGCTGGACGTATTAAATTCAATTTCAATTTGAAGAGTAGGATGGTAAGTATCCTCAGGGACAGCAAGCGGTGGCACTCTGTATACCACAGAGCTGGGAACATCGTTGGTAAACAGTAGATCGAGATGCCTATGCATACCGTTAGGTATACAGTTAATTTGGCCGAGAGAGATCCCAGCCATTAAAACTACAAAGTCGTGTTGAGCAGATGGGAAGAGCTCATTTGAGTTATCACTTGATGACCAGGAAATATGCGGAATATTAAAGTCGCCAACACCAATTATACGGTCCCGGTCACCTATTATAGCAGCTATTCGCTGAATTTGATTGGCATGACTTATATAAGTAGCTAACTCAGAGGCAGGAGGAATGTAAGAGCATGTGATATTCAGGCTAGAACATATATAATGTTTGACCAGGGCATCTGTAGCCAATGCTATTAGTTGAGAAACAAATATGGATTTGCGAGGTGAGTGGTTCTTAGGTGGAACCGCAGTAAGCCCCATGAAAGCATTAGCAAATGTAACGGCAGAAAGATTGACAGCCGGATTGGCAGCAGTGAATGTTGCAGGAGAATTAGCTAAAGCAGCATCAGGAATGGGAACCCGAAATGTAAGTCCCATGCAGGCGTTAGCAATTGTAACGACAGCTGGAGCGTCAGCAGAAATGGCAGAAGGATCGGTAGCCAGATTGGCAGCAGTAAACGTAGCAGAAGTAGCTAGTGGAGCAGCAGGAATGGAAGCTCGATCGGCAGCAATACCCACAGCAAGAGAAGTAGCTGGAACAGCAGCAGGAATTTGAGCCCGATCGCTAGGAGAAACGGCAGCAGAAATTACAGAGCGATTGGCATCGGGAGCAGAAGCGGTGACGGAAGCTGGAGCAGCAGCAGGATCGGAAGGCGGATTGTCAGCAGTTAAAGTAGTAGAGATTGCAGGAGCATCAGTAAGAGAAGCATCAATACCAGAAGCATTAGGATTAGGGTTAGGATTCTCGCCAACAGGAGTAGAATACGAGCTCTTAGAAACAGACTCCATTGACGTAGACGTTAGGTTATTAACAAGGACAGAGAGATGATTAGTTAGTTTGATTGAGTACGTTTCTTGCGCTTAGGAGATTCAGTGATAATTTTCTTTTTAAAATGCGCCTCCATAGTGGTGAATCTTCCCAGCAGATCACGAAATCAAGTGCAGACATTGTTGAATTTCATCTGAGTTCTTCTCATAAAGAATCGGTAAACTCAAAATTTACGATTTTTATAACAAAATTTAAAAAAATTTTGTAAACGGCTTAAATATTATTTAAAATACTTATTCTAATAACTTGAAGCAAACAAAAAATTTCATCTAACAAAAGAAAATTATTTTTTATAAAAAATAAAAGAAATTTTGTCTACATCAGGAGTTTAACCAACACCTTCATTTCTACACATTTTGAACTGCATTTTAAGCTGCAGGTGCACTGTTCAAAATGTAAATTTCATAACTTCATCAATGTGAGACCAATTCCGTACCTTAAATCAAAGTATTCGCCTGAAATGCTTGCCCTATTTGAAAATATGTATTGAAAATTTCTTCGATCCAAATTCAAATATTTCATTAAATGCATATATATCCATATTCAATTTTTACAAGTGGGCGGAGTAATCAAGGGGCGTGGCTTGACCATAAAACATAACATTTATATCTTCTTAATATATGTTTTAATTGTTAACAGGTTAGAAGCTAAAACAAAATAGTTATTGCGCAACATCTCTGAAACTTGCTCTGCTGGGGTCGATTTGGCAGCACGGGCTGGCATGAAAAATGGCTAATATCTTCAATCGGTCACAATTGCAGCAAAGGGTTTTTTTACTTTGTTTTTTGAATATTATCTTTAACTTTTTGCGAAATAAAATCATGCTAATTATTGAAAATAAGGAAAAAAAATGTCATTAAATAAAATAAATACTTTATTTCTAATTTACAAATTTGTATTCCAAATTCATCCTTTAAAACAGGGGAAAAAAATTAAGTCTCTAGGTTAGTGCTTTTTCAGAGACATGCATTTAACTTTTCCCTTTTAGGCACTTTTATTTTCATTTTTTCAAAAGTTGAAAAATTGTAATGTTATTTTATAAACGTAATTAAATAGCTTGAGCAATTCCTATTAATAGAATTGCCAAAATCAACAACTCGATATTTGAATTTCGCAAGGAGTTTTTGGAAATCGAGCCACTGTGCGGCGGAGATATGACGTTTCAAAACGACATACCTCTGTGCGGAGATATGACGCTTTTTTTCTGTCGGAGATATGTCATTTGTAACACGGCGGAGATATGTCGTTTTAAATCGCCATATCTCTGCTGTGATCAATGGCGGAGCTATGACGTTTGAGAGCGTCATATCTCCGCGAGGAGTTATGTCGTTTGTAACATGGCGGAGATATGTAGTTTTAAAACGTCAAATCTCCGCGCGGAGAAATGTCGCTTTGCAACGACATATCACCGCCAGAAAAAAAGCGTCATATCTTCGACGGTAAAATGTACTGGGCGGAGATATGACGTCGGAGACATGACGCCCTTGCCAAGGCATGCGCCAAGAGAGCAATCAGCTTTTCACAAGCCTTAACCGTGCCGGCCTGAGTACGGTTCTTGCTGTGCGCGGCTCTTTTTCTTCATTTCAATTCAATTTCAACTCATTAACCAATTATAATAGACACTTACTGCCCACAGCTAGTCACTATAGCTTAGTTTATCTTTATACTAGGTAACAGTATTCGGAGATCTATAATATTTGACAAGAAATCGTGAAACATGGAAGTTTTTATATATTAGCATTTTAAATATTTAAAAAAGATTATTGGAATTTAGCTCCTAACAAAATAGAGGATACTTATTGGGGCACTTATATTATAGAACACACTAATATGTTAGCACACTAAAAAATAATACTAGATCGCCGAGGTGCACTCAGAAATATGCAAATAACTTCGTCAAACGGTATCCAAATTAATTGGGACAACATTTGTTCAACGGAGAATTAAATGGGCTCTCATAATAAACTTTAAGGCAAAATCGCATAGAATAAAATAGTACCAGTGGTGGCCAAAGTAGAAATTTCCCAAAAAAAAGTGGCAAAATGCAAGATCTGAAAGCCGCATTTCTCAGCCATCGCGTTAAATCAGGCAAACCATTGATTAAAATATATTTAATTGCTCTTGTCCCTATTGGAATTGACAAGTTAATAAACAATCATTCGGTCCATGTGCGAGTTATATCAATTTAATTGAGGTAAAAAAGCGGTTTTTGGCCCATAACTTCAGATTTTGGGGGTGTTTGGAAAAAACCAAGTATGAGGAAATGACAACAATATGTACAGGGTCTCGTGAAAAGTAAGTGCAAATTCTTTTTTTGTAGCTCTGTGTTATTTGCCTTTGTGAACTTAGTCAACCTCAAAGCTGATTTCGTTAAATCTTTTTTACTTTTCTGGGCACACTGGACATTTTGTATGGAGCAGCTGTGAAAAGCTGTTCGACGAAATCTAAATCGCTTTCAGGAATACCACTTGGGTGCAAAGAAAAATCACTTACGAAAAGAGGTAAATAAATATTAAGACCTATGTATGGTAAACGGTACTCGAATTTGAAAATACCGGGGTAAGGTAAAAGATACACAAAATATGTATCTAGGTATGTACGTAGGTATTTGTACGCAGAGGGATCCTTCACAATCTTATCCCCTTTTGGGAGCAACACAAGTCTCTAGAGCATCCATCTTTATGGAAAGACTCCCTCCCTGAAGCGCTGGCTGTAAAGATTAGCAAAAACATCCGGCTTTGCTCCTACGATAATCTTTACTGCTTTGTTTGGATACCGTCTGGCCCAGGCGCTTTATCGACTTAAATGCGGGATAGTGCTGTTAGTACTTCCTCTGTGTTCGTAGTAAAGTCGTGCGATTAATCCGTTTCTATTTTCTGGTCTATTATCTCCTGGTGGTCCGGGAATGGAGTATTGACAATTGATTGTAGCTGCGTTGGGCATGTGGAGGATGGGCGTCTTGCCAGTTTTCCCATGACGACCATGTAGGCTTGTCTAAAAGGTTGTCTCTCAGCTTCTTCGCAGTTTACCTTGCTCCGCTTAATCGCCTTCTTGAGTCCGGTTCGGTGCGTTTGGAACGAAGCTTGCAGTATGTCCGCTTTAAATTCGGCCTGTTGGTATAGTGGCATTTGGCGGGATCGCTTCATCGCGCCTTGGTACTGCCTTCTCGAATGATTGCACTGATGCCGAATATTTTGTATTTCACTGGTCCACCAGTGAAGCGGTTTTCTCCTTTCGCGGCATCGCAAGCTGTTTCCATGGCCTTTGTCAGGCACTCCCTCGCTCGATTTTCGGCATTTCCAGATAGCTGGGTGAGTCTAGCATTGCCAGCAAGAATTCAGCGTCAAGAGCCTTCTCGCTCCGTCCGAAGTGCGTAGGCTGGTTTATCCGGTGCCTTTGATATCCTCCAATGTTTTCTGCTATGACTTTATGGTCACCCCGTATGGTTGCGAGGTAAGGACTAGAAAAATATAGATGAATTATTGAACCTCGTCCAGACATCGAGTAGGTTTGCTTTCCACCTTGGTTTAGCAGCGGCACGTTAAGGGATGCAAAAGCATAAAGTAGGATTGCACTTTGGGCGTTTGTTCTGGAGCTCCCCCAGAACACTGCCCAAGCATTGAAGTCACCCGAAATAACTGTTGGCGAATGACTCCGTGAATCCATTGTGTTTTCATGCACTATATAGCTCTGTAGCAGCTGTTCCAGTACATAACTCCACATCTGGCTCTAACATAGCCTTGTGCTGTCTTCGTCTCACTAAGTTGTTCTGCTAAATTTACATGGAATTCTTGTCCCTGATTTTGGATTTAAGCTCCGTCCGTCATTTATCGGTATGGCTCGCAGAAGAGGGCCATATCAATTAATAGATCTCGAACAGTTTGCCTAACGAGGTCTTGGGCCGCTCTGCAATGGTAGAGATTAAGCTGAAGGAACTTAATGTTTACCATTACCTCTTATTGCTATTGTTCTAATGATGTATGTAATATGAGTTCTGCTCATCTAATCTAAAAGTTTGACTGAACTTTATGAAATCGAACCTTAGGCAGCTTACATTTTTGAAAATCGTAAAATTCTCCCTTTTACTTAAATTCGGAATATTCTTGATTATTTTTAGGCGATACGCTTTATAATGCTTTGGCCTTTCTCAATCTTTTCGGCTGATTAATCACTCAATCCGTTTGATGTCGTTATGCATTTGCAGTTAGGTACATAAAAATTCCCATCAAATGCAAATAAAATTTCAAATTTCTTAATAGCTTTATGTTTGTCAAGCGCAACTGTTGCCTTGGGTTTCCCTCAAGTAATAAGCCTCAATTTCTGTGGCCAGACTCCCCACATGAAGTGGATGGAGATGGAGCCTACACGCTTTGCTGGTCACAATAAGAAAAAACCTACCCACCGCTATAAAAGCGCGTTTCAATTTCAAATTGATTGCCAAGTCAGACTATTATTATTATTATTTGCTTTTATTGCTGTTTCTGTTTTTTGAATGTTTGTAGTTGTTGTTGTTATTGTTGCTGTCATTCCGCTGGGTGTTAAATACTCGTGCGAATTTTTGTGCTTTTGGAGGCCATTTAAGTGGTATAAGTATTTTGGTTTTGTTAGGCGCCACCCCCACAATTTTGAATGATTATTTATTTTTCTTGCTTTCTTGTTGAAGTTTTGGCCATTGGCGAGGTTAGAGACGCGGGCGTTACCAAAATCAACAGACACATATGTAAATGAAGTGGGTACTGTTTACTGTGATAACAATTATATGGACTCGAATAATTTTAGTTCTCCATAATTCTTCGTCTCTAATTTCCAAGATGAGTTCAAATCTATTTTGATTCACTTTTGTTGATATCATGCTCTCATTGTGTTGTTTTCTAGTTTCAGTTTCTCGTTGCTTTTGAGTGCTTTGTTTTCTGTTCAAGTTGTTGACGTTCGTATTCTGATTTGAAATTGCTAAGCCGCTTTCAAAGACACATCTGATCGTTGTCAGTTGATTTGGTTATGAAACAATTGTGTTTACGGTCATTTATTTTGCGCTCAGATAATTGTAATTAACTGACTGATTCCTGCAGGCAAAAACAATTGGATGACGACATACACTCGCCATCACTCATAAGTGTTTGCTCCGATAAACTCAAGCTCGGACCAGACCAGATCGACCCAGCCACCGACGACTGTTCATTTAATTGTCTGTCGGTCTGTTCGTCAACTTCGTTGTGTTTTGTTCTTAAGCAAATAAATCATGATGACAACAGTTAAATTTGATTATAATTTTGGTGTGTTTCATGGCGCAAGGTCATCAGGGGCTAGAAAAAACACATGCAACATTAATATGATTTGCGTGCGAAGTGGCGAGATTTTTTGCCGACACGGGTCTCAAATAGCTAAACAATAGGATATACGAGTATTACGACTTTAATTTATACTAAAACATATGTACATATATAAATAGCCAACGGTTTTTTTGCCATAATTTGCTGACAACTTAATCTGTTTGCCAAAACTCCAAAGACAAGAACATGAGCCAGTGAGCCATTATTAAAAATACAAACGTCACATTTGAATATTTGTTTTATGACCAAGTTTTGTTGATGACATGGCTCATGGGTATGGAGAGGAATAAAGGAACACATTAATAAATTTTCACAACAATATATAAACTAGATTTGAACTAGATTTTCTTAGTTCCACAATTATTAAATTTTAGAATCTAAAATCTGATGCTTTATTTGGTTTTTTAAGCTATAATTTTCGCTCTTGTGACTAGTCTTAGTCATTGACAGTCATTAGTAGACTCACGATATCACGCTCAGGTTCTTGCTACAGGGGGAAAGATTTATGAAATCATAGTTCGGTAGCTTTAGCACACAGATATTTGATACAAATAGGACATCTTAACTTAAGTGGACTTAAAACTGCGAAATTTGCAAAATTATCATATAAGTAAGCAAGTGCTCGATGTTTAGATGACAGTGCAGGCGTTGGTAAATACAAGTTGTAGATCCAACGGTCCAAAAAATTTCGAATTTCTAATTTTTATACCCTTGCAAAGGGTATTATAATTTTGCCCAGAAGTTTGCAACGCATAGAAATATTTATTTCCGACCCCATAAACTATATATATTCTTGATCAGGGCGACGAGCTGAGTCGATTGAGCTTTGTCCGTCCGTCTGTCTGTCTGTCCGTCTGTCTGTCCGTCTGTCTGTCTGTCCGTCTGTCTGTCCGTCTGTTTCTACGCAAACTAGTCTCTCAGTTTTAAAGCTATCGAGCTGAAATTTTGCACAGAGTCTTCTTTTTACTGCACGCTGCTAATATGTCGGAACCGACCGGATCGGATGACTATATCTTATAGCTGCCATAGGAACCATCGGTCAAAACATGGGTCTTAGTAAGAAAAACTTTTTTGTTTTCAATGTTAGCGGCCTTAAACTCGGCCATTGTTAAAATTATTTGCTTTCAAACAGATTTGCAAATTTTGGTCAAGGTCAGATGACTATATCTTATAGCTGTCATAGGAACCATCGGTCGGAAAATGGGTCTTAGTAAGAAAAACTTTTTTTTGTTTTCAATGCTAGCGTCATAAAACTCGGCCATTAATATTATATGTATTTAAACAGATTTGCAAATTTTGGTCAGAATCGGATGACTATATCTTATAGCTGCCATAGGAACCATCGGTCGGAAAATGGGTCTTAGTGAAAAAAACTTTTTTTGTTTTCAAGTAAATTGTTCTTAAGGTCGGTGATTCTTAATATTAAACGCTCTCAAACTAATTTGAAAAAGTTGATCGACATCGGGTGACTATATCTTATGGTTGCCATAGGAACCATCGGTCAAAACATGGGTCTCAGTAAGAAAAACTTTTTTGTTTTCAATGTTAGCGGCCTTAAACTCGGCCATTGTTAATATTATATGCTTTCAAACAGATTTGCAAATTTTGGTCAAGGTCAGATGACTATATCTTATAGCTGTCATAGGAACCATCGGTCGGAAAATGAGTCTTAGTGAGAAAAACTTTTCTGTTTCCAATTTTATCTTTCTTAATCTCCGCGATTGTTAATTTGATATGTTTTCAAAAAGATTCGCAAAATTTGGTCGAAATCAGATGTTTATCTGTCGGAAAATGAGTTTTAGTTAAAATTTTTTTAAATTTTTATGTAAGCGTTCTTAAACTCTGACATTTCAAAAACAGCATTTGCAAGGGTATAAAAACTTCGGCACAGACGAGGTTAGATTGGCCTTCTCGTTTTATAAGAACTTTTACTTATATTACTCCCTACATTACTTTAACGATTTGATAGATGGCAATTGTAGACAGGTAAATAGAAGGTGTAGACCAAACGGTCCAAAAATCGCGATATTTTCAAAATTCTTAGAAGAGTTTAGATTAAAATAATTAAACGGGTAAATAGGAGGTGTAGATCGAACATATTTACCATAGTTAGATAAAACGAGAGCGTAAGTTAAAGTCGGCTCTAACCGACTTCGATATACCCGTTACACATGAAGAGAAATGTTTAATAACCTTCAAGTGCGCCTTAGGTGGGACAGCCGAAAAGTATGCAACACTTTTTAACTCGGATATTTATCATCCGATCTTGATGACAATTTCAGGGCTTATAGATATTGCGAATAGAAATGTACGTTTTAAGTTTGAGATCGATATCTTTAAAATTGTGGGAGTTATTCAAACAAAATTTTATTGTGGGGGCTGGGGCGTGGTAAAAGTTTAAAATAAACTTGATCTGCGTGCAGACAACAGGAGTGTACATTTCAATTTTGGTTGCTCTAGTCTCTGAGATCTAGGTGTTCATACAGACAGACGGACGGACGGACAGTCGGACGGACGGACATGGCTATATCGACTCGGCTGTTGAGGCTGATCCAGAATATATAATATATACTTTAAATGGCCGGTAATGATTCCTTCTGCCTGTTACATACATTTGCACGACTTTAGTATACCCTTTCACTCTACGAGTAACGGGTATAAAAATTGGTATCTCTTTAAGATGGATATTTTGAAATAAATTGCGGTCGTAGCAACGCCGGGTACCTGCTAGTCTATGCATATAAAACTGAATGTATATTTGTTTATTTCTTAAGGCGTCTAAGCCACTAAACCGATCTTCACGAAGATTTCACAGTATGTTCGTGTCGATCAAGAAAGAGTCATAGTCTATGACTCAAGTCTGTGAACCGGTTAACTGGTTCAAAAGTGTTTCGGAGCCATATCTCTGGAGTTAATTCTGTAGGTCTGTAATATGGAGATATAGATATTTCACTGGTTCAGGAGCGGTTTCGAACCGGTTCAAAAGAAATATAGAGCTATATCTCTAAAAAATTTGATTTCATAATTTTTTACTAATTTTTTAAAGTGGCTCAGAGCCATTTCTCAAAAGTTAATTAAGCTATGAATTTGAAATTTGGTCTGTATGCTGGTAACTCCACAAAAACTGAAAAAAGGATACAAAATATTCCTCGATGAACCGCGAACTAAAATGCACTTTTGTTGAGATATTATTTGAATACCCCAAAAATACCATAAAAAATTTCCTCGATGGACCCCAATTTATAATGATTTTTTGTGAAGATATGATTTGTCAGTCATTCATGGTTCTAATAAAGTTTCGGGCTACTTCATACAGTATACATATATGTATGTTTAATCACACATTCTTTTTAAAATACTTTATTTTGAATTTATATTACACTTTAAGCACTAAATTAAAACAAATATTAAAAATACATGGCACAAGTGCCCAAAGTAGTAGATAAGGTAGACCCTTGACAGCTTTTGCCCAAGTGCCATGTGCACAACAAAGTGAACACCCTAATTGTTTTGCTGTGGAGGTTAAAGTATCCGCATTAAGAATGAAAGAGAGCGTAAGTTAAAGTCGGCATTATCCGACTTCGATATACCCGTTACTAAGGAGAAGAAATATTTAAAAGACTTCACTTACATCAATTAACGAAGCATTAGTATTAATGTTAACATACTAGCCAGGGCTGACAGCCGGATTTAAGCCGAACCGTTTCGAACCCGGAATTCTGAAAGATTTTTCACAGCAAACCGAACCTTAAACCGAACTAGGGGTGACAAACCCAGGTTATCGGTTCAACAAAAACTATTCCTTGTGATATCTGAAGGTACTGGAAAGCAATTTTTTGTATATCTGGTTGATATAGTCCGACAAAGTCTTAAAATAGCCATGAAAGTACAATGCCGACTTTTTAAAAACTCTTTATAGAGTTAAATTTCATTATTTTTATTATTTAATTTTTTTTTAAATATATCATTAATTATATTTTGTTAGCCTTCGGATTTTCTAAGTCATCATTGACTCAAGTCTCAGCTAAACAGGCTTTTCCAAATAGGACAAAAAATTTGAAATATTTTTTTGTGTATTAAACAAATTAATTAATTGTCTATTTATTTCTATTTAAATTGGGTAAAACGTGAGCCGAACCAAGGCTCAAACCAAAAGCTTCACATAAAAAACTCCAACTAAAAATTTCCGAGCATAAGCCATTGGCAAATTTTGGTTCGAACCCGCGAATCGGATTTCCGAAAAAAATTGTAGGGCTTGCAGCTCTGATATTAACATAATGATATCAAACAGCGACCCCTAATATATGACCAAATTTTTGTTCCTTAGGTAAAAGCCGTAAAGTATGTAAAGTTTTTTGTAAGCAGATTCCGGATACTGTCCCCAAATAAATGACAAAATCTGATATTTCAATAACTCTGCTATAATTCTATTATACGATCTTTCCGAACAACTACTTAGATCTCAAAGGCTAGAAAAGCTGGAGCAACCAAATTTTAAATGTAGACTCCTATTCACAATAAAAATTCTTTATGTTCGCAGTATCTACAATCTTTGAAATTTTCATAAAGATCGTATAATAAATTGCGGACTACTCTTTTTTATGGAGTATAAGTTTTTGGCCACCGCGATTTCAGAGACTTTCAGACGCTTAATGTGTCACTTAACTCAATAGCAGGATATGTATTTAATTCGACCACATATCACACTTAGCTCGGAAGATTTTTGACCTTGGCCTCAAATCGTGGATTAATCTCAGAACTCTTTCTTTCTTTCATATGATCATTACAAGCAAAGAACCATCTTACATTCACAATATGCTAAGACCTGCAGCATCGCAGCTCACAAACATATGCCCGAGATGGATGCTATTATGCTATGAGAGGCAGTTTATGATAAATGCTATTCGGCTATGGAACGACCTACATGGTATCAAGACAATTTCAAGATGAAGGTTAGGGAAATCAGGCAAGATAGGGAATTAGACTAATTAACAAATAGTCATAATACAATAATTTAAACGAATTCTTTTAATATAAATAAGTTTTATGTCTGTTAGCGTTCAAATAAAATAATTGTAATAATTTAAGTTATGAAAATTGAATGAATGTTAACTATAAACAAGAAAGAAAGTCGGTCAAGCCCGACTATAACATACTCTGTACCCTTACACTCGCATTTGCTCAGGAGTCAAACGGCCAGTTAACACCCCGCGCACAACGCGGTGCGCTCTCTAAGTTTCTCTCTCTTTCTCTCTCGCACTAAGATTGCCTGTGTTGAACGGTTAGGGTATGTTGCTGTGGTTATTGGTGGGGGGGTGGGTGGTGTTACCTGGCCGTTTTTTGCCCATAACTTGAGTATCGTTCATCCGATCTTGATCGATCCTTCAGCAAATCGATAAATAATTTTGTTTACAAGGTATCTCTAGAAGGAACAAACGATCTATCTCCAAAAACTGTAGGAGATATGACGTTTTTTCCAAATTGCGGGGGCGCGAGGGGGCGTGGCAAAAATTGAAAATAAACTTGATTTGCCTGTAAGTATAAGAAATATATGTCCCATACATGTCAAACCTCTATCTCTTACCATCTCTGAGATCTCTTCGTTCATACGGACGGACGGACGGACAGACGGACGGACGGACAGACGGACATGGCTATATCGACTCGGCTGTTGATGCTGATCAAGAATATATATACTTTATAGGGTCGGAAACGATTCCTTCTCCCTGTTACATACTTTTGCACAAACTTAATATACTCTATGTACCTTCGGTACAGAGTATAAAAACTGTGACGTTAAATTATAAGTGCCAATGTACTTGTTGCGCTGGCAGTAAAAATAAATAAATATAGGAGTGGTAAGAATAGTACCTTTTAAAATATACTTGAGGTCAGCATGCGGTTAATTAAAAACGTTGCATACTTTTAGGTCTTTCCTTAAGGAACAAAAATTTTGTTCAAGAATGAGCTAACATAATGTGGTTCCGCGTCAATTCAACACAAAACAATCTCAACACGTCAATTCAACACAAAACAAACTAAACACGAACAAATTCTACACAGCTCAATTTCAACACAAGGCATTTCAACACAACTACGCTTTCAACATAATCTATTTCACGAAGCAAATTTCAACACAGTACAATTTTAACACTAGAAAATATAACACATCAACAATTTCAACAATATCAAATTTCAGTCGAACGCGACAGTAGTATACTTCGTACCTGCGAAAGGGTATGCACATTTGTAAGTAGACTTGCATTTTATTTACTATCACAACTTATTTACTAATAAAATTCATCGCAACTCGTTGTTTGTGTTTAGTTTGTAATGTGTTGAAATGGCGCCTGTCACTTGTGTCACCCTTATATCCCGCTGAGGTTGGTACTATACACTTGCATTCTATTTACTATCACCACTTATTTAAAAAAATTTATCTACTTTTTCCAAAAAATTTTACCTGCTGCTTGTATCCCAGATAAGGTTGGTACGACACACTTGCATTTTATTTACTATCTCTACTTATTAAATTTAAATGTGGTTGTGTTGATTTGACGCAGTGTTGCGTGAAATCGCCTTGTGATATATGTGTAGATGTGTATTCAAATGGTGTTGTGTTGAATTTGAGTGTGTTGATTTGACGAATTGTTGAATTGCTGTGTTGAGTGAAATGACTGTGTGATTAATACGCGTGTCAACCATAATGTTAATACTTTAATATTTCAAAGCGTTCTTCAAATGAAAACATGTTTATTTAGCGACGTAAAGGTATGGCAAATAAGCCGTCAAAATGTTAGGTCTGCAGCTTTTTTGGTGTTACCATACATGAGCACCCTGTACATGAGCCATCAGTATGAATAAATCCAAGCTCATAATACACTATGATTAAATTTTTCTTACAAATCGATATCCAACATATAACGTGATTGTTTTAGGGCCGATTTATCTTCTTGCATCTGCTATGTGGGTCAGATAAGCTCACATTTTACTCTGCTATTTGTAAGTTTATGTGACCTATAGATCTATGTAGAAGATGAGAAATCGGCCCTTACAGTTTTTATGCACAAATCAAAGCTTCTTTATGAATTCCTGATGTCCTTTGACCAATTTGAAATAGCATTCATTCGAGTACTTGACCCCATATCACTAACTAGTATCTATTATAACAAATTATTCCACTAAATAATTTAAATCTGTAACAAAATAAAAAGAGACATCATTTATCTCTAGTTTTCGACTCAAGTCACAACTCAAAGAAAGTACAATATGATTTATGTCCCTTGCCTTAATTAATCAACGACTTTATTTACACCCCAAGCCACTTTTTTCGTCATCTCTGCCTGCCAATTGCTTATGCAAATGTTCTAAGGTTTTTTCTACCTTTCAAGTTTTCTACTTGCTTTGGCTTTTAATTACCAGCTTTGCAAATCACATTTGCCTTAATATGGTCACAAAGTCGAGGGTACTGAACGACGACGAGCAGCCAGCTCTCTCAAAGCGCCTGGTCCGGTGTCTGGTGTGGTCTCTGATCCCGCTTAGGAAGTATATCTCGAGCCATTTATGGCCAGCCTTTGGGAAAGCGGTGAGAAAGCCAAACTCTCTCAGACTACGAGACGTTGGCTAATTGTGAGCATCGCTCTGGGCCAAGCTTCTTGCCATCGAATATGTTTCTCGTTTTGCGTTGGCGCTGGTTGCCAGCCTGGGTTGTGTGGGTGCCTTGACTCAACGTTGATTTTATTTATATTTTACGTAAATTTTTTATTACAATTATATATTGTTATGGCCACTTTCAAACGGAAATACACTCGAAATGCTGCACCCACGCAGCTGAGGCCGCAACCACCTGCACAGGGTCTGATTGACGAGGTGGAAGTGGAAGCTGGCAAAGTCAACTATTTGAGTGGAATTGGTAAGAGCCAACGGAAATGCTGAGCTATTAAGTTGTTTGATTATGTTTTTGGCGTGTTGTTGTCTAATTAATTTTATACGCATTTTCGTTGTAAATTTGCATAAGTGACGGCCGCTTAGAAATTGTCTTTGGATTTAGAGGTGCGTGGGTGTGAGGCATATGAATCAGTTGCGGATTATTTATGAATGACATAGTAAAGCTACTGATAAATTTCACAAAAACGGGGATTAACTATGCTAAAATTATTTATCATTTGTATTTACGATGGACAGCTTCATACAGCTGGCCCTTGCACATTTACTTGATGAAGTTGGGCTCGTGAAATTTTAGTTAAACTTGTCTGTCACTTTATCGATAAAACGAGAGCGTAAGTTATCAAAAATTTGGGTATGAAATGGCTCGTCACCAACAAACCAATAGAAGACCTTTCATGCAAAACGGCAAATAAAAGCCAGCGCCATATTTGTCTTTTTGTGGCAACTTTGGGTGGGATTATGTTTTATGATTAGTGTTTAGAAGTCTTTATTATACCCTTACAAAGGGTATAATAATTTTCCCCAGAAGTTTGCAGCCTATAGGTTAAGCTGCCTTTACACTTGTCATATATCTCTATATAGTCGGTTGTCAAGCTTCTCTAAAGAGAATCACATATAGAACCTGTTCTATTTCATCAAAGAAGGCTAAATTTTCAAAAAAAATTTGAGATATTTGATTTGCTATTACACTATCGTCAGAGAGTCTCTTAAGAGAAATATGACAAGTATAACCAGCGGCACAAATGCTCATTACAAGTGCGATGTTCTCTTAAACGCTTTGAAGGCTGGCAGCCTTCAAGTATCAATTACTATGTATAGATTTACGTAAGCTTGGCCGTTTTGTGGGCTTTTTGTGTTTTTGAATACAGTATTCAAAATATGGGAAAAGTAGGCGTATAATAGCCTATTTCCACTGGCTTCATTTCTTATCATTTTCATTTCTAAAAATGATGTTGTTTCCATTGACAAATCGTCATCATTTTAATATTCGCAATGCCACGTTGACAAAAACAGCTGAATGGTTTGATTTAAACAACAGGCGCCACTTTTAAACTCACGGGGACTTTTTGCAATATTTACCCAAAAAAAGACATACCCGGCAGGAAAGCCGGGAAGAAAATTACACTGGGCGAACGCATTGTTAACGCCCTGAATAATCAGCAGAAAGCTAAATACACAACTTTTTTTGACTAATTTATATTTTAAACAAAACTGCGCCTACTTTTTGAATTTAAATCAACAGTTTATTGGTGATGACACTTTCTATTTCCAGCGAGTAACGAGTAGTGCCAGAGAGTAGCGAGTACTTTTAAAAAAAAAACTAAATTCCTTCGTGGCGAATGCCATCATTTTTGAGAAATGAAAGAAATGAAGGGCAAAATGCAACAACGATTTGTATGGAAGAAATGATATCATTTTCTTCATTTCTTGTTATTTCAAGTAATGAAGCTTCATTTCTTTGGTGGAAATAGGCTATAACAGAAAACACTTTAGATTACAACTCAATATACCATTTGAGAAAATGTTGGCGAGGAAGTATGCGTTCAGTTTACAAGACGATACACCATTTCGAAATTCGTCTGTGGACTTGTGGACTAGCTGGGCAATCGTCCACACACTTGATGTAGGAAGTTGTATATCAGATACTTTACAAGCTTGGACACTGTTTAGTACTAGGTGTATCGGATTGTAATGGGGATCAACATTGAAAAAATTTAAAAAACATTTTTGAAGAGGAGTGGGGGCGGGGGGGAGATACGACCTACCGACCAACGCCTCACCACCACCATCACCCACTTATTTCTAAACTGTGATTGATTTTTAAATACGATTAAACCTTTTTTAATTTACTTACTTCACGAGGAATTGAACTCGGGACCTCGAACATAAGGACGACTATGAGGCATAAGGAAGAACTAGCGACAAAATCATACTTAAGAATTGCCGACCGAGGTGTCTTTTTCAAAATTCAATTGACACAAACATGTCCCAGCTGTTATACAACATACGAACTACAACTCGACCAGAAGTCACAAGAAGTCAAAGTTACAAAAAATCTCTACACACCACCAGCGTATCCAACCGAAACAACAACCGTTATTTTTAACCGGTATAGCCGAATCAAACCGAGACCTTAACCAAAACCGAAACCGAAATACATTTTTTTAAGTGACCGAAACCGAAATGGAATTTATTTTGGTTAACCATAACCGAAACCAAAAAACGAGTTCGACTTCAGTTTTTTAAATATTGTGACTACAAATATTTTTAATATGTAATTATCGTCTGTAGAAGTCAGCAAAAGTTCATTTACACTAGTGAGAGTTTAAAGCTGTCGCGCCATTAAAAAAAAAATTTCCTCATTTTCACAATTAGTAATTATACAACAAATATTAGCTTCGGGAATGCTGAGACCTACTTTTTTCGTTTTGCCGTTTTGAGGTCCGACTTAATGTTCATATTATACACACATAAACTTATACATACATACATATATAAAACCGGTAACCGAAACGTTTATTTTGTAGCCGAATCGCAACCGGAAAACAGATAACCGTAACCGAAACCGAAACAATTTGATTTTAGTGACCGTAACCGTAACCGAAATCGATATTTGTTTTGGATTTAGTCCCTGCACACAACTGTGTTTTCGAAACGTAGCGAGAAATTCCCATTACGTGGGCAACTACTGCGATGTATGTTGTGGACCAACCTCATTCACCTCTGCGCCGTTGGATTAGTGATCAGGAAGACGGAACGAAAAGATCAAATCTAGGTTGGGGGAGAAAACGCCCCCTCCTACTATTTGTCAAGCTTGGAAAATCCGTGTATGGGGAAGGTTATCCCAATCGTGTCGGCTTGGGATATAGACGTCATATAGTTCGTCGAACTGCGTTTGTGGTTTACAGTAGTCCGTATTTAAAGAAATACCCTCTTGGTCTTTGAGTATGGTAGAGTGTCCTGAATTACCCCTGTTCCAGACATCGGATTCTCGAAAGGATTGTCATCAAACGCAAAGCTTACTCAGTTGATTTTATTAGGGACATGCTCAGGAATTTTGTACTTCCTGGTGAAAAGGACTTATTCCGTCTTAGCTGGGTCCATGCCCACGCCACAAGATGTTGTCCACTGAGCATGTGTTATCAGTGCTGTGTGCATGAAGTCACACAGCGTTTGAGAAAATATTGCATATGTAATATTGGCAATATCATCCACGTTAGCCACCACTACAGTAAGAAAACGAGAGCGTAAGTTAAAGTCGGCTCTAACCGACATCGATATACCCGTTACTTATGGAAAGATATGTTTAATAGCCTTCCTGTGTTCCTGAGGGGGGACAGCCGAAGAGTATGCAAAATTTTTAACTCGGCTATTTATCAACATCATGACAACATGAGATGCCGACTCTTGCGTTGAAGTAGCAGCGAGGTTCTGAGTTCGACCCCTAAAGAAAAAAGATTAATTTAAAAAATAAAAACAGGAAATCAGAAAGAAAACTAAATTAATAACATAAAATTTAATAATATAGAATTTAATATAGAATTTAAAACTAATTTACTTTTGAAACAAAAGAAAAAAATTCAAAACATTTTTTTTAGCGTTCATATAGCGAGCACAATATGTTCTTAAAACATACCCAAGCCGTTCATAAAGTGAGCACAAAATGTTTATAATATGACACCCGATATTCACGGTTTCAGAAAAAGCGGGATTACTCTACTTTTGTCAACGAATGGGCTTGATTTCGGTAGATTTAGAACGAATTTTTTCCTGAGTGTACGTGTCCTTCCGCCTCCATAAGCCGCAACAGTTGGTTAACAGTTACAACCCACAGCAGCGGAGAGAAAACACCTCCTTGCGGAGTTCTTCTGTTAACACATCTGCCAGCAGTTGCACCGCCAAGTTGGGAGTACACCGTCCTGCTGGTTAGCAGTTGGTCGATGAATCTTACTAGCGGCACATCTCCTCCCACATATGTCAAGGCACAGGTGATGACGTTAGGTTGGACTTTATTGACGGCAACCTCTTTGTCGAGAAAAGCAACTAAAGAGAAGTCTTTTACTTCAAGCTGCGTGTGTTCTAGATGAGGAGAATAGGCTGATTAGCCTATAATCGTTTGGTTTCACTTGTTAAGCTTTGCCAGCTTTCGGTATGAATACCACTTTAGTTTTTCTCCATCCAGTGGGGCTGTAGTTGACCTTAAGACAGCTTACATCAGGGCTTAATACCGGAACCGGAACCGTTAACCGAAATAAACCGTTTCGAATCAAGTACCGGAACCGGAACCGATACAAATTTTTTTTTGAGAACCGAATACCGCTTACCGTTATTATTGGAACCGATAGCACCGGAACGAAACCGAATCGTTGGTACCGGTACAGTTTCGGGTTTTTTTACCTTTGCAGAGCGCAGATGATAATGCAGGAAAAAAAACTTGGTGATAAAAACACATCAATTGTGTCAACATGAAAACATTCTTAACTGGTGGTCAGAATCCTCCACTAAGTTCCCAGAACTGTATGTGATTTCAAAAGTCGTGCTTTCTGTTCCTGCTACGCAGGTTAGCGTGAAACCTTTTCTCTGGCGTAAAATTTATAATGAATGCGCTATGAAGATGTATGAACTCAACCACATTGCAACTACAAGAATGCTATATAGTTAGTGGACATTAAAAATTCGAAGTTAAATTCGAAAACTAACGATATATCATCCGTTCTTACATGTTAAATACGTAAAAAATACGAAATATGATATAATTTTACTTTCAATGTGAAACCATTCACTTTGTGTTGAATTTTGAGTCGTTTTATTCCATAGGAATAAAATGATTTAGATTTATCTCAGAATTTCCAATATTAACAAGTAAGAGCGTTGTAGTCGAGTTTCCCGACTACAAAATACCCTGTTCAATTGAGACACACATGCAAACACACTCTCATACACAAGCGCATGCACACATACGAGCGCACACATACACACACAAGCGCGCTCTCACGCGGCCTGCGCAGGCAGCGCTGCCTGCATGAAGTGGCCGCCTCCTCCCCCCCGCTCCCATAAGCTAAATTGCTTAATAACTTTTGTGTTTTTGCTCGTATCTTATTTTCCTTTGAAGAGTAGTTAGATATATGGTATATATTAAGCCACCAGGTTCTAACTTTAAAATTGTGGCTGTGACAGTTTTTTGCGATTTAAGGGGGGTGGGGGTGGAATTTTCCAAATCTGAAAAAAACTTGAGCTGAGTACGGTATACACCTATGTGCATGCCAAAATTTGTGTCTCTATCTCTTATAGTCTCTGAGATCGACGCGTTCATACAGACAGACAGACGGACATGGCTATATCGACTCGGCTGTTGATGCTGATCAAGAATATATATACTTTATAGGGTCGGAGAAGCTTCCTTCTGGCTGTTACATACATTTGCACAACTTCATGATCCCGTTTTCCCATTTTTAATGGGAACAGGGTATAAAAATAAGTAATACTTATACCGGAACGTACCGGTAAACCGAAATAAAAATCCGGGTACCGTATCGAAACCGAAATAGAACCTTTAACCGAAACATTCATTTCGGTACGTACCTGAACCGAAACTCGTTTCGGGACTAAACCCTGGCTTACATAGACTGTGTAAAGCCAGGTCATTGTGTACTTAATGGTTTGATGTAGTTGGACAGAATATATGTAATCGGGACCTAGCGAATTAAGTGGTTCCAACGAATCGATAGCCGTTTAATTCTGGTCTCCGAGACAATGGTTTTGTTGTATTGCGTAGAAAGGTCGTTTGGCCTAACCCGAGGTGTTAAGTTAAGGGAGCATTCAGGAAAGTGAGCAGAAGATTTAGAGATTCTTCGCTAGAGTCGGTTCAGGTTCCGTCTGTGTTTTGTAAGAGTCCAGGCGAGGTTGGTGAGCTTGCCAGGAGCAGTGATGCATCAGATGTAGATTCAATATTACTACAGTAATGGGCTCAGGAGAAGCGCTTAGCCCTCCTGATAGCTTTATTATAAGTACCTAGCTTTTGTTTATATAACTCCCAAGCGGTTGTTTGGTCTTTATATTTGGGTACGTTAAATGTATGTCGACATTCGTTTCGGAGCTTATCCAGCTCTGGAGACCACCAAGGTGGTTTAAAGGTGGATTTTGTTTTTTCTAGGAGGGCAGGCCCCATTGAACGATTCCGTATACGCTGAGGTGAGCGTTTCGACAAGCTCATCTATCTGTCTTTTCGTACTTGGAGTGTATGGTGGGGCAGTCCAAGGGTTTTACAGTTAAGTTTGTTGTGTACTTCCCAATTGGTATTTTTTGGATTCTGTATCTTTTTGGGCGAGGGACACTTGTTCATTAATAAGAACTCTATTTAGTGATGGTCAGAGGAGGAGTGCTCTTGCAGCACCTTCCATGATGTCAAATGGTCACAAAGGTCTGCAGAGATGTGGGTGATATCTAGAACCTCTCTTCTATTTTTATACTCTGTACCGAAGGTACATAAAGTATATTAAGTTTGTGCAAAAGTATGTAACAGGGAATATTCTTGATCAGCATCAACAGCCGATTCGATATAGCCATGTCCGTCTGTCCGTCTGTCTGTCTGTCCGTCCGTCCGTATGAACGAAGAGATCTCAGAGATGGTAAGAGATAGAGGTTTGACATGTATGGGGCAAATATTTTTTATACTTGCAGGCAGATCAAGTTTATTTTCAATTTTTGCCACGCCCCCTCCCGCCCCCGCAACTTGGAAAAAACGTCATATCTCCTATAGTTTTGAAGATACGTTCGTACCTTCTAGAGATACCTTGTAAACCAAATTATTTATCGATTTGCTGAAGGAATGATAAAGATCGGATGAACGATACTCAAGTTATGAGCAAAAAACGGCCAGTAAATGAGGCTGGTGTGGGTATATGTCCAATTTCCAGTCAGGTCCTGGAATAAAATAGGTGGTATAGGGCTCTCGGTGTCATGAGCCAGATAAAAAGAGGCCAGCCTGATGGTTGAACTCCCCTGTTCCAGGCTGACCGTGGTGATGTCACTATCACTGAACTGAGAAAGTAAAAGTGTTTTGGTTAAAAAACACTAACGAATTTTTCCCTTACCCTTGGTGTGGAAAAGGTTGTATTTGGGTGTCCGTAAGCCATTGATTCTGTCACCAGAAATCCACGGCTCGTGGACAAACACAATATCTACTGAGAATAGGAGAAGAAGAAGGTAAGCGGCTGCTGGTTTAAGGTGATACAGGTTTATTTGTATAGCCCGCATCATTCTGGATAGAACTCTCCTTCGTCAGACTGTCATCGGCATCCTCCGGTTGGAGGACTCCTGCTCGGAGTATTGGCGCCCGAAAGCATAGTCTGAACCTCCCGAGATGTAGCCACAGAGCTCCTCTTGTTGAGGGGTGCGCTCTACCTCCGTCGGCATGTCACTCTGATCCTCCTCCACAACCATGTATACCCTTTGGAACCAGGCGCGGATCTAGGATTTGACTTTGGGGGGGTCTATGTGAACGATTCCCAGCGCTAACCCGTGGAGTATGTCCTCAGACATATTGACACTAAGGTAGGTTTTCAATCTTTTCAGCAGGGAAGACGTCCATTCAGCTGTTGACGAGGTGACGGAGATCGTCGAGAACAATTGCAACAATATAGCAAAGTTCAGAGAAAAAGTTATTGAATTTCTTAGATTTCTTGAGCTGTAGTGCCCCGAGTGCAGTCTGGGCTTTTTCAACTCTGAGCACTCACAACTCTTGTGCCCTCACAACTCTTGTGCCACAAAATAATTTCTTGTGTCAGCTCGGTTTCGTAGCAATTATTCAAGTCCTCATAAACTTTTGCAGCTTCTACAATTTTTTGAACTGTGTGCTTGGTACGATGTGCTGGATTCAAACCCTCAAGAGCCAGAATGTCAAGAAATATTACTTTGAATCTCAAACCCAAAAAAAATCATGTAATCCACAAAAGAGTAGTAAAAAAGTTCAATATGCCATTAAGAGCCTGTACCATCGTACATCGAAAGTGTACAATGTGAGAAAAATTAGCGAAAGTATCCCAAAAGAGTCATGTTGTTTCTCTTTTTTTGGCGACCATTTTAGTCAGGAATTTTCAACTCAAGTCCCATTTCGTTAGTAAGTTTCTTTCACACATTCATGTTTTTCGACCCCACGAGTGGGGCAAAAAGTTTTTAAGTCGATTTTTTTTATTCCGGAGCTTCAGATTCCATTTCATCTTGCAAAAGTTGCGTTTTTTTAGCAGACTGTGTTCAAAAATTTGTCACTGAAGAAACTGTTCCTAGCATGTTTCGGATATCCTAAACTTCGCAGGAATTTGAGACATATAAACTTGACGAATGGCTGAAACAATGAGTTTAGATTGCAAAGGGTGGTTTTTCGCATATCAATGCTTGGACACCATTTTGGTTGCCTGGAAAGTTGGACCCTCAGTCGTACCCTTGTCCGCGAAAATAAGTAGATAAGAAGAATCTAAATATTTTCCACCTTTTTCTGAAATCCTTGATAACTAGAAATATATTGCTCATTGTCTATATTTGGTGATTTAAGAAATTTGTGCTCTGAGGGGGGGGCTTCAGCCGCTATAGCCCCCGTGGATCCGCTACTGATTGGAACCCTATAGAAAAATTCATTTCCGACCCCATCAATTATAGTTTATAGCTATTTACGATGTTTTTTTCTGTTTTTTAAAAAAGTATTTATTTATTCATTTATATATATTTTGTCCCCTTCAAAATAATTCCCTTTGGATTTAATACATTTATGCCAACGATTCTTCCAATCCTCGAAGAACTGAAATAAAATAAATTTTTTGTGACCTTGCTTAGCTCCTCCTTCGATGCCGTCACTATCGTCAAAACAAAGTTACATGGGAACAGGTCGCGGAAATACGGTGGCTGCGGTATTATTAAAGTGTTGTTTTTAAAGATTTAAGTAAACATTCAAAATGCCCGGCCTTGTCAGCACAAGTGAGGGACATGAGTACCAATGTAGCGCCACCATTGAAAATCGAATATACGTAGCCCGCTTTAATTCAAAATTCGCGATACTTTTAGAACAAATCTCGTATATTCTTGATCAGCATCAACAGCCGAGTCTATATAGCCGTGTCCGTCTGTCTGTCTGTGCATCTGTCTGTCCGTATGAACAAACAGATCTGAGATTTGGTAAGAGATAGAGATTCGACATGTATGGGACATTAACTTTTTATACCTGCAGGCAGAACAAGATTTTTTCAATGTTTGCCACGCCAGCAAACGTCATATCTCCCACAGTTTTGTAGATATATGGTTCGTAACTTCTAGACATATTTAGTATTTATCAATCTTTATGGATCTACAAAAGAATTGTTAAAGATCGGATAAGCGATAGTCATGTTATGAGAAAATGTTAGTTCGCTTCGCTGCAGCAGGACTGCTTTCTGCTGCTTCAGCAGCACTACATACTGAGCATACTGTTCGTTGGTACAGAGTATATTACAGTCGGTCTTGACTGACTTTCTCCATTGTTTAAAAGATGGTCTAATAAAATTAATGACCATTACGTCAACTGTATGTCTTTATATTACCATAATTATCAAGATCAACTGCAATCGGTTCAAAAACAGTTTATAGTTTTCGATCTGCGAGGTTTAAACTGGGATTCTACAACCCATATTCCTCCTTAACAGCACAGATGAAAGCACCTTTGGCTATGACATTTTCTGCTTCTCTCCTTCTCACTCCTCCTTGTTGGTAATAAAAAATAAATGATGGTCATTCCTTAGTAGAATTCATTAAAGTTTGATTTTGTTAAGCTATAAAGTAATTAATAAAAATAATAAATATATGCATTTAATTAAACAAAATTCAACAATTAATTTGAGGTCGAACTGTCTTTAAAAGATATTTAGTCGCTTTTGAATTGATTAGAATATTGTACTTCAGGGGAATGAAGGGCATAACCTGAACGGATTTAGAAATTCGCTTCTATATAAATAAATATATAGCTTAAGATATCATCGAAAAGTTTGGTATAGTTAATAAGTATTACAAATATTGGATTGACCTTCAATATGAGGTGGCCTTATAACTGTCAATTCATCATTGTTTAGTTATAATTGAAAGATAACTAACTATGCGATCATCGCGAACCAAACTCGCTGTGAAAAGTTCAAACGCCATAAATGAAGTTCAAAAACATAACAGAATATATCTCTAAACATTGTCTTCGTCTCTGAGTAAACTTTAACAATTCTTTTCGACTTATATAAATGAATGTCAAACACTGAAGCAGCAGCAGCAGCAGCACAACAAGCAGCATAAATAAAAAATTAGCAATAAATTTAAATAAATAACTGCCTGGCAATATTAGATCATTCAAACAAATCTCGGTGCACTCAACTGAGAGCCACACACTCAAGACTCGAAACGAAAACGAAAATTCGAAATTCCAAAACTCACTCAAGAGACTCCTCAGTCGGAGACCGAGAAGACCTGATCCGCGGCCAACGCAAAAAGCACCCACACAAATTGAGTGGGAGAGCTGAGCGAGAACCGAGAGAGAACTGGTTTCTCAATGACGTTGTGTTGGCGTAGCAGTGGGTTTCTCGGTTTATTGGTCGCCAGTATCTTGTATCTGTAAGATACGTTTTTTAAAGCGGCATTTCATTCATTGATCGTTTCAATAGCGCACAGCACGCTCAATGCAGCAGGTCCGTGTGTGGGCCGCCTCAGAAGAAGTCTGGCTAACGGAGTCAAAGCCAAGTGTGTTCGCCGGTGGACGACATTGACGTTCAACTGTGATCAGTGCACAGCGGACAAGCGCAGCAAGCGGACGCCAAACGCACTTTGCTCCAAAGAACGTTTGCCGTGTATTTTTGTACTCGGGTTATTGGATACAGATATACATCGCGCGTATTCATAGATATTTTTAGCAGCCGGCCTCACACACTCGCGCAGTCTTCTGTATGACACACGCGGCTCGCACGTTTTGTAAAATCTGTTCTTCGAGGCTTTCGCGTGTTTTTCTTTTCACCAATAACAAAACAAAACAACAGAAACTAGTTTAAATTTAAGGAAATAAAATCAAAAAATTTATAATTCCAAATATGCCAAATTTATGCATAGAGTCATAATTCAAGAATTTGAATTCAAGATAAGCACAAGCAAAAATCCAATAACAATTTGTTGAGTGACTAATTAGCTGAAACCACGAAATTCAAAATTTTAATTGAAATGGAACCAACTTTGATGAAGCTTAAATTAAAATAAATTATCAACCAATCTTAATCAAAGTGCATAAAAAACGAAAAAACACTTCATACATAGCAGCCACATTTTGTTTGCTCTTGTGGGGATTTATGAAATCAAAAAGGTAAATATACTATATCCATTTATATCTTCATCATTCCATGCTGCTGTCGCTCTGGTTGTTCGTTCAATAAAAATAGAAAGAAAGGCATTTTTTAGTAGCCTTCATCGGGCGGTGGGGAGAAAAACAACACCCTCCTGGTGCTGATTCAGTAATGAACGTTCGGACGGACACATTTATATGCCGAAGGTGTTGAAAGCATTTTTGTCAGCAACTTGTCACCTTACAACTTGCACAGAAAGGTTGCTAATAATAAAAGCTGTCTTGTGAATTGTAAACAGATCGAAAAGCATAATTAAAACTAATTCTTCAAAAAGAAAAACTCATTAATTCTTATAAAAAAATATTTATTCTTATCGCCCTAACAGAACATGAGATTTAATATAACAATTTCTTTAGAACTATGAAACTATGATATGAAATATGATTTAATTGCACGGGCTTGACCTTGAGCCAGCAAAACCAACTTTGCATTTGTTTATCAAAATATTGCAATTGTTTAATAAGACTTTCGGTAAGAGTAAGTTGAATAGTACCCAAGTATAACAAATTTCCAAAATCCGTGAAGTCGATCGAAAGCAAATGATTGAATTAATGAATGATTGAAAACACTGTGCAAAACTAAAAACTTCATCAAGTCGAGACCTAAAAAAAACTAAGAGGGTATGATGGTAGTGTAAAAACCTTGACTGGGTTTGGTCGGTCAAGCTGATGTTTTAATTTAATCACACTTTGAAGCATTAAGCTTCTGATTGGATTTAAGAACTCAATATCTCGGAAACGATTTCTAATTTTGTTTTAACGTCTGGAACGAAGTTGTAAATAAAAAAATCACATTTTCATACTTAAAATAACAAAAACGACCAATAAGAATCCAGTTTTACAGTCTTTCAACTTTATCTGGAAACCTGTACGGAATTTGGCCCAACAATGCAGAACTAAGTTGCAGCTTAGACCAAAATAAACAAACCGTTAAAGCAAACCTACTTCATTCGATTACTCCTTGTCATAGTTTTGGGACGACAAGCAAGTAAAGTTTCGTCAATATTGATATTTTTGGTAGTTATTGTCTCAAAACTTCAATTTTTATACTCTGTACCAAAGGTACACAGAGTACACTAAGTTTGTGCAAAAAAGTATGTAACAAGGAGGAGGAATTATTTCCGCCACTATAAAGTATATATATTCTTGATCAGCATCAACAGCCGAGTCGATATAGCCATGTCCGCCTGTTTGTCCGTCCGTCCGTGAGAACAAACGGATCTCAGAGATGACAAGTGATAGAGGTTTGATATGTATTGTACATATATTTTTTATACTTGGATGCAGATCCCCGCAATTTGGGAGAAGTGTCATATCTCCCACAGTTTTGTAGATAGATGGTTCGAACCTCCTAGAGATATTTACTAATCAAGATTATTTACATCGTCAAAGCAATGCTGAAGATCGGATGAAAGTTAGTCGAGTTATAAGGAAAACAAATAATTATGCTGAGTAGTAAGGGCCGCAACTGCGATGGGCAGCACTTCCCAACACTTTATGGCTTCTTTGCCACATTGTGTGGCTTCTAACTTAAATTGGTTAGATATGTACAGATTTTCAATTAGAATCATTATTAAAACAAAAATAAAGAAATTTAAATTTTTGACTTTTTGACCATAATTTTACCATTTTTTGAGTTTGTATGAATATTTTAGCGTGGCCGGTGTGGCGCAGGGGTTAGTGTGTCGGCGTGCTGAGCGGGTTCAATCCCGCCTCGGATCATCTAATAAAAAAGTTTTTTCTTTCATTAGAAAATAGCTTTTACACATCTGGTCACCTTCAGCAGCTATTGGCGCCAGCTGTGAAGTAACTAGCCATGAAAAAACAAAATTCTCTAACAATGCCGTTCGGACTCGGCGTTAAACTGTAGGTCCCTTTCTCTTGTGCGAAAAATTATAAGCACACACGCCAAGAGATTGAGAGAAGCTTGGCCTGGCCCTTTGGGGCTGTAGAGCCAATTTTACATTTACATATGAACATTTTAGTTGCTTGCTGGACCCTAACTATACAAAGATGTAATCGAATGAAATTGGTTTATTCTTAGGGTTTGTATACTTTAGTCTAAGCTATAATTTTGCTCTGTATTACTTGATCAAACTTGAAACTGTTTGTAAAATATTGTAGAAAAGCTAAAAATATTAGGGAAAAACTTGATGTTTTCTTCCCTTGTCGTGTTGTGTTTTACTTATTAACATTTTCTTCTTTCTGAAAAACTTATATAAGTGTAAATTATTAATCCGCCGCTACTGGGACTTGAGCTCAGTACCTTCTGCGGACTTAAACACACACACCTCCGCTTTACCATCGAGCGTCAACTGTTAGTCTCAACCAGTTGCAGTATAAGAGCCGAGGTTTTTGCAGGCTGAGTTCTTATACTGCAACTGACTGCCCCTAAGAATTGACACCCGCCGGAAAAGTCAGCTAAGCGGTCGTGCTAAAGACTTAGAACGAAGAGGTCGTGGTTCGAGTCCCAGGAGGGGTGGGTTGCATTGCAACCGGAAACTGTTTACTTTTTTTTTTGCTTTTTTAACAAAATAAATCCATATATATCATAAAATTTTTCAACTGAAGCTTTACAGAAAACTGTTAAATGGTTGATTGCGATCGATCTTGTTTTTAAGATTTCTAAGTTCATTTCGAGGTTTTTCAATCTTATTTTTACAAGATTGCAAGATTCTCGAAAACGAGATTTTCAATGTAGATTTTAGATTAATTTGTTTTTTCTCAGTGTATGTTTTATAATCAAAATTCACTAAGAGTGTATATTTCGTAAAGAATATTTTGGTATTCGATGAGGCTTTTCTCTTTAGGTGGATTCTAAATATCCAAAATTTTCTGTAGGAACTTAATTTGAAGAATGACTTCTGTAGAAGCTGCAACTATGAGCAAGCGAAGAGACACTACTAAATCTTTTTTGCCATTGCCCAGCTCTTAGTGGAAGGAGACTCAAAAGTCTTGGTCACTCCATTCTACTCAACCTCTCGAGGTGTCCGAGATGGAGATCTCGTCTCTACTAAAATTCTTAACATTGTCACAATGGTTTAGTCGGGAGGAACCCGTTTGGTTTAAATTTTGAATTATATGGTATCGCAATGGGCCTATCTTGGCCTAAGTGTAGGGACAGTCTTACTGTCCCTAGCCATCTCAACCTTACCTAATTTAAAGCTCTAAAATCGCCCCCATATGCTGTTACAGTTTTATATATTTGAGAAAGTTCAATTTAGTGGCAACGTTTTTGCGGTGGGTCAGCTGTACTATGTAAATGTGTACTTTGCCTTGCCTACGCTCCTACCGCAACACTTTTATTTTGTTGTCTATTGTGGTTGGTAACTGTGGTTGGAAAAAGTTTTGAGATTGAAACTCTTAATGAATACAATTTAATGCAAGAATTAAGTTACATGGAAATGTAATTCAAAACGGGCGTCATCAACAACAGCAACAACAACGGCCCAAGCAGCTTCCATACAAAACGTCAAATGTTTCTGCATCGATGCTAACGCCCTTGCAGTCGCATTGTGCCTCCTTGGCCTCATAAATTGAATTGCCCCCCAAGCTAGCCAAAGAGGTGTAAATGTGAGTAGATTGATTGCAGTCGAAGAGAGCGTGTGCGGCTCACGTCAGTTTCAGGCTTCACTTAAATGGACAATTTAGTGCAGATTTCCAAAATTGGCATTAGATTCTTGCAGTTGGCCTGGCCTAGCCTGGCCTGGCTTGGCCTGTTTGACACTTGTTGCATAGCTTTGACCATTCCAAGATGTTGTTGTTGGAACAAACGAGTTATGGGGCGTTGTTGCTGTCTATCAGTGGGCAAACTTTTCTTCATTTGCCGTTAAGAATTCATTGGGAATTTTTCAAGTTGATTGAAAGATTGTGAAAAGGTTGTGTGCAAAATGCAGTAGAAATCTACAGGAAATGTTAATATCAGCAAGCACACAGCGGATTAGCTTCATGCCCACACGTTCAAAGGTATTCACTTTTGTTCTTACGTGCCAGTCTTTTCTTTTAGTTTTTTTCTTTTGACTTAAAGTATAATTAAATTTTTCCACGCGACGAAGAAAAAGGCTTAAAAAGGGCAAAGAAAAAGGAAGATAAGTCGACTACAAAGATGCCCTATTTAAAACGAGAAAGAAATTCCATCACGCTCGACAGTAATACTCCATGTACCTGGAGTTTAATTACTATTTTTACATAAATATGCAGATACACATTAATATTACTTGAAAATTTCACTTTCGTCAGAAAGTGGCACATTTTTAAAGAGACTTTTCAAAGCATCACCAACATCTTCTGACGTTCAAAAACGAGGACCTAGTAAATGTATCATTGTCGCATCCACCTTATTGCAGCGTTCCTCATTGTTCCCAATGTATCTGACACACAAGTTGTTATGTACCCATTAGAATTAATCGTCCAATGTTACTCTAATGCAGAGTCCGGCGCGTCCATTTCTACTGTGTACACAACAGCGCTCTGCGGCAGCGAAGCGTTGCGACTTCGACACACCGACAGTATTTGAGCTTATACTGCTCTCTTTTGCAACAACAAAGAAGTGGTATATGAACGCGCTCTCGCGTGGCAACTCCAAAATGAGCATGTGTGTTTTGCCAGCCCCTGCTCTAATGAAAAACGTTATCTGTTTTTCAGGATAAAATACACAGCCATTTGCTTTGTAGTGCTTTATGCGCAAACAATTTTTGTTGGAGTAAACTCATTTTGGAACATATGTATACATTCATGATTCGTTATCAATTTTGTATACGTCCTTTGAAGCTCCCCGGCAGTATTTTTCCACCATTTGTCACGGGTCCACTTTCGAATGATTGTCCAACGCGAACGAATCTTTTTGACTGCCAAATGCTCATGTAATATTGAATGAATGCTATTCCCACTAATGCCCAAGGATGCCTTTATCTCACTGTTCAAATGCTGCACAGCATTGATTGTCCTTGGCAAAACAACGGTTTTGGGACGTTTTTTACGAGATTCATCTTGGATCAAAGGATGTTTTCGATTTATTTCATTGTGCCATTTCTTAATGGAACTTCATCTCCAAAAGTCGAAAAAAGTTGATCGACAATCGATCGCAATCTCGAAAAGACGAGTCAACAAAAATTATTTCAAGAAAATTTTCTCGTGTTAATTCCATTTTTCTGTAGAGATGAGTTTTTTAAACCAATGTAAACAATAACCAGAGTGACCGTACGACAAAATGTTCTGAGAAACATTATGCTTAAGGCTACATGACATTGCCGATATTGTCGGTTCCTCACAAAATCAATGTTGGCCGCCAACACGGCATTCTGTGTTAGTAAACTCTTCTTGTGAAGCGATTAGGTGAACAATCATACTACCAACACTAATGTATCTTTTTGTTCCGTTTTCGTTAGCCTTGTCTCATTATTGATCACCAATCTCGGTCACCAATATCGGCAAGTGTCATATAGGCATAAATAATAAAACTGTCAAAATTTTTAATTAAAGTGCCAAATCGGACATGCTAACACTTGAAGTAGCCAAGGCTGGAAATATAAAAGGTGCCATTCTGTAAAATATTTACTCAATAATATCAATTGTCTGACCTATCGTCATGGAGGTCGGTCGATTAAGATCACAAATGTAGAGTCGGCATAATATTTTGGGCGAGATTCTGCATATGAAAAAGTTATCCTGCCGCTGGGTGCCGCGCATGCTGCCTCCGGATCAAAAACACGAATGCGAGCGCACTTCGAAAGAGTGTTTGGCCATGCTCCAATTGCTTTCCCATCCACCTTATTCGCCCGATTTCGCTCCCTCTTCCCACTCCTCAAAAGATGGCTCATCAATAAAAAATTCATCTCGCGCGAGGAGATCGTTGCAGACCTTTTGAAAAACTTTCTTTTCGGACGGTTGATTTACAATTGCATGCAAAGCCATCAAATCAGCTGTTCTTAGCTTACGTTAGTGTGACCATAAACAACAATGGAACAAGGAAACACCCACTTTTTGCGAATAATGTTGAATGTTTGCCAGTGGAACAAGGGTATTAATCTTCCGTCGCGGATGATCTAGCGAATTATCTTTTATAAGGAAATATACAGAAAGAATGAGATCATTTAGATCATCTAGCGGATGAACTCTAGAATGTGCCAGTGGAACAAGGTTATAAGCCGCTGAACCGGTCTTCATGGAATTTTCACAGTATATTCATGTCAGTCATTGGCTATGTGACAAAAGTGGTTCACAACCATATCTCAGGACTTATTTAAGCTGTGATTTGGAAAAATGGACTGTAGGTTCATAATGTGAGTGTTATTCATTTTACGTGTGTATCTCCAAAATTATTTAAGCTGGAAATCTACTGTTTTGGTTGGAAGTATGTAGTTTGATACTTTCCCAATTCAAAACTGATTTAGAACAAGTTTGGACTAGTTCAAATGTTAATATCGATTTGCAGTCAGTTCAAACTGGAATATAAACGCCCTCATAAGATACATAATGCAAAGGACCCGCGCGTCTCCGGTTATACAGCTAGTGTATTTATGAAAAATTAAAAGATTACTTTTTGGCAGTTGGATTTCCACTTTTTCGCCTCTTTTCAGAAAATGTACAGTTCAATGAATTTGGAAGAAAGACAATCGATTACTGAGGCTTATTTCCTTTAACTCGTGTGGTACCCAAATATCAAGTTTGAGTACGTATCCAATTATTTGTAGAGGGTTTTCAACAGTTACGGTCATGATACAACGAAGAAGGTATGGCAAGCTCTCAGCTCGCTCTCTGTTTCAGCTTAGAACTCAGTTTGCAAGTCCTCAATGTGTTTCGAAATGTTCTATGCACGAGCTTTCAGAAAAAGCTCTCAGCTTACCATGCTAGGTAGCCCGCCATACCGTATTAGTTGTATCATAGTTTTCCACTTTCCAGCAACCACTAGTGTTGCATAACGGCAGCTCTCATTAATTATTACCTTGATTTTATTGTCATTACCCTCCGGACGGCCGGTGGTCGGCCCGTTTGCGGTGCGTGAGGCGCGACAGACGGTGACGACCGTGACACACAGACAGCACAAACCCTTGCTTTTACCTTGGTTTCCAGACTCACCATTTTTTGATTTCAATAAAAATTTTTCCGAGTCCAGGACTCGACATGCCCACCAAAACGTAATTTGTGGTTTCGCACCAAACTTAAGAAACATTTTAAAAAATCGGAAAAATCTAAAGCTGATCCCATATTTAAATGTACCCGTCTCCACAGCAGAGAAAATTGCAAAAGTTTTGCGACATGCAACACAAACAAGGTGCAATTAAGTGCACAAAATTTTCCACACTGCTCAGAGGCGTATCCTTCTTTCCTTTCCTGCTTGATGGGCGGCCAAAAGACGTGAAAATGAGCGAGTTCCGTGCGCGTTGGTCGCACACTGGCCAGCGAAGCAAATTGCATGTGATTAAAAAAGTATTCGCGGCTAATAAATGTTGTTGAGCCAACAGGCCAGCAACAAGCTGGGCGTGCCACAGGATGTTGTAGGTGGAAGCATTGCAGGAAACAGATGCGGTCAGGCTCGCTGTGTTGCGTTTTGTTGATTGGGAAATTTGAGGAGTTTGTTTTTTTGTTTGCATTGGGTGGTGGGAGGAGGCCAGCTTAAGTTTTCAATTACACGCCGGGCACAATGCGAAAAAAACGCCAATTGAAATGCACAGACAACAAACATTGAAAACTTCCCCGTACACATTCACTAGCCCACAAACGAGCTAGACAAAAGGCAAGCCATGCGTGCGGCCAGGCGTGAAGGGGGCAGGGGTTGGGCGAGATCCGTTTTACATTTTTCGGCCGCATGCCGAGTAGAGCCAAAGTGCACTTGAAACTACCGACGGCGGACTGCTCCCGCCCCCAGTTGCAGTCGCTGCATTTTTAGGTGTAGCCATTAAATTTAGAACTTTTTCTGCACGCTTGTCTGCACGTTAGAAAGGCAGGAGAAGGGTGCCGGCTGCCGGTTGCCGGCATAGGGGCATGGACAGGGGCAAGGGCGGGGGAAGTCGGGTGCGGTTAAATGGAAAATGAAGCGTCTGCTGCATGCGCTTGGAAAAGCGAACAGCACCACGAGAGATAATATTATTACGAGGGCAGCTCGAGTTGTGTGCTCAGTGATTAAATTTTTTTTGATTTCTCTTGATTTGTAGCTAGCATACAATCGACCTCTTTGCGCGAATATATCGTATTTGCCATTTTTTACGAAATTGACATTTTGATGCCAATAACTAACTTATCATCTGGTAAAATTATATAGCGATAATCGCTACACAGGAAAAAAAAAACGTCGGGATATTTTCAATCTTTTTAGTCGTAGAGTAAGCCCGGCATGAAATTGAAAATTCAATCTCGACTTACAGGATATTCTACACAATTCAATTTTTTAAGGATTGGCCCATGCCTTTTGAACTCGTATCATTCCAAATGTGCTTACTTCAATCCAATCGCAATATTGTGCGATGTGTTCATTGCGCATGGTCGTGGGGTCGAATCCCAGTTGAGCCCAAAATTTGTATATTTCTTTGTTTTTCAGATGTCTTAAATAGACCAAACTTGTGTGGTCTCTTTGAAGTGTATATGGATGGAATATGGAGGAGGAAAGAAAGAAGAAATATCTTTCCTCGGATCAAATCAATATTACATATCGAGCTCAAATTAATCTCGAACATGCTTAAAGTTATCCTGCTTTAGGATTAAATAATACTTGAATTTTTAGTTTAATTCAACAGAAGATTAAAAACTCGGATCAACTCCATTGATTTCTGATAGGGTCAAGAATATCCCGAATTACCCTGTTTTCAGTACCGTTTTGGATTGATACGCTAACGGAGATACAACAGAGTCAATTTTATCGTATGAGCTAATGCTGAGATTTTTTTTTGTGGGCGAATTATTGTATGTGCCATAAAAAACTAATTGTCTGCAGACTTATTGCTGCGATGTGAAATGGCTATATGTACTAGGATGCCAGTTGATTCCGTGCAGAGAAAAATTGAATCTTTTGTGCGAAATCGTACCATTTGGGCACCTAGTGAATGGTCCACCATTATTCGCAGCGCATGAACCAGCCCATCGGAATGAGGCATACCGACTTTCAAAACTGGAAGTCATTTTTTTCAAATCACACTTTAAGCCCCGTACTCACAACGACAGGAATTTCCTTTCGTAACAGTATTTCATATAATTAGAAACTCTTTGGCTTTGCTTTGTTGCTCATGTGCTGTAAGAAAGTGTTTCTATTTATGTGAAATACTATGACGAAATGAATTTTCTGTCATTCTAAGTATGAGGCTTAATATTATAAATTAAAAATCTTTTTTAAAATTCAAAAATACACATAGTACTCCAATTGTGACAAAATATTTGTCTAAAGACCCCGGATTTTCTGAAACCAAGCACGAAAGGATTATCTTGAGTACGGATATTTTAATTCCTGTCTTTAGCTCGAAACTGGCATTTTTTTTTTTTAAAAAAACTCTGGATTGATTTTATTTTGATATTCGAACTCAACTTGATCCCACATCAAGAAGGTTCGATATTGAATTAAGCTAATTATTCGCACTTGATTTGATCTCCAAATTGGCTTGGTGCAAGAAAACCCGAGATTAAACTAAGCTCGATATATGAACTATATTCCATCCTAAAAAGGATTGCTTCAAAAATGTCCAAGATTGACTTATCCGATGTTCAAACTCGTTTGGATCCCAAAATAAAATTCTTACTACAACACCATGAGACTTTTTTACCGACCTTTATAATTTTCAAACTGGCAAGTCTTATCCCGCTCGAGGCCCTTAGTTGTTTGCCCACTGCTTCAAAAACAGGACACACACAAACCCCCAATGGAGCTAATCGATGGTTGTTAAAAATCTTCAGGTTCTATCTACAATAGACTTGGCCCGTCGACTGCAAGTCAGCAGTGACCTACTCATTTCAGGAGTGCTGGGAGTAGGGAATTCCAACGCATCATAAGTGCAAAAAAAGTACTTGTTTCTAGTAAAATTAATCATTTTAATTTGACAAAGAGGCAAAAAGCTATAGCCAAAACTCGTATGATTTAAACACCCCTCGCACTTGATCAGTCTCTATAGACTTTCTGACTGACTCGGACTGTATCTGTTTCTGGCATGAGTTTTGTTTTTGTTTTTGCTATGGCTCTAAAATTAGTTTTTATTGTATGCAACTTCGTTGCTTTCTTTTATTCTTTTCGATTTGTGATTCTTAATTTGCTTTTTGTGGAAAGCGTCAAAATCGCTCAGTTGTAGTTGTTGTTGTTGCTTTCATTGTAGTCTCGTGCTGTTGCCAGTTGCACGTTGCTGTTGCCGGTTCCCCCTGTTTATTTTCTCTGTCTCCGTTTGCGGCTGCTATTATTTTTAGCCAGCCTGCGGCAAGTCTTATTTTTTGTCGGTTTTTTGCATCTTTTGATATTTTCATGTTTTGTTTCATTTCTAAATATGTGTGTGTGTGTGTTTCAGTCTCGGTCTCGAAATGAATTTGTTTGATTTTCCATTTACGTTGAGTTTGTTTATTAAAATTGGCACACGTTGCGTATGTGTGATATGTTTGTGTTTACATTTTTTGGGGTAGCACAGTATCTCGGATTGTGTGTGCGTGTGGAGATATATTTTGGTGGCGTTGTGAGGTTTTGTATTACCCATCGGTTATTGGTTTGGTTGATTTTTGACAGGCTCCTGGCATTCGCTGCTTTGCTAATTTGTTTTGTATTTTTTTTAGGAGAGCTGACATAGCGCCAGCTGTTCCCACCTTCAACATATATCTGGGTCAAGTGAACAATAGAAAAATATATATGAGAAATATTTGAAAGTATATAACCAACTTTTATATTGAAATATTAATAAAATATTAGAAAATATTTGGTATAATTTTCCATCGGAATCTTGAATCGGAAAATATTGTACCCTGCAAATTATAAAGTCTAGGAAATGTATTCTTCACTTACTCGCGGATGTTTACAAACTTTAGAGATTATAGATATTGGGAATATAAAGAAGAATTTAAAAAATGAGATCGATATCTTTAAAATGTTGGGAGGTTTTCAAAAAATTGTATTAAGGATTGATTACTCTAGCTCTTCTAGTCTCTAAGATCTAGGTGTTCATACAGAAAGACAGACGGACATGGCTATATCGACTCGGCTGTTGATGCTGATCAAGAATATATATATGTATATATATATTTTATGAGGTCAGAGAGGC
Organism: Lordiphosa magnipectinata; assembly: GCA_037044535.1. Lineage (NCBI taxonomy): Eukaryota > Metazoa > Arthropoda > Insecta > Diptera > Drosophilidae > Lordiphosa > Lordiphosa magnipectinata. The sequence goes on from JBAMBO010003060.1 coordinate 53,274, forward strand.
TTTCTTCTCCCTGTTACATACTTTTGCACAAAATTAATATATTCTCTGCACCTTTGGTACAGAGTATAACAACGAATTAAACAAATTTGTATTATAAAAATTAGTACTTACTCTGGTGGGATTCGAACTCGGGCCCCTTGGACTGAACACAGTTACTTGTATTGAATCTGCTTAAAAACATTCACCAATAATTGATTACTTGTATGATGACTATATCTTATTGCTGCCATAGGAAGGATCGGTCGGAAAATGGGTCTTAGTGAAAAATACCTTTTTTGTTTTCAAGTAAATCTTTCTTAAGGTCGGTGATTATTAATATTAAAGATCTTCTTCTTTATTGGCCCTATGGTTTCATCACGACCGCTTGACGGTGTCGGCCTTTGCTATGAATGCCCCCCACTCGCTTCTGCTTTGTGCGAGCTGGCACCAGTTGTACACACTAAGGTTGGAAATGTCTTTCCGCACTTGATCATCCTCGTGCCTTGTCCTTCAAAGTCAGCAACCTTCGCTTTGTACGACTTTTTTACTGGAGCTTCTTCATCCATCCGGGTTACATGTCCTAACCAGCGCAGCCGCTGTTGCCTTATGCGCTTGACCAGACTGATGTTCCTATAGAGCTCATACAGTTCGTGATTCATTCGAATGCGGATTCCATCGACAACTTTCAAAGGTCCATAAAACCTCCGAAGAATTTTTCGCTCGAACACGCCAATCGCCTCCTCATCCGCTGCTGTCATTGTCCATGCTTCTTCGCCGTATTGCAGGACTGGGATGATGAGCGACTTATAAACCGCTATTTTTGTTCTTCGAGAAAAGGCTCTGCTCTTGAACTCTCTACTGAGCCCGTAGTAGCATCGGTTTCCAATAATTATTCTTCTTCGGATCTCCAGGCTGAGGTAATCATCGTCCCCAGGTAGACAAAATCCTCTACAACCTTAAAGTTGTTCTCCCCCATAGTAACAAATTGTCCAAGACGAGTAGACTTCTTGTCCGTGGATATTAGGTACTTCGTCTTGTCCTAGTTTACCGCTAAGCCCATCAGTTTAGACTGCTTCTCAATCTCTGAAAACGGCCTGCTTACCGCCCGTTCGTTTTCGCCGATTAAGTCAATATAATCGGCATATGCGAGTAGCATTAGATCTTTATAAAGAAATGAGCTCGATCTGTTGGCCCTTGGGCACTGGCGCAGTATATACTCCATCAGTAGATTAAAGAAGTCACACGATAGGGTGTCACCCTGCCTAAAACCTCTCTTGGTATCAAATGGTTCGGAGAGGTTCTTTCCTATTTTGACGGAGCTTCGAGTGCTTCTCAACGTCGTCATGCAAAGTCGAACGTACTTTGCTGGTATACCAAAGGTAGACATGGCTTCAAAGAACCTTGATATTATTATATATATATATATATAATACAGGGTGGGGCAACATAGCTCCCGTATCTGAAATGAGCGTCATTCCGCTCAACGATAACCTGGTGGGCTGGGCGTGGTCTCATTCGAAAGGTAGGGTCTTGTTACCTCCCAGTCAGGCGTGATCATGCTGCGATCACTGAGCGACCGTTGGATAAATAGGCCTCTACGGCAAATGCTCTTTCAACGTTGCTCCACCGCATGATCACGCCTGACTGGGAGGTAACAAAACTTTAAGACCCCACCTTTCGAATAAGACCGCGCCCATCCCTCCAGGTTATCGTTGAGCGCAATGATGCTCATTTCAGATACGGGAGTTATGTTGCCCCACCCTGTATTAAACGCTTTCAAACTAATTTGAAAAATTTTGTCGACATCGGGTGACTATATATTATGGTTGCCATAGGACCAATCGGTCAAAAATGGGTCTTAGTAGTCTTACCAGAATTTTTTTTTTTTTTTGATGTTAGCCTTTTTTTACTCGCTGATTACTTATTTTATATGCATTCAAATAGATTCTCAAAATTTGGTAGAAGACGGATGACTATATCCTAAGGCTACCGTAGAACCGATCGGTCGGAAATGGGTCTTAGTGAGAAAAAAATTTTTGTTTTCAATTTTATCGATCTTAAACTCGGCGATTGTTAGGTTAGGTTAGGTTGCAATGGTTGAAATGGGTGAGAATCCCATTTCATCACTTAGGCCAATGAAGGCCCGTTGTGTTACCATATAACCCTTTCTACGCTGCGATCGTAGAGGGAGGGTCTTTCCCGTTAAACCATTTAGAAAATATCACAAATTTGAGTAGAGAGGCTAGATCTATTCCAGAGATGTCTGACAGATCGTTTAGAAAAGGACGACCCAAAACTGTGAGTCGCCTTCTGCTAAGAGCTGGGCAATGACAGAAGAGGTGTTGTACACTCTACTCCTCGTCCACTGAATTGCAGCTTCTACAGAAGTCATTGTGTCTGATGCCGAGCCTAGCGGCGTGTCTACCTATTAGGCAGTGTCCAGTAAGGGCCCCTACTAGTAGGGAAATATGCAGTCTTTCTAGACGGTGTAACGCCCTAGATTTTTTAATACTAAGAGTAGGCCATGTAAGCCTAGATACTTCACATGTGTGAATTGTTTGCCATCGATTCATGGTTATTCGATGAGTAGTTTCCTTTGTTTGTAGCTTAGCTTGCGGCGATTGTTAATTTGATATGTTTTCAAAAAGATTCGCTGAATTTGGTCGAAATCCGATACTCATCTTATTTTTATGGAAGCGTTCTTAAACTCTGATATTTCAAAAACATCATTTGCAAAGGTATAAAAACTTCGGCTCAGACGAAGTTAGCTTGGCCTTCTCGTTTTTTATGCAGATTTATTATTTCTTTCATGCGGCGCGATAGCTCGAATTGGCCGCAAACAATATTGCAAATCTTATTTAACTGTAGTTTTACAATGAACTGTAACTGTAGTTGGGAATAGAAAACGACTCCGAACAGTCCATAATATTGTTGTTTTAATCCAGATTTTAATGAGATACTACTTCAACTACGGTCTTTTCTTTTTCTTATATTATTTCCCTATTTTTTAAGTAAAACTAGTAAAAAATGCGATAGGAAAGACGCGTCAAGTTATCGGTTTCATTTCGGCTTTAAATTTCACATCTACTCTCTACTGTGGCACTCGATAGAATGATCTGGCAGCGTCTCTTTTCGAGTTCTCATTACAGTTCTTTTACAAAGTAGTCCTATGTCTAGGCTTATGTGTGAAAGAGATTACTATTAACATGAGTAACATGAGTAATGTTTATGTTAATGGGAATAGCCGCTAGTCGATCAAGCCCGACTGTAATTATATATGTGGTCGGGTGTGGCGCACCGGTAGTGTGTGTGGCTGATAGTGCGGGATGTGTGGTGTGGTGTGTAAAATTATATACATATGTACTCTGCACGATCTGCACTGTTGGCGCACACATTGCCCGCTGCACAACAACCGAATGAGAATGAGAATGATTGATGAATGGCATCGCTGTTCCCGTTCCCGTCGTTCCCGTCTTTTTTAAATTACTTCGATTTTAAAAATCTCCTCAACAAAATACTAACTCCTAGTTATGCACTGCAGCGCACTCCTAATAATTGGCAAGATCATCTAAATTGCGAGTGTCAGAGTTGCTACCTTGAGCCAACCATTTGGGGATTAGCCATGTCATTGGCTTCAAAGTGACTCATGACTCGACTTATTTTGTTGTTTATTTCGAATTCATCTCGTGCTACTTCGATGATGGTTGCAATGCAACAAAATTTAATTCGATTTAAGTTTTTCATTTTGTCCAAATTCGACAATTTATGATGCCGATTTTTTCGGCTTCAGTGGGTTTTATGACGGAAGCGACGAACTCAAGACTTAAGTTATCAAACCGTTTACGGAAGTTCAAAACAGGGTGGGTTAAACCAAAAGTTACGCTTGATTGGCATTCCACTACATTTTTGGACAAACAAAATTGTTAATTGCTGAGGGCACAGCCCACATATCGAAGTTAATCAATTTAAAGACTTGACTTGACTTGAAGAACTTAAATCCAACTTTCATTCTACTTTCAGATGAAGTCCAATACGTATGAGCTGCACAATTATGCGGATGTGGAGGCCAAGGATACACGCAAGAGGAAGGCTAACAACAAATATTCCCTGCGACAAAAGAGACAGAAGAAGAGCAATGCCAATACACTGGAACTTGAGGAACTACAACTGGAACTGGAACCTTTCGAGCCCCTGACAAAAGCCAAGAAGAATTCCTCCAGCAAAGCCAAGACGAAAGCTCCGCCGCTGAGTAAATATCGACGTAAGACAGCCAATGCCCGGGAACGCTCACGCATGCGGGAGATCAATTTGGCATTTGAAACTTTAAGGCATAGTGTACCCCAAGCCATAACAGGTGAAGAATCCGCACAAGCCAACGAGAAGTTGACCAAAATTACCACCCTACGTCTGGCAATGAAGTATATCAAAATGTTGAGTGATTCCCTACAAGATCCCACCTATGAGAATGAGTTTATTGTGGAGTGCCTAGAGGAGAGTGCAAATAGAGAGGCGTTGACACCGCAAGTGAGTGAGGAGGATATAGAGCCCGAGCCAGTAAAGATCAAGCAGACGAAAGCGAAGAGCGGGACTGGCAGTAAGAAGGCCTCTTCCAATAAGCGTCAATCAAAGCCTAACCCGAAAACGATTAAGCCTGTGAAGAGCTCATCGGGCAGCTCAGCGGAATCCTGCTATGCATCCTCTTCGATTGGATCTCCCCCCTGCTCAAGCACCGCCGCCTGCTCACCCAGCTCTGCCTATGCATCACTCTCGTCGTCCGCCTCTTCAATCAATGGACTCGAAGCGGAAAGTCTGCTCGGACTACAGGCCCTGAGTGAACTCAATACTTTACTTCTGGAATCCGATGGCGAGTCACTGCACTGCTATCAAGGCTTACTAACATCCGCCGAATCCTTACTACCTGCACGCGGCGATATACCTATGTCTGGTCTAGATAAGCCAGATGTGGAATTGAGTCTACGTCTCTTGGATCACTCAACGGACTCCTTTGACTTCTCCAATAGCAATCAGCAACCCTCCGCCTGTATCAGTCCTTTGGCCACACTGGACACCTATCATCCTTTTACGGACCTACTGCATGGCGATTTATCCGACATGTTTCTAACGTGATTAGCCTAGTTTTTGTATTTATTATTACTATTATTATTATTATTATTTTTGTTACTCTTTGCCTTTAAGTTTAACCTAGTTTTTGTAAGAGAGCCCAAGCTAACCTCACTTTAAGTTATACTCCACAAGTAAAGCGGAATTCATTGTGTCATAAACCAAACTGTCCATATCAAAAGTTTTCATTCGATAACTACATTTAAAGCATTTTTCCAATGAGATGTTATGGAAACTGAGGCCAGGGAATCGGCCCAAGAAATTATCAATTGTAAAATGCTTTTGTTTACTGAGCATTTTTTTAAAGCATTTCTTGTTATCATGTAAATAAAGCACGAACTGTTGTTTAATGACAAAAGCACTGGATGAAATCCTTGAACTGGGGGAGGATGAAATAGTGAAAAACTATTTCAATGATGCCAGTTACCAAAGGTACTTGACAGTGACTGAAAGCGTCTTAATGGTTTACCTAAATAATGGGACAAAGTAAATGTCGGAAAATATATATAGGTAGGGTAGATATCCGGAACTCCCAGTGTCTAGGTAAAGGTACACAAAAATTATTTATTTACCATGGTTTATTCCCCGCTACCTACCCAAAAATTTTCAGGTCGTGAACTATCGAAACTTTGAGACTCCCTCGATATTTTAGCATGCTTGTTAGCTATGTGTTAACTAGGTGCCGGGATTCTGAAAGATTGAAAGGATTGAAAGATTCTGGGGAATCAGAGAAACAGTTCTCATACAGAGATCATACTGTATACACAGTTCGCCAAAAATGTACATGGAAATTCATTTTTTAGCATCGAAAATAGATTTTGTAAGGCTTATCTATCAGGCTACAACTCTTACTATTTAAATTTTCCTTACCATACTTCGGATTAATAAGATGATGATATTATAACATGTTTTTGATATAAGTTAGCATTTAAGTAGGTAATTTAAAATATTTAAATTAAATTAAAATTTTCAATCGTAGTGTCGGGCGCAATCATTTATAAGTATATTGTAAGTGTGGCTTAATAGGCTAATCACAGTGAGCACATTTAACATCCAACATCCTGAGTCATAAATATTTACCATGGCGGAATTTTTTATCTTCGGAGCATGTTCCTATTAGACACCGACTCTCTCAACATTTTTACAAACCAAAAGTTTAAAAATGTTGGCTTAGCAAATGGTAGTTTACCATTTAAACTCAGGATGTTGAATGTTAGATGTGCTCAGTGTAATTATCATAGGTCCTTTGAAAATTTTGCAAATTTCGCGATTTTCTTGACCATTGGATCTACACCTTCTATTTACCATCTCCTGCATTGCCATCTAATTATCAATCGCTTTAATAAATACTTTTAAATTTTTTTTGCAAATTTCGCGGAAATTTCGACCATTTAAATAAAAGTTATATAGACTATGTTCAACTCCAGGTTATCAACTATCTGTTTGCAAAGTTTTATCCAAATCCTTTCAGCCATTTGTGCGTGAAAGCGCTTTCATAAATACTGCTAACATAAATTTACAAATTTCGCGTTTTTTTCGACTATTTTTAAAAGTTATATAGCCTATGTTCAAGTCCAGGTTATCAACTATCTGAGTGCCAAATTTCATCCGAATCCTTCAAGCGATTTGTGCGTGATTAAGTAACAAACGGGCAAACATACAAACACACAAACATACAAACTTTAACATTTAAATTATCAGTATGGATAATGGACAAATTATTTAATCAAACTTTTTCGATAGTGCTATCGATACTAGTGGAATACTATCGATGTTCAATCTATCGATGGCGCCCACTATCGATGCTCAAACTATCGATGGTGCCCACTATCGATGTTTCGAATAAAAGCGTGGTACGGAGACGCTGACAATTTTTGCGGAGCCCATCTAATTACATAGCTCAGGAAATCCGCTCACGAAAATTCTCAGAGCGCATTGTCAGAGCGAGTACGGAGCAACCAACAATTCGCTATGACAATTTGCGAGGACCTGCCAACTCTTTTTTTTGAAAACAGCTGATAAATTGTCGAAGGGGGTCTGCAAATTATGAAACTTGTTTGATAATTGTCAGTGGGTGCGAAAAAACCAAAAAAACCATACAAAAGTCATTTGGAGAACCTTACGGAGGACGAACAAGCGGCGTTAATCAAAGCGGTCGACTCTCAATCCATTTTATGGGATTTGACTAACAAAAAGCATTTCGATTTGTGTTGTGTGTTTCGTTTTGTGTTGTCGTTATAGCAGTGTGTCTAAGTGGCTAAGCTCTGCTCCCGCAGTCCAAAATAAAGGGCTTCTACCGCCCCACACAAAATGCTTCCATGAAATAGTCCATGGCATTAGCACAGACAACTGAATTTCCCCTAGTGACTTCCATTTTCAATTTAATACACTTTCTTATTTTATTTGAATGTGCCCGCTATTTTTTATACACACAACAGCTGATTTCTGTCTGTTGCCTGGCCACACTACATTGTCTAAGCGGCTCTGGAAATTATCAAACAATTTCCGCTCCGCAAAAATTGTCAGCGTCTCCGTACTACGCTTAATTAAAAAAGATTATATTCATAAACTTACCATTACATACTTAGAAATTAACATATAAGGTCATTTAAGTTTGGTTCGAAATGTAGTCGACTGTACAAAAGTTTCGAGAGATTTCCAGGATACCCCTGACTGTGACGAAAACTATTTTTAGCTGATCTAAGAGTAGGCCTTTAGTTAAAAATATTTATATATTGACAATCATTAGTGGTATTCCTGAAAGTGATTTGCTTTTGACTTTGATTTGAATTAGATTTCATCGAACTGCTGTTCACAGCTGCTCCATACAAAGCGTCCAGTGTGCCCAGAAAAAGTGAGGAAAGTTGGGTCATACCAATAGATTTCGCGAAATTTCAGTGGCACAGCGCAATGTGAACGGCCCAGGCCTTGTCACAGAAATCGTGTGTCACAGGAACGAGTACTTTTCAATGTGAACACAAGTACTCATTTGGCGTCACAGTGGTTCTGTGACCGAGGGTGCCACGCTTGTGACAAAAGTACTCATTTGACTTGTCACAGCGCTGGGACATGCAATTTCTGTGTCGCCAACGTGAACACTTTAGACTTCTGAGTACTTTGGGCGCAGAGGGTCAAAGACGACATTGTCACAGTGTGACGCTATGTAATCCTAGCCTAAGAAATATATTCTTTTTGGCAAATCTTTTGTATACTGAAATGGAAAAACGAAAGACTGAAAATAGTGAATTCATATGTGGAATCGGGTTAGACCCTCATTTTAATGCCATGCGAACATCTTACAACAGAAATATTTTGTTGTAAAATGAGTGAAATTGCCGCAAATAGTGTTCATTGCTGTTCTGAATTCCGCAAATCGAGTAGATTAGGTTCGAAATGGCAAAACGTAAGCAAATCGATCAGAATTGGGAGCAGAAAAAGTAAAACATTTGTTTTTGTTTTGACTTTACTTTTTGAAAATCTTCGGAATTCGGAACAGAAAAGATACATTCAAAAATTTTTATCCAAGTGCAACATTTGCAACTAGTTTCACTTTTTTTTGGACCCGTTCCCAAGCCTAACCAAAAGATGTATTTTGTCGCACTGTGCTATAATCATTTTGGAACCAATCAAATATGCAAAGTTACAGTTGTGGAACTACATTTTTAGAATTAATGCCAAATTTGAGGTCTGGACCAATGTGCAATGTAGCGCAACCGTCAACTGGAACTGAAGCATATGACAAGACGAAACTGTGCTGTATAATTGGAGTGTCTTTAAATATTAGGCTTTTGAAAGGTAGTCAGGATCGGGCTGTTTGTTTTAGTCAGAAGTATCCCGAGTCCTTGTTTTTTAGTGCAGTGTCACGGTTTCTGTTATATACCCTCTGCATATCCTTGCACAACAGCTTTTAGTTCACGTTTAAAGTTTGATACTTGGCTTTGGATTCACTGGAAGCATTTCTTTGGATTTATCTTAGAAATTTCATAGAATTAAACTCTTGTGTTTTTGTGTGCCTTGGATTGGATGTTTTGTGCATAAGTTTTGCTGATTGTATAAAATCCGGTCTGCACGCGCCTAACTCTACTCTCCTGTGCTTAAATTAAGAGCACGCAAGCCAAAAATGTGAGATATGTAAGTTCGTCTTGCGCTGTTGTAGTCAAATTTAGGGATTTCTAGTTGAGAGAAATATATTTTTATTTGATCCAAAACACTTTGTTTTAGATTTCAGTTTTGATTCTATAGTTACTTCACCTGTTAAAATATAAATAAAAAAAAACATGCCCACCATATACAATCCAGAGCAGGATTTTCCAGAGGTTTATAAAATATGCAAGCTCTTCATGCTCGAAAATGAAGATCTGTTTAAAATTCAAAAGGCCATGGAGCGTGAAATAATTGCAGGTTTGGGCCGGGATTCACACGAGCGCTCCTCGATACCCTGTCACTTGAGTTACGTGCAGAGTTTGCCTTCAGGCCGAGAGCGTGGTCACTTTCTGGCCCTCGAAATGATGCCCACCAATTGTCGCATTATGCTCGTGAAGTTCAGTAGCGAAAAGGACATCTATATGAGCTCCAAATGTGTGCTCATGCCACATACCATAGCAGCCGGGCGTGGCACAGAGCTCTTTAACTTTCTGGCCCACAACATAGCCATATTCGTAAGGGAAAAGAAGGTGGAAAAGGATAACCTACCCATGGGTATTGCTTTTGCCTTCTCATTGCAGAAGCTGTCCTTGGATGTGGGGATTTTGGTGGCATGGAGTAAGGGCTATGGCGCCCAGGGTGCTGTGGGTAAGGATGTGGTGAAGCTATTGCGAGATGCTTTAGCTCAATATCCGGATATTTCGGTCAACATAATGGGCATCATCAATGTGGCGGCCGGCACTTTGTTGGCCCTCTGTTGGACTTTACCGAACACAAAAATTGGCCTGATCGTGGGAACTATTACGAATGCTTGCTATGTGGAGCCGGTGGAGAATTGCGAGCGATACGAGGGGGATAGCGATAAAACCCAAATGCTCATCAACACCGACTGGTTCAAGTTTGGGGAAAACGGTCACATGGATTTCATACGCAATGAGTTCGACAAACTGCTTGACAGTCAGACGAGCAGTCCAGGTGCACGGTTCTTAGAGAAATGTGTGGCAACTTTGTACATGGGAGAACTGGTGCGCCTGATCGTAGTGCGCCTAATGAAAATGGGAGCGATATTTGCAGATCAAAAAAGTGACTACATTAAAATACAGTGGAAAATGGAAATGAAATCCCTCATAGCCGTCGAGTCCGATCCGCCGGGTGTGTATGTTAAGGCCCAGGAGGTAATGGAAAAGTTTAAGATGCGTCACTGCAAGGAAAGCGACTTGGCCGCTTTTCGTTTCATTTGCGAAACAATCACGGGACGTTCAGCCAGACTTGTTGCCTGCGGTCTCTCTTACCTGGTGAATCGCATACAAAATCCTCATATATCCATAGCCGTCGATGGTGGTCTTTATCGGCTTCATCCCACCTATCGTGTTGTACTCGATCAATATATGCATCTGCTCACCAATCCGAAATATAAGTTCGATATTGTGGTGTCCGAGGATAGTTGTGGTGTGGGGGCTGCTATAATGGCTGGCCGGGCCTATGACGATAAGTTTCAATCCGGATCGAAGGTTTTTCATATGGATTAGGCAACTAGAGATCCACGTGTTTATGTGATATGTTTTGAACTCGAAAAATATTGTTAAATAAAATTCAAAATCTATGCGAAAAATAAATGAAAAATCTATATTTACGCAAGTAATATTCAAAAACTATTGAAAATCCGTAAACCCTTTTATGAGCAACAATTTTTCAACCTTTGATCTGCGTGAGTTTTTGCCTTTTCCAAGACAAGATTTTTTTCATCAGTAAATCAGAGTTTTTAAAAATTGATGTGTTGCTGCATAATGTACATATATTTAAGTACACACACAGTAAACTTCACGTCAATCTGGCAATTACTTTCGAAATTACACACTAATTTGTAAAGACGTATCAGGTGAATTTACAGTGCTGTTAAAACTTTAAACGCGCTTTTCTGAAAACTATGGACCACTGACGACCACTGTTATTTAAAACACACTCGATAGATTTGAATGAAATCTTTACAACTTTTTAAAATCATATTAAACTAGGGGCCGGGTGTGGTGCAGCGGGGGGTGTGGGGTCTATGCCGCCTCGAAACATCTAATAAAAAGTTTTTTTTTCTTTAGAAAATGCCTTTTACACATCCGGTAACCTTCACCAGCTATTGGCTGTGAAGTAACTAGCCATGAAAAAGCTTCTCAAACTTGTCCATTCGGATTCGCCGTTGAATTGTAGGTCTCTTTTCTCTTGTGCAAACAAGCCAAGAGATTTAGAGAAGCTCGGCTTGGCCCTTTGTGGCTGTAAAGTCAAGTATTTATTTATTTATTTTATTTAACTAGTCCTTGATCGAAGGATTTTCTTTTTTTTTGCAAAACTGATTTTTTAGAAACAATTTACTGTTGATTTTTTTCAATTTAATTGAGGTAAATAAGCAAAACGCGGTTTTTGGGCCATAGCTTCAGATTATTGTTAGATTTTTGTTAGGAAAAAACCAAGTATGAGGAAATGCCATACTAGACCTGCTCTACAGCGTACGCTAGGTCGTTTCGAAAGTACTTTTTTGCGGTAATACTGTGTAATATAATAAAACTGATATGTTGTTAAAAAAAATTTCGTAACTGTATTCTCGAAATAAATTCTCGCCAAATTAATTTGTTGGCTTTTTTAAGATAAATGTAAACCATTTAAAAATATAAATGGAAAAGGGGTATATTTTTTTTACATTTTCGTGATTTTAAGCATGAAGACTTTTTTTTTTTTGAACTGGTCCAAAGAAGTGTTTTGTAGGACAGTAAAGAAGGTAAGGTAAAATTCCAAATAGTTTCTGAGGCGTGGCGAAGTTTGAAAATAAACTTGATCTGCCTGCAAATATAGAAGTTGAAGTCCCATACATGTCAATCCTCTATTTCTTACCATCTCTGAGATCTGTTTGTTCATACGGACCCATCCTTTAGTTCATAAATGAAAACTAGAAAAAAAGTCGGTCAAGACCGACTATAACATACTCTGTACCGAGTAGCAGCTGAAAGAAGCAGCAGTCTGCTGCACTGCGGCAGCGAACTCTCTTTTGGTCATAACTTGAGTATCGTTCATCATAGATGGCTCCGCTACTTGTTTTAAAAAACCAATAGATGGTGCCACTACTGTGACCATTTGGAACCAGTGTTGCCAAATCAGCTTTATTCCCGTCATTTCTAGCTTTTTTTAAAACCGTGTTGCGGGAAAATTTTAGAAACAGCGGGAAGCGGCTTTTCTGGCTTTTTTAAAAATGATTTCCGCTTTTTTTCAGCTTTATTTTGTATTTTCGAGTCAATTGAAAAACTTATAAGCAAATCAATAGTTTGTCACCTCTGTCAGTCATTTATCGAGCCTAATTGACAGTTCTAACGTTCAGGAAACAGTTATCTCAAAGTGCTAGCCAAGTTTACAGATCATGTGACAAAAATACCTAAAGTTTTCAAACAAAAAAGTCGTAAAGTCGCTGCAGAACCCGGAGTTTAAGGCTTCGCTCCGCAAGAATGAATCTGATACCTCTTGAGTTTACTGCAGTTATTACAAATGCACAATATGATACTAATATTAATATAATACAAAGACTTATGCTTCATATGGATAGCGAATTGGAGAAATCTATTCGACACTGCTACACAAATTTCTAAGTTAAAATTATAAAGCAACTGAAGCTCAGGCACTGATCTACTTTTAGGACTTTCACGAAATTCTTATTATTTAAGATGCTTTTACACTTTTCATATATCTCTAAATAGTAGGTTGTCAAACTTCTCTAAAGAGAATCTCTTATCGAATTGAACCTGTCAAATTACCTCAAACAAGCCAACATTTTCCAAATATTTAGAGTTATTTGCTTTGCTATTACACTATCGCCAGAGAGTCTCTTTAGAGATGTATGACACGTGTAAAGGCAGCTCAAGCAATTTAGATTTAAGCAGTTTAAGCCAGTACGCAGTTGTGAAGTAACGAGCAGTAGCGAGAAGCATTGTCAAATTGACATATTTTCGGTTGACAACATTCTACGACCATAAAAAACAAAGCATTGTTACCATTTTGGAAGTATTTTTCGTAGAAGATATTGGAAAATGAAGGGTCAATATAATGATATACATTTAGTAAAATGGGAGAACACTGATGAAACTAAAGTTTTGGAGTAAAGTAATCGCTTCCAAAGCTCTGAAGGTAATCAAAAATCTTTTGAGTTAGCCTTATTTGCGATTCAGATGTGGTTTTTGTCATGTTCCAACGCTGAAGTTGAGCGTGTCTGCAGTCAGGTTAATTTTACAATAAATCAAAACTCAAATCTAATAGAGGTGAGCACTGTCAACTCAATATTATGTTTAAGATATTTGATATTAGTGAAACTGAAACTAGAATCTTACATTAAAAATATTATATATGTAGTTACAGATACGGGTTACGCCGACATGCAAAATGCTTCGTCGATTATAAGGTCCTTCCTAGTAACCAAAACCTAATAGGCACAACTGAGGCCTACGACATGGAGCAATAAGTATTAGAGATAACATTTTCGCTGCCTCAGTCAGCTGTTCGCTCTCATTTACGCTCCCTATATACATTTTGTCAGCTGTTCGCTCTCACTTACGCTCTCTGGATACATTTGGGAATATGTCCGTCTCGCTCTAACCCCTGTGTTTTCCTACTGGCTCTGTAAAGTATCTTTTTGGGCACTATCGTTTAGCACCACCAAAATTGAGAGGCATCGCAAAAGTTGGCAACACTGTTTGGAACCACCGCTTTCATTTCCACAGAAAAAAAAAAATGATATGATCTGGGGCTTAATATTATATTTTTTATTATCAATAAAACCCCGTCTTGACCAGGGATCGATCTCGGGACCATTTGCACGTTACAAATTGGCATGGCATCTTACCGCACTGCGCTATCTGGCATGCGTGTGGTCACATGGCTTAGAGCCTATTTATATATTTCTTTACATTGCTTATCTCAATAAGAGATAGCAAAGACTGGTGGAGGATAGTCCGAGAAATTAGAGGAGTCAGTCCGAAAATAAGTGTGGAAACAGCTGCGTGGGATTTCAGAAATCACTTTAATAATCTCCTTAACCCTCAACAAAACGCCGTGAAGTTTCAATATGCACCAATGTATATCACGGATCCAGACTTAGATGCAGTATTAACAATGGAGGAACTATTGTCAGCACTAAACAAAGCCAAATCCAACAAAGCTCCTGGAGAAGACAGAGTTCCGTATGAATTTTTCAAAAACGCCCCAAATGAGATGCTTAAACAAATTGTCACTATATACAATAGAGTGTTTGATATCAACTGTTTGGAAAAATCTTTCATCAACAGTATAATATTTCCAATCTATAAAAAAGGAGATATCAACGATCCGATGAACTACCGAGGTATATCCTTTATGAACTGTGCAGCGAAGCTACTAATGAGTATACTGTCGACGAGACTAACAACGTGGGTCGAAAAGCACGATAAATTAAACGAGTTCCAAGCAGGATTCCGGCGTGGATACTCATCGGTTGACATATTCAACTTAGCATCTATAGTCCGCATTAAATTTGAAGAAAAAAGAAAAGTTTATGCTTATTTTGTCGATTTTAAGGCTGCGTTTGACCGAGTACCTCGTAAACATCTTATATACAAGCTCCAACGACAAGGTGTACCCACAAAAATAATACAATTTATAGAAAAAGTATACTCGCAAACGTCTTGCGCTGTTTGGACTGGGAGTGAGCTTTCTGAGAAGTTTGAAACCATTAACGGATTAAAGCAAGGATGCCTTATGGCATCGTTGCTGTTTGCGATGTACTTAGATGATCTGCATGAACACTTAGGAGGTGGCCTGTATATCGAAAACACAAACATTAGGGTATTAATGTACGCAGATGACGTGATGGTAGCGGACAATCCCTCGACCCTCCAGCAAATGATCCATAACCTCGAGACATACTGCATATTGTGGGGCATGGAAGTCAATAAGACAAAATCCGAGATTATGGTGTTTAGAAATGGCGGTAGACTGGCGGCATCGGAGAACTGGACGTATCAGTAGGAGCAGGTGAAGGTGGTACCGGAGTACAAATACCTTGGGGCTATCCTGACACCTACAATGAGCTTTAAGAAGCATGTGGCAGCCAGGTCAAAAGAAGCAAAGGCGAGTATAAACTCTGTGTGGCCGAATTTCATCAACAAGGGGACAGTGAACCTAGCATCTAAATGGAAAATCTTTAACTCTGTCAGCAGAACGGTACAGTGCTATGGAGCTCAAGTCTGGGGTGGAGAAATAAAGGAAGAGGCAGACCAACTGCAGCGATATTTTTTAAAGAGGATACTCAAACTACCAGATAGCACACCCAACTACATATTGGGAATTGACGCAGGGCTAGAAGATGGACACATCTATAGTCTAACACTTCATCTCAAATACCTATCAAGAATTTTATTTGAGTATGAAGATTCTAGACTCCCGCATATCCTTGCTGGAAAAATGATGCGAAATAATTTGGGGTGGTTTGCGAGGCTTAGAGAAATGTTCGCGCATCATGGCATATCACTCGGAGACAACCAATCGCATGCAGATTGGATTGACCGCAATGTTCGGTTCCTAAGCGCATCAAAAGCAGATAACCACATGCAACAAGGCGTCAGTAAGTGCATCAAGAGTGTATAAAAATCTTAATTATGCAATAGGGCCCACATACTGCAACGAGTCTTTCAAGCAAAGCGAGATAACTTGGATAATGAAGGCCAGAGGAGATCTTTTATGGTAAAACAGCTGCCCAAGAAGAGTTGTAAATGGAGGTATATGCTCACTATGCAATATGTCTGAGCAGGAGGACATGCAGCATTTTGTAGGACGATGTCCAATACTGCGGGAATTTCGTTGGCGTTATTTCAAAACTTGTCCGTTTACCGAGGAAGAGGTGCTGACGGCCCTGAACGGGGGGATGGGATGGAATAATCTGGCGAATTACATAGAGATGGCTACTAATTATAGAAGAAATGTCATAAATGAAAATTTTTAAATAATATATAGAATATGAAATTTTGTTAATTATATGTAAAATAAGTATATGCTTATATATGTAATTGTTTTTTATGTCATACAACAGAAGGAAGGCTGACGGTTTTAAACCAAGCTTTAAATGTTTAAATGTTTGTTTATTATTAGTTAATCAATGTAAAGCTGTAAGCTATGAAAATTATCAAATGAAAATAAACACTTATCTATCTATCTATCTATCTATCTACATTGCTTGAAGTTTCTACACTAAGAAAAAACTAGAACGAATAATTTGAGTACGAACGCTCTTGAAAAAAAATTAGTCGCTCTTGAATTTTCAAGAATTTCGCTCTGGGAATCGTGATAAATTCGTTCTAAACGTTCTCAATTTGGTTTTTTATAGGCAAGGGGGGTGAGGGCAACTTAACTTTGAGAGAGTAGCGTTGGAGTCGCTCTCGCAGAGAGTGAGGGCGCATGCGCAGTTGGTCGTTGAGAGCAAGGCATATTTAATAAGGTGGCAGCAGCGTCGACGTCGCGTTGCCTTACGAAAAATGAGAGAAAGAGAGCGAGAGCAAGAGAGTAATAAACTCAAAGAAATTTGTTGTCGCATACACATGTATACACACACACATATGAATTTTTCGAAACCGTAAGGCAACAGCAAAGAGGGCGACGTCGACGCTTCTGCCACCTTATTAAATACGCCTTGGTTGAGAGAATGAGAGCGCATGCGCAGTTTGTTGTTGTGCGATGCGTACGAAAGCGTTTATTTATAAGTGTGATTTCGTCGCGTCTTCTGGCTTAAGGAAGTTAGCTGACCTCGTTAAGCTGCCCGTCGCCTGTGTGTGTTTCAGTCTTTCGAGGTACCGTGTTCAAGTCCCAGAAGAGTAAAAAAAAAAAAAATCTCTGTGGTTATCTCAAAATCAATCACTGTTTAAAACAAAGTTTGGTGGGTGGTGGTGGTTGGGGTGTTGGTGTGGTTGATTTGATAATGGTGCGTGGGAACGGGGGAGGGGGACGAGACGCGGACCACCGACGTGGTCAGGTCGGGTCGGTCGTGTCTCTCCCACCCCCCACCCCAAATATTATTTTTAATTTTTTTATTTTGAGAACTATTCGTTCTTGAATCAAGTACTGAAACTCTTGAAGCAATAATTATCCATACTTGGATCAAGAGCTGAAACTCTTGAATCAGGATTGTCGGGATCAAAAATTCACTCTTGAATCAAGAATTTCGCTCTTGGATCAAGAATTTTCACTCTCACCGTACTTTTGAGAACGAATGCTCTTGATTCAAGAGCGAAATTCTCTATTTTTTCTCTGAGTGTATATGAAACCCTATTTGTCTCTTTCCTTTTTCTCATTTTCTATACATCCCTTTCCCCTTGTGAGAGTTTCGAAAATTAACGAGATATCCTTTTGACCTTTTCTAATATCATTTGACAAATTGATATTATTTATGGTTCAAAAGAAACTTTATAGTTTAGAAATGATATGAAAAAAATGATATTTGAAAAATGTCAAATTAACCAGCCCATATCAAGTTGATATGAATCTTATTTTTTTTCTGTGTTGTCATAACTTGAGTATAGTTTATCCGGTCTTTATCATTTCTTCGGCAAATCGATAAATAATTTTGATTACTAAATATTGAAGGTACAAACCATGTAGGCACAAAACTGAGGGCGATATAACGTTTTTCCCAAATTGCGGGGGCGGGAGGGGGCGTGGCAAAAGTTGAAAATACACTTGATCTGCCTGCAAGTATAAGAAGTAAATGTCCTATACATGTCAAACGTCTATCTCTTACCATCTCTGAGATCTGTTTGTTCATACGGGCGGATGGACGGACGGACGGACTCGGTTGTTCATGATGATCATGAATATATATACTTTATAGGGTCGGAAATGATTTACTCTCCCTCTTACATACTTTTGCACAAACTAAACATACTCTGTGTACCATTGGTAAAGAGTATGTATAAAAGACTAAAAATGGATCGACTCTAAGCAAAAATCCGCTAACCTCAATTCAGCACTGAAGAGAAGAGAAGGTTGTGATCCCGTCCAACTCAGCAAATGCATCTTCTGGACATTTTTTACTCGCTAAAATTTAACTCAAATATTTTGTAGTCAAATCATAGTTACGCAACATTTGCTATATCTGCGTATTACATATATTCGGAAAAAAACACAACCTTGTGCCAAAAATATCATTTAACAGCTTTAAGCAATTCAATTTTTATTAGATTCATCTGGCTAAAGCTACGATATACGTTTTCATTAGACCACGGTAGTGACAGAAACCTTTCGAATGGGCGCAGTTTTAAAGTCAGCCCTGATTTGGAAGAGCAGGCAGGACATTCTCTCATGACGTTCTCTTCAGTAAGCATGAATTTGAGCATTAATTTCGATAGGTAGTAATGAAACAGTACTGAAAACATTTATGAACTGGAGCTACTTCTAGTTTCAGCCATAATTTATAGCCTCTATATTTAATTCTGAGGCTTTGTACAGCGAGGAAGATATATTGCAATCAGATTTCACATGAATTTAATAGCCATTACTTCACACTACGTCTGAAAATAGCTTAGGACAGAGTCATCGTCTATTTCCGAAGTCTGTGAATCGGTTCGAAAGCGGTTAAAAACATTTTAAAAGTGGATCGGAGAGTTTTTAATATGGAGTTATCAAATATCAAAAACGATTAAAGCTTTGAACTTTGTGATCCTATTAAGGACTTCGATATTTTGCTAGACTAAAACAAGTAGCGAACCAGTTTGAACCGGCTTAAAGGGACATTCCTGCCTCATTATCTTTCTTACTTAAGCCGCCCTTACACTTATCATATATCTCTAAATAGTCGGTTGTCAAAATTCTCTAAAGAGAAACTCTTATTAAATTGAACCTGTCCAATTACATCTAGGAAGGCTACATTTTCTATATATTTATATGTAGTTATTTGCTTTGCTATTACACTGTTGTCAGAGAGTCTCTTTAGAGATATATGACAAGTGTAAAGGCAGCTTTAGTAACTTGGACGGGATTTCGAAATCGGATCCAGTGTGCAAACTGAAACTTTATTATGACAGCCATTGACTTATCCCTCATCATCAGGCCATGGGAAATTCAAAATTTATATTTTTTGTTAGAAGTTCATTAAAAAAATCCCTATTCGGTCAACCCTATAGCCGCCGCTCAGCCACCTTCCATCTCAGCAGCATGAATGCCCAAGTCTTGTTTCCGGAGGCATATGCCATTTGCCAGAAATTCGTCATTAGCGAGGATCAAATGGTCGAAGTGGTGGATCGCCTGACCAAAGAAATTAAAATGGGTTTGTCTCGGGACACTCACTCGCGTGCGATGGTCAAATGTTATGTCAGTTATGTGCAAGACTTACCCTCCGGCAGGGAGAAAGGCAAGTACCTGGCCCTTGATCTCGGTGGCACCAACTTCCGTGTACTCTTGGTCACTCTCAATAACGAATCGGATTTGGATATCGTCTCAAAGAGTTATATCATGAATCAATCTCTGATATCGGGACCGGGCACAGAACTGTTTGATTTTATAGCCCAGTGTTTGGCCAGTTTTTGTAGGGAACATCAATTGGAGAAGAGTGGGTTGTCATTGGGCTTCACTTTCTCATTTCCCGTGAAGCAAGTGGGCTTGACTAAAGGCATTTTGATGGCCTGGACTAAGGGATTCAGCTGTGAGGGTGTGGTCGGTAATAATGTGGTGGAAATGCTCCAGGAGGCCATCGATCGGCGTGGCGACCTGAAAGTTAACTCTGTGGCCCTGCTCAACGATACGGTGGGCACACTCATGTCCTGTGCCTACAAGAATCGCAATTGTCGCATCGGCTTGATTGTGGGAACCGGGACCAACGCCTGCTACGTGGAGAAGACGGCGAATGCACAGACTTTCGAGGGTTATCAGACTAGTCCCAAGCAAAACATGGTTATTAATTGCGAATGGGGTGCATTTGGTGACAATGGTGTCCTGGACTTCGTGCGCACTTCCTACGACAAAATGGTCGACAGAGCAACGCCAAATCCATCCAGGCAAACGTTTGAGAAATGCATTTCGGGCATGTATCTGGGCGAACTGGTGCGTCTCATTGTGGTGGAACTCATGGAAAAAGGTTGCCTTTTCAAGGGTCAGGAATCACAGCTCTTAATGAACAAGTGGATATTTCAAACCAGCTACATTTCCGAAGTGGAAAGTGATGCACCGGGAGAGTATCGCAATTGCAATATTATTCTGCAGAACTTTGGAATACGTGGCACTGATCACGACAAAGCTTGCCTTCGCTTCATATGCCAAGCCATCTCCACACGCTCAGCAAAGTTGACGGCCTGTGGCCTCGTCTGCCTGATCAATAAGATGAATATAAATGACGTTGCGGTGGGTATTGATGGCAGCGTCTATCGTTTTCATCCCAAGTTTCACGATCTTCTTGTGCAGAACATGACCAAATTGCTAAAACCGGGCATGAAATTTCAGCTTGTTTTGTCCGAGGATGGTTCGGGATGTGGAGCAGCATTAGTTGCCGCCGTGGCCCTTAAAGGCCATTGATAAACCATAAAATTATATTTAAAAATGCTTGTTTGCCAACTTAAATTAAAAATTACAATTTTTGTAGCAGTTGAATGTTGTTCAAGGGGTTGTGACAGTTTTGGCGCTTTTTTTTAAAGATATATTTGCTAAACTGCAGTTGACTGCTTGTCCTCTCTATTGATTTACAGTGCACTGCTTACTGGAGAGCTGCTAAATTAATATACTGCTTGCTGTATGCTGCATCGATATACAACCGTATGTCGTCGATACTGATAACGATATACTTTGCCGTAAACATATTAGGGTGAGCCTCATCGCTAATAAATGATGAGGGCAAAAATATTTAATGAACATTTTACTGTATTTATAAGATTGATTGCATAGAAAACTATTAAATATGTTTTGAAAAATTATCTAATTTTTGTATCAGGTTAAGGTCCACCCGCGAACTCCAAATGTGGCCATTTACTGGTTTGCTTGTTTCGGTCACACTGTTCCCTTGCCATTCTTAGCAATTTTCCTTTTAACTAATGGAGGATCTGACCAAACCAAACTCCTTGCGTTTGCCCAACGGTAACGGTGATGCTGCTGATGAGGTAAAATCCCCGTTTCTCATTGGCGTGGCCGGAGGCACAGCCAGTGGAAAGTCCACGGTATGTAAAAAAATTATGGAACAACTTGGCCAGGCAGAAATGGACCACACACAGCGCCAGGTCGTAGCCATCAGCCAGGACAGCTTCTATCGGGAACTAACGCCTGCGGAGAAGGCCAAGGCGCAGAAGGGTCTGTTTAATTTCGATCATCCGGACGCTTTCAATGAGGAGCTGATGTTCAAGACTCTGCAAGCCATCCTAAATGGGCAAAGGGTGTCGATACCCAGCTATGACTATCGCACCAATTCCCTGTGAGTAACGGGATGATGACTGGTTAGTGTGAAGATGAAAGCTAAGTATTTGATTTTGATTTGTTTTAGGGATTTTGAGAACATGCTGCTTATATATCCTGCGGATGTGGTGCTTTTTGAGGGCATCTTGGTATTCTATTTCCCCAAAATACGCGATTTGTTCCATATGAAATTGTTTGTGGATACTGATTCGGATACCAGATTGGCTCGAAGAGGTGCGTATAACTTTGTGATAATGTAGTATCAGGCTCTTATTTTTCACGTTTTCACTTACATGTAGTGCCGCGTGATATCAACGAACGTGGAAGGGATTTGGATGCCGTGCTCACTCAGTACATGACTTTTGTTAAGCCCGCCTTTGAAGAGTTCTGCTCCCCAGTAAGTAAAGTGTCCAAGTCTTACTGTTTGGCAATGCCCAACCGCAGGACTCCTTCAGAATTTAAGGAAGCCTTAATTAGACTCAAGATATGTATAGAAAGCGTCATAGATCTCTCCACCAAGTTTGGGAACGATAAGCGATAGTCGAGTTAAATCAAATAATTACGCTGGGCATCGACTGCGATGCACTTCACACTTTTGCGCCACGCTTTAAAGTTATTCGTTATATACAAACTATAGAAGGACCAGAGGTCGGACTTGATCGACATTCTTACTTGTTATGACTTGAATTTGAACCAGTCTTAAGTAAGAATGAGTTCTTTCATTAATTCAACGTAGATGAGCTCAATTCTAGAGCATGAAACTCCTAAAGTGTGCTTTTCACGTGGCTAATAATATAACAACAAAATGTCATTGAAATTCCAGTTTGGGACTTTTTGTGACAATCTGACTTTTTCGGGCTTATAGATTAGACCCGAAAGCCGCACGAAAATATAGTATACTTAGAGCAAAAGGTAGGTTCAGTCGATTCAGTTTTAGGATCAGGCTTCTCCTATCTATCGTATCGAAAGAAGCCCTTAAAGTCTATAAAAAAGTGATACATTTTCTTTCCTCGAGATAAGTAGTCTTGTACTGTGGATGTGAGCACAAAAATGATGTCTACGGTTGAATACCTTTCTTGGAAGCCGGCTTCGTTTTCGCTGAGTAACTTGTTTGTTTTCATATACTACAGTTATTGGCCAGCTATTTGCAAATAAACATAATTTGTAAATAACTAACTCACTTTTTATACGCTAAATACCATACGTAAGTAAATATATTTTTTAATGCTGCCTGATTGCCAAAAAGCAGTTTCATGGCCTTATTTTATTTCATTAGTCCAAGAAGTACCTTGGTATCCGCCTTAGTCCAATTGCAACGCTTGTTTTTAGTTTGTATCTTAAACATTTTCCTTTTCTTCTTCGCCTGCAGTTCATTTAAATGTCAATTACTATATAGCAGTGCTACCATGTAGTTGAAAACAGCAAAATCAGTGAATAGAGTGGCAACGCCTTGAACACTGTTTGCAAATAAGTTTACTAATCAGTAATTGTTTTCGTGATTTAGCTATTTGCAGATAACGAATTAACTCAGCGTTTAAACGCAATAATTTGTCACTCACAAAATTGTTATTTGCAAATAAAACGTGCGTATAAACGTAGTAACTAACTCTGTAATTCGTGCAAGAAGTATTGCGGTCAACGATTTCATTGCAGTGTTCAAAAAGATATTCTTCTGTGATTGGCCACATTCGTCGTCTCAAAGATTTTGTTGTACTCCTCCGCTAGCGA
The DNA here is from genome assembly GCA_037044535.1 of Lordiphosa magnipectinata. Taxonomy (NCBI): domain Eukaryota; kingdom Metazoa; phylum Arthropoda; class Insecta; order Diptera; family Drosophilidae; genus Lordiphosa; species Lordiphosa magnipectinata. The sequence continues at coordinate 76,671 of JBAMBO010003060.1, forward strand.
TAAACTATTAAGTTGCGTGCATCAGGAATTCTGTTGGTATTCGGTCTTCTCCCGTAGCTTTGTTTAGCTTTTCTTTTCGGACTGCATTCCATACCTCTTGAATTGTGATTCGGGCATCCAACTCAGCGTTTGATTGGTATTGGTAGTGTGTAGCTGATTTGTTTCTGCGTTTCCGCATACAGAAGCCCAGAGAAGTGCCGCGCCAAGTCTTCTGAGGGGACCGCGATGCTCTTTCTGGCATGAGGGCCATTAAGTTTGCGAACAACTCCCCAAAAGGCCTTGCTGTCATTAATAGATCCGATTTCTCTTTCTAGTTTAGCATAATAATGTATTTGTTTGGATTGGCATAATATCTTATACTCTTTGTTTTGCCTTAGATAGATTGTTATTTTTTTCTGTCGTATTAGATCTTTTCGCGTCTTTGAGGGCGTTGAAAGCCCTTTTCTTCACATTCGGCTCGTGCCATGGTTGACAGTATTTTGTGGTGGCAGAAGGAAACTGCATAAACTGTGCTGCCTATGTTATGCATCCTGTTAGCGCATCCATTGAGGGGCTCTGTTGTTCTGGCGTTACTTTGGCCAGTTCCGAATTCAACTTTATTTTATACTCGCTTTCATGTTTTGAAATACATCTAAGTTTTGGCAGGAGTTTGTGGTCATCGGCCTGGGTTTCCATTAAACCATTTTTCTTCCGTTTCCATCCAGTTTTTTGTCCTTCGCAGATCTGTTGCTGGATCTGGTCAGGATTGGGGAATCTGTTATTAGCACTCGCCGAGCCTCTGGATCCGATAGCATATCATGTAGTTCTTTTAAATCGTTTGGCCATTTTTTGCAGCTCAAGTAGGATAGTACTATGACGAGTTTCTTATTTAAAGAGTTTATTTCCACTACCATTGTATTTTGTATTGCCGAATAGCTACATTGAGCCGCCACTAGCTCGTCCTCTGCTTGCTGATCTTGTAGCAAGGTCCCAATGCAGATTAAAGTCGGGGAAGAAAGGTCCATAATGGTCTGGGTTTTTTTCAAGGAATGTCTCGTATAGAAACGAGAGCGTAAGTTAAAGTCGGCTCTAACCGACTTCGATATACCCGTTACTCATGGAAATAAATTTTTAATAACCTTCCTGTTTGCCTGAGGTGGGACAGCCAAAAAATATGCAACATTTTTTAACTCGGCTATTTATCATCCGATCTTGATGAAAATTTCAGGGCATATAGATAATGCGAATAAACTTGATCTGCGTGCAGACAATACCCAGCAAAACCCAAAGCGCTCTAAGAGCGCTATTAGAGCGCTCAAAAGGAGCAGTGAAGCGCTCAACTCTCCTTGTAACTAGTGCTATTTTTAACATTGCCATGTCATTGGATGTCAGCGCTACACTCTCACTGCGAAAAAAGCGCTTTAAAGCGCTCCGCTCGCAATGTAAAAGGAGCTCTAGGAAGCGCTACACTGTCACTGCGAATAAAGCGCTTTAAAGCGCTCCGCTCGCAATGTAAAAAGAGCTCTAGGAAGCGCTACACTGTCACTGCGAATAAAGCGCTTTAAAGCGCTCCGCTCGCAATGTAAAAGGAGCTCTAGGAAGCGCTACACTGTCACTGCGAATAAAGCGCTTTAAAGCGCTCGGCTCGCAATGTAAAAGGAGCTCTAGGAAGCACTATGCTCCTAGAGTAAAAAGAGCTGTAAAAAGCGCTCCAAAAGAACATTTTTTATACAAAATTAAAATAAAATTTTCAATTCATTTTAATTTATTTATAACATGATTATAAGTTTTATTGATTGAAGATGGGAAAACTTAATAACAAAGACTTCAAGTTAAGGAACATTTTTTTTGCAAATCTTAAATCAAAACAGGTCACTAAAACCCATACAATTATATTTTGAAAATATTTTATATAATTTTAATCAGTAATCAGGGTAAATCTGCTTCAACTTCTGCTATTGGATTCCCTTGGCTATTCGCACTTCCACCTTTTCCTACTTCTTGCGCCACAAGCCTCTTAAAATGCCGCTTGCTGTAGCCAAGAAGTTTGTGCGTCATTTTTATAATTTTACTTAATTAACACGTTAAGCCCGAGCCAAAACACTTTACTTTTTATTTTAGTAAAATTAATAACAAAAATATTATTTTTGCAACGCAGCAACGACCGAAAGAACAAACTGAACGTGTAAAGCAAACGCAACAATTACCGATCTCACATTTCCCTTTGACACTTGACTTCGTCGCGACGGCGCACAGTGGGAAATTTCGTACATTTAGGTGGAATAAATTCAAATTAAAAATTTTTGACATATAATAAAACAAAGACATATATTTTGACTTTAATTTTTAATTAAAAATTTAATTTTTATTCAAAAAAATTTATTTAATAAATATTTTTATTTAGTTTTTAATTTTTTAGTACCACTAGAACGTTTTTTGGTGTAGTTTGTAGTGCTGAACTCGACAGTCAATTTCACATACACGCACACATAAACTGAAAAAAAAATCACAACAGCAGTCACAAGTTCTAGTCAACGAAACATTAGAGAGCGCACAGTGTTGTGCGGACTACATAAATCAGCCGAGTTAAAAAATGTTGCATACTTTTCGGCTGACCCACCTCAGGCATACAGGAAGGCTATTAAACATTTGTTTCCATGAGTAACGGGTATATCGAAGTCGGTTAGAGCCGACTTTAACTTACGCTCTCGTTTTATATATAAACATGAACACAAATTAGTCATACATACATATTGAACATATTACTTAAATACCTATTTTAGTGTCCGTCATAGTTTTGATGTATTGCACGATTGTTTGTTGATGTCAGTTGTTTTATTCGTCATGATTTTGTTTGAATTGTTGTGCTTAAATGTTCCTCTTGTGATCGCCGCTGCGTATATAAAGTTTGTCTGTTCAATGTCTTCCCTTAAATTGAGTGCATGCTCTCCCTTTTCTTGTATTCGCAAGCTCTCCAATGCGAATATGAATATATTATATATACTTTACAATGAATATATATACTTTATACGGTCGGAAATGATTCCTTTTGCCTGTTACATACATTTGCACGACTTTAGTATATTCTCTTTTACTCTACGAGTAACGGGTATAAAGATATATCATACTGTTTATAAATGAGAAAAAGTGGTTTTGAATTTGTTTGTTGGCTAGTCCTGCTATATTGTATGAAAGGATGGAAATTTTACTATGATTATATTTATGATTTTTTGATTTTCTATGCCGGTGTTGATGCTGCATTAGTTTTTTGGCTGAACTTTCTCGACCGGATCGAATGACTACATCTTATAGCTGCCATAGGAACCAACGGTCAAAAAATGGGTCTTAATGAGAAAAACTTTTTTGTTTTCAATGTTAGCGTCTATAAACTCGGCTATTATTAATATTAAATGTTTTCAAACAGATTTGCAAATTTTGGTCACTATTTTGGACTATATCTTATAGAAAATGAGTCTTAGTGAGAAAAACTTTTTTATATTAAATTTTGTCTCTATAAAATTTTCAGTATTGCTTGCATAACATTTGTCATTGACCGCTCCTCAAAGATAATAGTCTAACGGTGTCAGATCACAGCTTCTTGGCGGCCAATTCACATCTCCATACTTGCTGATTATTCGATTTTCGAAGATAGGGCGCAGAAGATCGATTGTGGCGTGCGCTGTGAGGCGCGTAGCGCCGTCTTGTTGAAACCAAATATCGTCCAAGTCTTCCGCTTCAATTTCATCGAAGAACTAATTACTTAACATTCACCATTCCCGGTCACGGTGGCTCCTTCTTCATTTTCAAAGAAAAATGGACCAATGATGCCTCGAGACCAAAATCCGCACCAAAAAGTGACACGTGGTGGGTGCTTTGGCTTCTCGACGACGATATGCAGAGTTTTTGTGCCCCAGATGCGACAATTTTGTTTATTAACATAACCACCGAGGTGGAAATGTGCTTCACCCGAAAAGAATATTTTTCGGTCAAATTCACCATCTTCGGCCAAACGATCTTCCGCCCAATTTGCGAACTGAAGACGATTCGGATGGTCAATTGGCTTTAGCTGCTGCACCAATTAAACTTTGTATGGCTTCACGGCAAGGTCTTTTTGCAAAATTCGCATCAAAGAAGTGCGCGAAATGTCCAATTGTTGAGATCGATGGCGAGTTGACGTCGATGGTTGTTTTTGGGGTGATTTAATCATCACCCGCTCTCTGCTTGTGCACATAACAAAATTGAGCCGCACGAGTGACGGCGGGTATTATTGGCGCTGCATACGCGAAGCACAAATATACCAGAAACGGAATAATGACTGCATGCATTTTTTGCAGTGCTTGGAGACACTCGAGTGTGAAAAATATCAAGTACGAATGCAGTACACTTTTAGTTGCAGTGCACTCTTGTAGATCTCTGGTGCTAATATATTTATTATTTTTCGTACTTTTTTTGTTGCGCCTCGCTTTTGCCTTTTTTTCCAATTTGATCGATTGTGTCCGAAAAAATGTGCTGCAAGCTATTTATTTTCAATTTAGTTCAGCAAATCGGCTGTGCTTGCAACCCACACAAGCTAATCATGTGGCAACGCTATTTAGTTTCTCTTCTGGAAATCAAGAAAATTAATGAGACTAAATAAAAGGCTTATCAGCTGTATTTGTATTTTGTATTTTGTACATAAATTATATTAAGTTTGTGCAAAAGTATGTAATAGGGAGGAGGAATCATTTCCGACCTTATAAACTATATATATTCTTGATCAGCATCGACAGCCGAGTCGATATAGCCATGTCTGTCCGTCTGTATTTACGCACAGATCTCAGAGATGGTAAGATATAGAGGTTTTACATATATAGGACATATACATCTTATACTTGCAGGCAGATCAAGTTTATTTCAATTTTTGCCACGCCCCCACGCGAAATTTGCAAAATTTTATAATGATTTTAGATTATTATGAAGACGGGTAAGTAGACGAATGGTAGAGATCGAAAGGTCAAAAAATCGCGAATTTAACTACATGAAGATTTGATAGATGGCAATTGCCAAGTAAGCATAATTTTCTTCGTTTTGTGGCGGCGTAGGAACCACACGCCGGGTACCTGCTAGTATATAATAAAATCGAGAGCATAAGTTAAAGTCAGCCTTGCCCGACTTTGATATACCCGTTACTTATGGAAGAAAGGTTTAATAGCCTTACATTAATGTTCCATCGAAGGAAATTTTGTTGGAAATTTTTGAGAGAAGGCCGTTATACTAGACTATTACCGTGATTGTAATCCAAAATTAAAAAGCTTCCATTTAATCGAAAATAAGTCTGTAAATACAATTTTAAAAGAAAATTTATAACGGTGGGGTGTGTTCTTCAATTGATCTACTCTCTGCCAGAATGTAGATATATTTTTGTTAATTGCGGGTTTGTTTTTTTCACTTTTCTAGACCAAAAAGTTTGCTGACGTTATCATACCACGCGGTGCCGACAATACAGGTGAGGAGTATGCACTACACCCACAAATGTTTACCATTTCTTTTCACCCATACACACACACTCACACACGTCTAGTGTTTGTAGAGTTTCGTTAAGTATAGTTTGATTTTTCTGTTTTCTTGTTCTAACAACTAACAAAGAAAAACATAAACTTGATCAAATAGTCTGCTTGATGTTATTTCTTTCCATAAAATTTTGTTTCTTGTTTTTTCGTTTTTTGTTCCTGTTTGTTTTATTGTATTTCTTGCAGTTGCCATTGATCTCATTGTACACCATATCGGGGAAATTCTTGCCGCCACCAACAACGCACAGCACAACAATTCAATCAGAACGGCGGCGTCCAGCATGAAGCGCGATCACTAAAAGAAATCCCCAAATTTTAACCCAAAATGCAGGCGCGCTAAGTCCTAAGCTTGTACTAAACACCAAAAAAAAATTATAATAAGCGCTGGCTTCGCCTCTCATGTGGGTCTTTTAACAAATTAACTTAGACTTAAGAGGAAAAGTTTCTAGAAGTGTCAGCTCGTTCTTTGTTGATCAGTTCGCAGTTTAATTCGGTCTCAATTTATTATAGATTCAATTTCCTAACTGACTATTCCCAAGCACACACTTACATGCCACATCTAACTTATTGTATGTATACTAGTATCCTAGCTAAAGTCAAAAAACAATATGAAAATTGTTCTTATCCACAAAATGTAAGTTAAATACATTCGAAATAAAATTACACGTAACATTCACTTACAACTTTTATACAAAATGTAAAATAGAAGATTAATGTCAAAAATGATTTACTTGTCTAAAGCTAGTTTGATCAATGTGTTATATTTTCCATTTACGTAAATGCACGATTCATTTATTGAAGAAAGTTCCTGGTTAGGTAAAAAGAAATTTGTGTTTAAGTTGTAATAATAATAATAATCTTCTAAATTTACTTCTGTGCGAGGAGACTTGAATTTGATTTCGCCTTGAAACATCTACTAAAAAAGTTCTTTTCAAAAACTTTTATACAACCGCATCTTCACCAGCTGTTGGCGCCAGCTGTGAAGTATTAAGTAACCATGAAAAGCTTCTCCAACACTGTGTCGTTCGGACTTGTCGTTAAAGCTAAGTGTTTGAGAGATGAGCTCGGTTTTGGCCCTTCCGGTTTAAATCGTTAGGGCTGTCGAGCCAAAATTTTTGTTATTTTAGACAATTATTTTGATATAGGGTTTGTCTTTTGAAATTCACTGCGTTTCACTTGAATAGCCAAGGACCAAGTCTCAAATTAAAACATTAGGTTCACCAAGTTAAGGACAGGTTCGCGAATGAAAATATAGACCATAAGATAGGTTCAAAACTCCAGGCCTAACGATCTGCAGAATTTTAGAGTATTGCTACCCTGCTGTAAATATTCGGCCTTGTACCCCTTATTTATTTCATCCAGTTTTCAAAACGAAACAGTATAAATAAAACCAGATTTTGCTTTGTTCCTGTAACAAATGGTAAAAAGATATTTAAATCGAATATAAAGGACAGATAAAGCAATACAAAGGTGTGGACTATGATTGGAATCAGATTAATTGGATTAAGAGAAGCTTGGCCCTGGCCCTCCTTTGGAGGTGCTGTTTGAGCCAATTTTACATGATTGGAATCAAAAATCTCTAAGGAATTGAGTTTGTTAAGCAGTTTTGTCCTTTAAAAAAAGTTATAGTTCTTTCTATCTATAAGCACTCAAATAATCGATGAAAATTTGGTAGAATTCTTTTGAACTTTACATCAACCCTCAACTTTTTATCTACTCTAGTTGTATTCAAAATATATATAAGACTTCCACGTCAACCTGGTTTTCAAGTAATCTGTTCACAAATTAAATTTAATCTTCAACTGTAGTCAACACACTTTTGTGTGATTATCTTAATAATTGTTAAACCTTCAAGTTTTTGCCGGCTCTAGGTCTCGTTATGTTTGTACATAACTTTAAAATAGGGACACACTACACCACAAAGGAGGTTAGTTGACCGTACAAGTGTTTCAATGGTATCATCAGCGGCCTTCACCTGGTACCACAATCAGAAAACAACTCCCTCCTCATGCCTGTAATGCCATAATCGCGTTCGTTAAAAAAAAAACAATTTTTTACATGCCTTACCGAAATTTGAACCTACCTCTGTTTGTCTTTCATTCTCATACTTTTCCCTCCACACCAGCGTTGGTCAACGAGAGCGATACCAAAAAGTGAGTGTTTCGGTGTGCGAAAATAAAACCGGTGACCAGCGCTGCTCTAAACCATTGCCTCCAAGATAGAGGAGTCAGCCAAATGTGCTATATATGGTGATATCAGCTAAATTTTTTGGTAGTACATTTTGTTGTTTGAGATTTAATTTTAAAACAGATTTCCTGATAACCCAGTTGAACTGAAAATCTAATATTTTTGCAAAAAAAAAAAGAGAAAGCAAAGCTAACTTCATCGATTCGGATAGCCAAAAGGCGGACCGCATTGAATTTATGCTATATATCAAAATACGCTAGCATTTGCATTGTAAAAACGTCGTTAAATCATCTTCAAAACATTTTAATATTTATATAGTATATTCTTTTAGCTTTAGTATGCATATTTAATCTTAAAAATTGATCAAAAATTACTAAAGTTATTAAAACTTAAGGGATAACAATGTAAAAAATAGAGGAAAGCTAACTTCGGCTCGACCGAAGTTTATATACCCTTGTAGCTTGTATGATTTTTATAAATTAGTAGCCCGATTCCACTGACACAAATATGTACATTCGGCCAAATGTACACATTTTTTACAATGCCTCCTATATACATTTTCTACACCTAATTTCTATGGCTGCTGTACTATATAGTTGTCCTATCAAACTTGGTGGAATTATGTGAAAGCATATAAAACTTGTAAGTACAAAGTTCGGGGACGTTTGCGTTGAAGACAAAAAAGTTTTTCTCACTAAAACAACATTTCCGACCGATGGTTCCTATGACAGCTATATGCTATGGTCATCCAAATGTGCAGCGTATTTGTACCAACAGACTTCGTGCAAAGTTTGGTTAAGATAGCTTTAAAACTGACGGAGGAGATAGCATAGAAACAGACGGACAGACGGACATGGCAATATCAACTCAGCTCGTCATGCTGATCAAGAATATATATACTTTGTGTGGTCGGAGATGCTTCCTTTTATGCGTTACAAACATCTGGACAATTTTAATATACCCTCTACAAGGGTATAAAAATCTAACCGCGTAAAATCATATGCACATTTTAACGGTTTAAAAAATGGAAGTAAAAAATTCGGTAATATGTACAGATGATTTTACGCGGTTAGTAAAAATAGAAGACAGAATTTCCCATGCCTAACTGTTGGTGACAGCTCAAAAGAAATTCTTTTAAAAAAATTTAGGGTCTCAGAGGCATCAATATCAAATTTTTTCGACTAACAGTACTTTTTGGGCAGTAGAATTGCCGTTAAATTTAAGTCGCGATGGAACATTTTACTTGCCCAAATGTTCCTGTAAAATAGTCTGGGCGTATTCTTTAATGTCACTACAATATTTGCTATCGTTTCAAGCCATCAACTTAATCCTCAGTTACAAGGGAACAAATTTGTAAAAACTCTTAAAATCTTTTGAATAAGTCAATGGACTAAGTTACAAAGCATGCAGATGACCTGGGACCTATTTGAAGCAAGTAGAATATTTTCTTGATTAGAATGTCGAGCAGAGTCGCTCCAAACAATACAGTCTTTGTTTTTATATATATATTTTCAAACAGATTGCGAGCTATTTTATAATAAATAAACTTGATCTGCCTGCAAGTATAAGAAGTATATGTCCCATACATGTCAAGCCTCTATCTCTTACCATCTCTGAGATCTCGTCGTTCATACGGACAGACAGACGGACGGACGGATATGGATATATCGACTCTGCTGTTTATGCTGATCAAGAATATATATTGACAGAATCAATGAGTATATTAGGTGATAGTTACGATTATACTAAGTAAAACTATGTTTTTTTTGCCGAGTGTTTGTGGTTTTTCTGATAGAAGGCTCCAGATCACAAAAAACGATAGGGTCAGGGGGAAAAATGTTTAGTAGCTTTCCTTTATGTTAATTAACAGAGCACTAACATTATGTAAGCAGACCCCAAATATATATCAAAAGTTGTTGCCCTTAAAGAAAAACTGAAAAGAAGCCAATCCACAAATATATGACAAAAATGATATTCTTATACATCCGCTATTTATTAACCGATCTTTATGAAAATTTGAGAGATTATAGATATTGCGAATATAAATGTGAGTTAAAAATCTGATCGATATCTTTAAAATTGTAGAAGTATTTCAACATATTTTATTGTGGGGAAGGAAGGTTCAAAAATTTGAAACAAACTTAATCTGCGTGTAGACAATCAAAGTCTGCATTTCAAATTTTGTTGCTCTAGCTCTTCTAGTATCTGAGATCCAAACCGAAGGTCAGGGCTATATCGACTAGGCTATTGCTGCTGGTCAAGAATTATTTAGTGTCAAGTAAAAAATCAATTCTTCTCGGAAAATTTAAATTCCGATTTACTACAGATTTTCATAAGCTATCATCTAAACGAAGGCTAGTTAATGCGCCAACATGATTATGTTAACAAAAGGTCTGAAAATGTTTGCCCCGTTTTCCCGATGTTATTTAAAGTAAAACAAAATAGAGCTTACAGCTTGTATTATTTATATAAATTAATTCTTAGCTGAGATTTTTCCAAAACATTTGCTTGCCGGTTTATTATATGGCAGCTATACAACATGTTCATCAGATTTTGACCAAATTCCCCAAAATTGGGTGGTTACCGATAATATTCATAACTGGAAAGTATAAAGACGCAACCATTGAAAACAAAAAAGTTGTTCTCACTAGAACTACTTTTTCGACCGATGGTTTTTATGGCAGCTATATGCTATAGTCATCCGATTTGGATCAAACCTGGCAGAATTGTGTGGTAGCATATAATATTGATCAACAACAAGTTTGGGAGCGATAGCACTAAAAACACAAAAGCGTTTTCTACTATGGCAGCTATACTATATAAATGCCAGATTGTCATCAAACTTGGTGGAATTATGTGCAAGCATAGAAAACTTATAAATACGGTTTGGGGACGTTTGCGTTGAGGACAAAACAATTTTTCTCACTAAAACTACTTTTTCGAACTAGCTATATGCTAAAGTTTTCCGATCCGGCCGGTTCCGACAAATGTATCTGTACCAAATGACTTCGTGCAAAATTTGGTGAAGATAGACGGACCTGGCTATATCAACTCCACTCGTAATGCTGATCAAGAATATATATTCTTAATGTGGTCGGGGATGCTTCCTTCCATGCGTTACAAACATCTGGACAATTTTAATATACCCTCTACAAGAGTAAAAAAAAAAATAAAACAAAAATGAGACTGATTATTTATTTTAAAAAAATTCTTGCCTAGAAAAATTAGGTAATTTTTTGTGATATGGAGCTCTAAATCTGTCCAAAAGAACCACATTTCGAATACTGCATTTCGTCTGTGAGTTAGTGGTACCGATTACTGAATTACGATTGCGATTGCTGAAGAGCCTCTCCTAAAAGGCAAAGAATCAGAAATCCAAAATCGCTCTTACCAATCGTACTTTTTGTTTGATTTCTTTCTTGCAATCGTAGTTTGCAAACTTAACGATAGAAATTAATTGCTGGATGGACCCAAGACTTCAAGCTATTATATTTACAAAAAATTAAATTTAATTTATTAGTCAAAGGAAAAACTTCCACTCGACTATAGTAGATTAAGGAAATGTACTGTAAGATCCAAATAACGAAAAACAAAAGATAAATATTTAGTATTTTGAAACACAAATAAAAAAATGTAGATAAACCACATAGTTACCGCATAGGCTCGAAATTAAGATGTTTCAAAACCCTAACTAACAAATACTTGTAGTTGTAATGGTTAAGCACAAGACTACACTAAATGCCCAAACCCACAGACGCTCTTAAATGCCGCCCAAAACACACCCAGCCACAAGGCGTACGGAAGTTAAATCAAACGTACTACCAAATAGAGCTAGAGTAAGTTTTTGCTAAGTCTGTGATGTACTTTATAGAACCCTGGCCTAAGCCCAAGGAAGAAGCCTTAAGGTAAGTGCCATTTATCTTTATTTGTAGAGTTTTAATGTTATATATAACTTAAATTGACAAGACTAGAGTCGGAACTTGTATTGAATTTTATAACTATTTTTGTATTTTGGGCTCCTTCCTTTCCAGTGGCCATCGATTTGATAGTGCAACACATACGCGACTTTCTCAATAATCGTTCACATGGATCAACTGGAAATTTGGGACTCTATATGAATTTGGATTTGGGTGTAGATGCCGCAGTCGGAGCCTTGGGTCAAGGTAAGAAGGGAATCAAGGAGCCGGGAAAAGCGCGACCACACTAACCCTTCGCAACATGGATTGAATCAACTGTTACTATCAACCACTTAATATGACAAAAATTCTACTAATCACTCTACACAAGCGGGCACACAAGAACTACTTTGACCTACATATGTATATGATATGATGCATGTTCTTTATGTTTTTCTGCGCAAAAAGATATCAGCGGTCATAACAGCACCTACAATGCCATAAGACGATTCTCCACGCTCTGCAAGGAACTAAATATGCAAGGAAATTTCTTCTTCGAGACGAACCAGAATCTGCCGTATCATTAGGGAGAAGATACAAATGCAAGGGAGCTGGATAGGCACAAGACCTAGCACTTATGAGATGAGATTGTTAATTCTAAATATATTTTATTTTTTTCAATAAATACAAAGTTAGAACAATTGAAGTAAAAAAATTCTTGCCTGGAAAAATTCGATTTATTTGTTTTCCTCAAACCTTGCACTTGTACATTGCATTTATTTTACGCACATCCCCCACCGAGAATCCCCTACGTTGTCCCATTCGGCTTGAATCGGAAGTGGCTCTCAATGCCCTCAAGGTAGGCTGTCCATTGCTTGTAAAACTGGTCGGTGAATAGTGCATCACACTGCCATAGTCATACTCGACACCGAATCCTGACTGAGTTTTCGAACTGGACTTTTCAAAGTTGACCATCATTTCGGGTTTTATGTTTTGGCTCAACACACTGACAAACGAGTCTCGTTCGTGTCGATTCTGTTCATGAAAGAAGCCCAGGGCGTGCATGAGCTCGTGAATGGGTGTACCATAAGTGCGCAGGCAATTGGGTGACTGCAGATTCACCTCCTGACGTCCGCCCAAGCGACCTATGCTGCTCCAGCAGCCCGATTTGCCACTCCCAATGGAAATGTAATCCTTTTCGCTGGAGCGGAGCTTAAAGCGAACACAGGTTTTGGTATGATATTCGCTGAAAGCATGCCTTATGTTGTCCAATTCTTGCTTTGAGAAGGGTCCCCTTATTTCATAGGGCACAATAGCTTTCGGCCAGCGTGAACTTTGAGCCAAGATGCCATTCCGTGTGCCATTCGATCGAGCCTCGCGATAGCTGTAGGGTATCAAGATATCACCTTCATGGTAAGTGCCCAACTCTTCGGGATTTTGTTCGGATTCTTTGTCCAAGGCCTCGACTAGTGCACCAGTGGTCTCGTTGTCCGGGTCTCCAAATATGGCCTCGCCCAGCTCCGATAAGTCTATCAGATCCTCCAAGTCATCCCCCTCCAACTCGATGGGTAGGGCTTGGGTCATCAGCAAGAGCCAAAAAAAAGTCGCCAATATTTGTTCAAATTTCGCCATTCCAACTGTTGTGGAGCTAGAAGAAACCGGCGAGCGTTTTATACTGCGGTTTGGGAAACCTAGACCTCCAAATATTGCCGACTTAGTGGCGGTGCTTTTGTATTCTTTGCTGATAAGCACTTGGAGCTCGTATCGCCAACTTTTTGTAGACTGTTGACGAATTTGCATAACGTGCGCCGTGATTTATGTTTGCATTTATGCAACCCATTTTTATGCTCATGTGCATATTCGTGTCAACTGCGACCAAGATTCAAATGATATTAACAAAGTTGTAGTTGTTTTCAACTTTGTTTTACTAAAAAGTTTTGAAACGATTTATTTTAAATTTTTTTATTTTTAATAATACACAGATATAACTGACCTGCTGATCAACCAATGGGATGCAAATTAAAAAAGGTCGATAAGTCTGAAGACTTACTTAAGGTAACATGTATTTTTAACGCATCCACGGGTTCATCGGGTGTCTTAATAAATGTTGCCTACCCATTCATCATGTGCCAAGACAGGACAGTAAGGCGATTTCACTAAGGCGGTTTACACTTGCGACAGGACCCCGACACCAAATGCTTCGAAGTAACTTTGGACGGATTTGGCTCTTCTTGGAGCACCCTTACAGTTAATTGTTTTTGGGGATTCATGTATATATTCTTCCGTCACCTATTACCCTTTAATAGACTAGGGGTGTTAACTGTCCGTTTTTTGCTCATAACTTGAGTATCGTTCATCCGATCGATAAATAATTTTGATTACTAGGTATCTCTAGAAAACTGTGGGAGATATGACATTGGCAAAAATGTAAAATAAACTTCATCTGCGTGCAAGTATAATAAAAATATATGTCCCAAACATGTCAGACCTTAATTTCTTACCATCTCTGAGATCTGTGCGTTTATACAGACGAACGGACATGGCTATATCGACTCGGCTGTTGATGCTGATCAAGAATATATATACTTTATAGGGTCGGAAACGATTCCTTCTTCCTGTTCCATACTTTTGCACAAATTTAATATACTCTGTACCTGCTTATACCTGCTTATACCTTTGGCACTGAGTATAAAAAAATAAATATTTGGCTTTACACAGCCCAAAGGGCCGTGCTTTTTTGAGCGAGTGTGCTTCTAATTTTCGCACAAGCGAAAGGAACCTACAGTTAAACGCCGAATCTAAATCTAAAATTTGAGATGCTTTAGTTTCAGCCAACAAACCACAAATTGACAAAATGTCGGCTCGGTGAGCAAAAATGTTAATAACATTAGTACTAGTTGCTCGATTTTTAAGATTTAAAATACATAACAAAGCTAAAAGAATAAACCATTTTCCTCCCCTTTCGAAATTCAGATTGAAACTTTCTTTCTGATCGAATAGTGGCTCAGCGGTTAGTGTGTAGGTCTGCTGTGCGTGATGCGTGAGTTCAATCCCGCCTCGCTCCATCTAATAAAAAGTTTTTTCTTTCTTAAGAAAATAGCTTTTACACATCCGGCCACCTTCACCAGCTATTGGCGCCAGCTGTGAAGTAACTAGCCATGAAAAGACAATATTCTCAAACTTTGCCGTTCGGATTCGGCGGTAAACTGTAAGTCCCTTTCTCTTGTGCGAAAAATTATAAGCACACACGCCAAGATTGAGAGAAGCTTGGCCTGGCCCTTTGGGGCAAAATTTTTTTAGTTATCGAGAAATTGCGCGGATTTTTTCTTGATTAGGAAGAAAAGTAGCTTTGCAAAAATGTGAATATCTTCGGTATTGGTTTGTTATTAGGAAAAGGTAATGTTTTCTTGGAAGGTAATTGAATGCCCTATCATTCATTCATACACCAGAGAACTGCAAAAGTCACTTTTTTCTTGATTGGCTCATACACAAAAATTCTTACTCACATTTAATTAATCAACAAAACTCAGGGCTGAATATATTCAACTGACAACGCAATCGCATCGAGCGGCTGGGCCGGAGTTATGTGATCCAACGTGAATGTTCATATTTATTCATCGAACAAAACTCAGTGTTGAATATAATCAGATGCATACCGGCAAACGCATTGTGTGTTCGATCGAACAAAACTCAGAATTGCCAGAGCAATGCCAGAGCAGTGCTCTCTCTCTCTCTCTCTCTTTTCATATCTGCCAGCAGCGCCTATGCGTCTTTGCAAGAGTTTATTCATACGAGGTGATTTTCGCTCACTCTAAACCAGAGTTCCCCAGCGATAGCCCCTGGGGCACGAATATACTCGCCAATTCGCACCGAATGCTTGCCGAAGTCATGCATCACTGTGTGTTAGAGAGAGACGCAGTCACATTTTCGCGCTCTCTGCTTGGGGAACCCTGCTTTAAAGTTTAGACGGCCAAATGGAGAGGATAAAAAAGTGTGCTTGTTTTCGTGAGCAGGAGAGCTCTCTCCAGACTATAGCCGTTTTACTTGTAATTCAATGTTCACCGATGCACACAATCATGAGTTCGGCTCGCGTTTGCGTAAAAACACGACAGACTTCGGCCCGAGGTAGCTTTGGCTGGCCGGGTCTGCTATAAACAATCGACGTTGAGCCAAACGAACAATCACCCGAACTGATTGGAATGAAGTCGCACATGATTATAACACAGTGCCAACAATTGGTTCGAATAAAACTCTGCTGCGAACATGTTGAGTATGCAAGTTTGATGAATAGAGTGCGAAGCCAGTTTTTTCGGGTGTTGAATAATGTGTGAGCGTTTTGCAATCGAACGAAGCCGTTCTCTGTCATACACCACACTATAGTCTACCTTTTTTTTTAAAAAAAAAGATAGATTTTAAGTGCGATTTTCACCACAAACAAAATTGTGTAAAATTTATTTTATTGCGGGTCACCATCACTCATCTATTAAAAATATAACGCTACATATTTCATTAAAATCCATTGAAGTCTATAGAAGTTTTTGGCATTTAAGTAAAAAATTGAAGGTTTCAAGTTCATGTAAATTGTTTTTGGTTTCCATCTACAAGAAATTGGTTAGGCTGGGATGACACATTTAATTTCTGGACACATCTTATTGCTGAGAGAAACCGACGAATTCACCGCATACTTTAAAAATTAAAAAAAAAAACCTCAAAACGCGAAGAAGTGTTAACAATCCAGTACGTATGGTACTACTCACACTCAATCTATGCCACAACTAGTTTCGGTAAAAAAAACATTTCTGTTCAAAAGTGGTTATTATGGTTTTTAGGAGAGCTTTGTCTGGGACTCATCAACGGTGGATTATAAGAATAATCAACAAATATATCTCTTCTGGGCATCCGCTGCAAAACAAAATCAATTTATTGGTCGAATTTTTAAATGTTTGTCTAAAACTATTTGTGAACATAATATTTATTTTTTCAAACAACTGAAACAAGTAAGAGCGCTGTAGTCGAGTTTCCCGACTACAAAATACCCTGTTCAATTGATCCAGCAAACATTTTTATCGCGGAAGATAGGAATGCGATTTTTCCAGTAGGTATTGCTTAACTCTGGCGATATCGCATAGTTATCGCATTCTTATATCCCTTCGAGAAGGAGTGTGCCAAGAAAGCGATTCCTCCTGGCGATAAAAAAAGTATATTCTCAGGAGATAGTAAATCGTTTCTTCCTGAAGATATGAGAATGAGTTAAATGAGTCTCTTATGTGGGAGGATAAGATTTTTTATTTTTATTATTCCGAAAAACAAACACACATATTTTTTTATTACAAATTTTTACTTACTCTGCGGGGATTCGATCCCGGGGCCGTTGAACTGAAACACGTTCGGAACGACGCCTTAGACGGCTGCGCCACGCCGCTCGTGAAAAGCGACGCATCTAATGTGTTACTTGTATTGAAGAAGGTGTACTTTTATTGAAAACACACCAATTTTTGCCTTCTTGTAATTCTCAAGAACGAATTCCCTCTCAGCCCATATAAATAGTGAAATTGAAATTTGCGTCTGATTTGCGTTTGAGAATTGCATTCATATCTTCAAGGCGATATTTCACCGATATATCGCCAATTTACCGATTGGACGAAAAAAAAGCGATACCACATATCTCTTACTTATCCCTTGTATGTTAAGAATGCGATACCCTATGTATTTTGTTTGTGTAAATCTCCAAACATCAGAAAACTCTCCTCTCAAACTATCGCCAAACTGTCTTTTTGACGATAGAGATAAGGAATCCGAGAAAACATACAAACACACTCTTGCGGTTCTCGGCAGTGCGCGCTGAGGACGGATTTGTTCGCGCCAAAATCGGAGAGATATGGGTGTATAGTGCGTACCTTGCCCCCAGCCTAAGCACTGCGGAATTTTTATACCCGTTACTCGTAGAGTAAAAGGGTATACTAAAGTCGTGCAAATGTATGTAACAGGCAGAAGGAATCATTTCCGACCATATAAAGTATATATATTCTTGATCAGCATCAACAGCCGAGTCGACATAGCCATGTCCGTCTGACCGTCTGTCCGTCTGACCGTCTGTCCGTCTGTCCGTCCGTCCGTCTGTCTGTATGAACACCTAGATCTCAGAGACTAGAAGAGCTAGAGCAACCAATTTTGAAATTTAGACTCCTATTGTCTGCACGCAGATCAAGTTTATTTAAAATTTTTGCCACGCCCACCCCCGCCCCCACAATAAAAAATTTTGAATATCTCCCACAATTTTTGAGATATCGATCTCAAATTTAAAATGTACATTTATATTCGCAACATCTATAAGCCCTGAAATTTTCGTCAAGATCGGATGATAAAAAGCCGAGTTAAAAAATGTTGCATACTTTTCGGCTGACCCTCCTCAGGCACACAGGAAGGCTATTAAACATTTGTTTTCATGAGTAACGGGTATATCGAAGTCGGTTAGAGCCGACTTTAACTTACGCTCTCGTTTGCTATACTGGACGTGCTTGCGGCTGATGCCTTTGGCCGCAACCCTCTAGTCATCGCAGGGGACTTTAACGCGTGGGCAGTGGCCTGGGGCAGTGTATCCACGAACGCAAGAGGCCGAATACTTCTCGAGGTTTTTTCGACTCTGAACATTGGTCTGCTGAACAATGGCAACCAGTACACCTTCAGCAAAACGGGCATTGGTTCAATTGTAGACCTAACGCTCGTAAGCAGTTCGCTATACCCTACTGCGAGCTGGAACATAAGCAGTGAATACACGGCAAGTGATCACCTAGCCATTCGGCCATTCGGTGTACAGTAGGCGAGCCAGCAAATAGACAGTTGCCCCGGGCACACCGGTGGAAATTGTACCGCGCGGAGACACTGAACACGCAGGCTTTTGCGAGCTCAGTTGAAAGCCTAGCTGCAATTGGTAGCGCGAAACAAATGGCAGAACGCATAATGACCCAAGTCGGAACGGCATGCGATTCCAGCATGTCCCAACGGAAACCGTATGGGCGGCACCATGCACCAGTGTACTGGTGGACCGACGAAATTGCAGAGGCCAGGCGTTCCTGCAACCACGCAAGACGGCGCTACCAACGCTCTCGTGGAACTCCAGACTTTGGTGCGTGGCAAGTTGTTTACCACAGCTGTAGACGGACGCTCAAAGTGGCCATCAAAGAGAGTAAGCGCAAATGCTTTCTAGATCTTTGCGATTCAGCTGAGCACGACCCGTGGGGCAGCGCTTACAAAATCGTTGTGAAAAAACTAAGCGCCCACTCGCAATCACAGCCGGAAGATCCCGACATGATGAAAGCAATAGTAGAGCAGCTATTCCCTCGCGGCAGCGACATTCTCAGTTCACCATCTGAGTTGCCATCGGATATGGTTATTGAGGAAGTTACTGCTGAGGAAGTGCTCCAAGTCGCTGGGAGCATGAGGATCAACAAGGCCCCCGGTCCAGACTCGATACCGAATAGGGCATTCAGGCTAGCATTGACCTTAAAATCGGAAGTCTTCGCAGAAATGTACAGCAAATGCCTACTGGAAGGAGTATTCCCCGAAATGTGGAAGGTGCAGAAATTGGTCCTGTTACCAAAGCCAGGCAAGCCACCAGGAGAGGTTTCGTCATACAGACCAATCTGCCTGATCAACTCAGCTGGGAAAATCCTAGAGAAGCTTGTCTGCACACGGCTAGAGCGCGCAATATCTGCGTCTGGTGATCTCTCACAGAGCCAGTACGGGTTCAGGAAATAAATACCCGAGGCCCGAAGCAAGTTCGAAGGTTACTGCTCAACAGCGTTACGAGGTCGACCATGTTGTACGCTGCTCCAGTCTGGCTGGGGGCACTGCAAGTTAAAAGCTACAGTCGTGGTCTGGAGGCGACACATCGACTGGGAGCAATCCGCATATGCTGTGCATTCCGCACAGTGTCAGATGACGCAGCGCTAGTCATTGCAGGCGTGCCGCCCCTGGAGGAACTAGCTTCAGTGAACACGAAGGTGTTCCCCAACCCACAAAAAGTCAGTGCGAACTTCTGCCCAAAAAGAAAGCTTGCTCAGGTGGCAAAGCCGATGGGATTCATCCACAAAGGGTCGTTGGACTCACCGCCTCATCCCCAACCTTGGAGAATGGGTTAACAGGAAGCACGGACAGGTAAACTTTTACCTGACCCAGCTATTAAGCGGCCATGGCTGCTTTAGAAGCTACCTGCACCGCTTTGGGCATGAGGCAGACGCGAGCTGCATCTACTGCGGGAATCCTGTGGAGGACGCTGAGCATGCCTTCTTTGCATGCGGCAGGTTCAGCAGCGCCAGGCAGCACCTAGAGGGAGCTCTAAGCCCTGGACGCCTCTCAGTGGAGAGTATAGTCCCACTCATGCTGGAAAGCAGAGAGAACTGGGAGCTGATTAACCAATATACAGCTTGTGTATTGATCGAGTTGCGTAGGCTGGAGCGGAATAGAAGGAGCACGTTGGAGTAAGGGCACTGATGGTTTTGCGAAGCAATGCTTTACGGCCGTACCGCAAAATCGCAGCCACCTACCTCTTTAAGACTAGTAATAAGTGTTGTAAATAGATATAAATAAATGAACTAAAAAAAAAAAAAAAAAAAAAACGCATACACAAACACGCGCGTGCACACACACACACACACGCGCGCTCACACGCGGCCTGCTGCCTGCAAGCAGT
Organism: Lordiphosa magnipectinata; assembly: GCA_037044535.1. NCBI lineage: Eukaryota > Metazoa > Arthropoda > Insecta > Diptera > Drosophilidae > Lordiphosa > Lordiphosa magnipectinata. Next base: position 96,974 of record JBAMBO010003060.1, read on the forward strand.
GGCCATTTTTAATGGGAACAGGTTATAAAAATCGCTTGCTATGCTCTCCCAGTATTGGGCGCTGGCTGGAAATGCTAAGTACTCGTTCCTAATAGCATTATATAGTGCTACAGATCCTTGACTGCTGGACCCTAACATGCAACTGCAACCTATATTGAGATTAACCCAATATGAGTGAGACAGGATTCCATACCTCTGGATAGCTAGCGTAGGATAATTAATCTATAATTATAATTAAAATAATTTTTCTATCACCAAATTACAATATGCCTTGGATATTTTATTGACATATATTTTCTTCTTCTCTTTGAATAAAACTTCATTTTTTTTCTACTATATTTCTACTATATATCTATATTTGCGATTTCATATTGAGCAATGAAATAATTATAATATTTAATAGCAATATGGAAATCTGCTAGATTTACCAAATCCATTAAATGTCAACCGATTTGTTACAAATATTGAATCTACTGCGCTGCCGGCTGCAGCAATGCCACTGTCACCAGTGTTGCCAAGTTTTGCCGAGAAAAAAATCCGTTTTCGGCGGGACGGAGAAGAACAAACAGCTGTATTTTTCTAAAAAAAAAAAAACTGGAAAAATGAGCATGGCTTTTCTTGTTATTTATGCAATTATATATTTAATATATCAGCAGAGTGAATAAGTTCCTCCATCTTATGCTGTCGAAGGCCTCAGTTGTGCCTTTTAGCTTAATGTAACTATGAAGGACCTTATAATCGACGCAGTATTCCGCATATCGACGGAGCCCGTATCTACTACACATATTATATTTTAAATTTAATTTCTTAATTTCAGTTTCACTAATATCCCATATCGTATACATAATATTGAGTTGAGCGTGGTCACCTCCATTAGATTTCTGAGTTTCGATTTTCCAATATTAACCTGACTGAAGACACGCTCAATTCCAGGGTTGAACAAGAACAACAAGGCTAACTCAAAAAGTCTTTGTTTACCTCCAGAGTCCTTGGAAGCGATTACTTTACTCCAAAACTTTTCTGTCATCGTTGTTCTCCCCTTTTACTAAATGTATATTGACCCTTAATTTTCCAATATTTTCTACGAAAAATACTTCAAAAATGGTAACAATGCTTTGTTTTTTTTGGTCGTGGAATGTTGTCAACCGGAAATATGTCAATTTGACAATGTTGAAGAATGCTCAGATTGTCAGTTACGTCTGCTCTCCTGTCAACACATTTTGTATGAGATTTTTATTTTACTTCTCGTTACTGCTCGTTACTTCACAACTGCGTACTGGCTTAAACTGAAATCAATTAAATTGCTTAATAACACAGTTCGACAAAATCCAACTTTTTTTAATAGCCCGGCATAAGACCCTTAAATTATGATAAAAATTACCTCTGTAAGCAGCACCTCATACCCAGTTTTTCAAATAAAGACTCGGTTCGCGTTTTATGGGTACTTTTGTACTTGTAACACACGACGACAACAATTTTATCTTAGATTTTAAGGGCTTGAGATAAAAATCTGGAAAATTCAGCAAATGTGGACAGGGTCATTGGAAACACAATACAAAACAAGAAAGAAAGTCGGTCAAGTCCGACTATAACATACTCTGTACCCTTACACACACATTTGCTCACGAGTCAAACGGCCAGTTAACACCTCCCACCCACCCCACCCATAACAACAACGTTCCGTTCAAGACAAGCAATCTTAGTGTGAGAGAGAGAGAGAGAAACTATTAGAGCGTACAACGCGGTGAGCTCTCTGAGTTTCTCTCTCTCTCTCTCTCTCTCCTCTCGTACTAAGATTGCCTGTGTTGAACGGTTATGGTATGTTGCTGTGGTTATGGGAGGGGGGGGTGGGAGGTGTTAACTGGCCGTTTTTTGCTCATAACTCGAATATCGTTCATCCGATCTTTATCATTCCTTTAGCAAATCGATAAATAATTTTGATTACTAGATATCTCTAGAAGGTACGAACCATCTATCATCAAAACTGTGGAAGATACACGTTTTTTTCCAAATTGCGGGGGTGGGAGGGTGCGTATCAAAAATTGAGAATAAACTTGATCTGCCTGCAAGTATAAGAAATATATGTCCCATACATGTCCAAACCTCTATCTCTTACCATCTCTGAGATCTCTTCGTTCATACGGACGGACGGACGGACGGACGGACAGACGGACATGGCTATATCGACTCGGCTGTTGATGCTGATCAAGAATATATATACTTTATAGGGTCGGAAACGATTCCTTCTCCCTGTTACATACTTTTGCACAAACTTAATATACTCTGTGTACCTTTGGTACAGAGTATAAAAATCACTTCAATCGGGCAATTGGTTAAGGTACCTCCAAAAGGCGGTAATTCTTAATTCTTGAATATCTTTAAAAGCGCACGGTAGATTTTTATTAAAATCGATTTTTATGTTGTTCAAATGTCCAAGGAGGGCCAGGGCCAATCTTCTCTCAATCTCTTGGCGTGTATGCTTATAATTTTTCGCACAAGAGAAAGGGGGATCTAGAAGACCTAAAGCCTAAGTTTAACGCCGAATCCCAACGGCAATAGTTTGAGAATTTTTGCTTTTTCATGGCTAGTGTTACTTCACACAGCCTGGCGCCAGTAGCTGGTGACCGGGTGTGTAAAAGCTTTTTACTAAAGGGCGGTATCCACGGGTTGCCAAAAAATTTCTTGTGGAAAAGTTGATATTCCGCAGATTCTTAACAGAGTCTGCTAAGCCTATGTTAACAAAACGATAACACAATTTACTCTGTCGATAAACGTTTCAAAGAAACCTTGCGCTGCTCTGGCGCTGTTAAATATGCCCGCGAACTTATAAACAACAACACCTTGCAGGATTATGAATATAACATATTTAATGTGCTATTTTAATATATTTTTATTATTAAATGAAATTAATAATAAATTAATTGCTATCATTATGACAGTTCGATGTAGTCCCGAGCAGCGGCACTTAACGAACACCTCGCACTTGGCTGCCACGGCAAAGATTTCGTTCATATTTGCCTCCGTAAAGTTGGTCAGGTCATGATGATCTTCTGGATGTACTGCTGTAGCATGTGTGACTTGGCGGCTCCGCTGAACTCGATAATGGTAATGAGCAGCGGTCCCTGGGTGATCACATAGCACTTGTCCACGTAGTCGGGGCCCTGTCAGGGAAACGTTAAGAAATGGAATTGATTTATAAAGTTGAAGTTTGGTTCGCCCATTTCGTACCTTGATAAAACTGGCATTGATGCAGGGCACATCCTCATTGCCCGATCCGCTCTTGGTCGGTCACCTTTAGGGCGTCAATTGAGGCTGCACTATCCGCTATACTACCGCTTGATAGGAGGCCAGCAGTTCGCTGTCCACTGAACTGGAAGCGGGCATTTGGTTTGTGGCCGTTTTACTATCGCGATCATTGAGCACCGGCGGCTGTTCAATGATTTTCCTTTTGGTCTGGTAGCTGTGATCGAAGACATAGTTGAGGCGAATCAAATCGAACTGATTGAGGGGACTGGAGTGTGAAGTGTTTGAATGCTGGCCAAATAGATTTTAAGCTCCTCGATTGTGGTTTGTGGTGACAGGAGACGCCACATGATGTTGCAGACCGTGCTCCGGTCCGCCAGTGTTCACTGGGTGTTTCTTTTTGTTCTCCGAGTGTTTCTTATCCGCCAAGACCCGCACCTCGCTCCTCACTTTCATGGCGTTTTTTAAATTCAGCTTGCCCGCCGTAGAAAGTGCCATTAGGCGACGCTTTCTGCAGGAATCTTTTTTAGATGCGCTCATTTTCAATTTGGCCATTCAATTTCGCTGCAGAAATTAGAATAAAAACCTATTTTGTTCAAGTCACGGCAAAAAAGAGGCGTTAACAGCACTTAACAGCGCTTGATCAAAACGTAGTGGCAGACGTAATACGTATAAGCATTTTTCGCGATTGGAAGAAACCGAATTTGAAACGGCCACACACAAAAATTCCTTAGCAGTTTTTTTTATATAGAGTTTTTCATTTCGCGGCCGTTTTCGTAGCCATGGACAGCGCCCTTAAAGAAAAAACTTTTTCTATTAGATGGTCCGAGGCGGGATCGAACCCACAATCTCCCACACCAGCAGCCACACATACTACTGGTGCGCCACACCCGGAATTGGAGTACCAATTTTATATTCACCCACGAGCCACTTCATATGGACCATAAGGCAGACGTAAAAATAGGCCGAACTGTGTTTTTAGATTCACCAAAGAAGGTTTGGTTTGCGGATTATAGGCAATTTTGTACCAGCAATTGACTTTGAATAACATTGACCATTTGGGTATCACAGGCTTCCCCAAAATTATGGATTAATCTTATGAGTAAAATTCGCCATTGCCACCAAGAAAAAGTACAATTACAATTAAAATTGTCTTTGGTGGAGAAACCGCGATACGCTAAGATGCCTTGAACTGAAGTATTCAAATGATATCTTATGTTTTCGTGCTGGTAATAAAGCGCTTAACTCATAAAAATTATTACATAGTTTTGGTAAAACTGGTTGTAACGTAAATGGTCAATGTTGTTCTAAGGCAGTTGCTAGTACAACAAAAAAGAAAGTCGGTCAAGCCCGACTATAACATACTCTGCACCCTTACACTCGCATTTGCTCACGAGTCAAACGGCCAGTAACACACAACGCGGTGCCCTCTCTAAGTCTCTCTCTCTCTCTCTCACTAAGACTGGCGTTCAACAGAATGCTGTGGTTATGGGGGGTGGTGAGGGGTGTTAACTGGCCGTTTTTTGCTCATAACTTGAGAATCGTTCATCCGATCTTTATCATTTCTTCAGCAAATCGATAAATAATTTTGAATACTAGATATCTCTAGAAGGTACAAACCATCATCAAACAAATTGCGGGGGCGTGGAAAAAATTGAAAATAAACTTGATCTGCCTGCAAGTATAAAAATATATGTCCCATACATGTCAAACCTCTATCTCTTACCATCTCCGAGATCTCTTCGTTCATACGGACGGACGGACAGACGGACAGACGGACATGGCTATATCGACTCGGCTGTTGATGCTGATCAAGAATATATATACTTTATAGGGTCGGAAACGATTCCTGCTCCCTGTTACATACTTTTGCACAAACTAAATATACTCTATGTACCTTCGGTACAGAGTATAAAAAATAGAGGAAAGCTATCTGCGGCTCGACCGAAGTTTATATACCCTTGTACTTTGCCCATTTGCTTGCCAGTTTGTTATATGGCAGCTATACCATATATTCGTCCGATTTTGACCAAACTCCCCAAAATTATGTGGAAACTGATAATATTCACAACTGGAGGGTATAAAGACGCTACCATTGACCGATAGTTCCTATGGCAGCTATATGCTATAGTCATCCGATTTGGATCAAACTTGATAGAATTGTGCACTAGCATATAATATTGATTAGTGACAAGTTTGGGAGTGATAGCATTGAAAACAAAAAAGTTTTTCCTACTAAGACCTTTTCTCAGACATATCTTTTGTATGGCAGCTATACTATATAGTTGTAAGATTTTCACAAAACTTGGTTTGGAATTATGTAAAGAATGTAAGCGTGAAAGACAAAAAAGTTTTTCTCACTAAAACTACTTTTTCGACCGATGGATATGATATAGTCATCCGATCCGGTCGGTTCCGACAAATGTGCAGCGTATTTGTACCAAACGGCTTCGTGCAAAGTTTGGTTAAGATAGCTTTAAAACTGACGGAGGAGATAGCTTAGAAACAGACGGACTGACAGACGGACGGACAGACGGACATATCGGTCACAAATCATATCTGACAAATCGGTCACACCATTTGGCTGCCGCATCATGCCGTTTTGGGTATTTTTTAGGGATTTTTAAGACTTTGTGGTCCCACTATAGCTTACAATCCACTTAACATAAATAACTGGCAATTTCGTGACATACATTTTTATTTGTTCTGCAAATAGGACTTAAAGGCCTTAAATTAAGGTTCAAACAATTTCGAAATTATCTCACAGGTTTCAAATACACATGATGTACTAACACAAGTGTGTGCGAACTCGTGACCCTTGGTACAGAAATTCTTAAGGCGCTTAAAATTAAAAACGAGAAGGCCAAGCTAACTTTGTCTGTGCCGAAGTTTTTATACCCTTGCAAATGTCAGAGTTTAAGATCAACTTTTTCAAATTACTTTGAAAGCGTTTCATATTAAGAATCGCCGACTTTAAGAACGATTTACTTGAAAACAAAAAAGTTTTTTTCACTAAGAGCTATTTTCCGACCGGCAAATCTGTTTGAAAGCGTATAATATTAATAATGGCAGAGTTTAAGGCCGCTAACATTGAAAACAAAAAGTTTTTCTCACTAAGACCCATTTTTTGACCGATGGTTCCTATGGCAGCTATAAGATATAGTCATCCGATCCGGTCGGTTTCGACATATTAGCAGCGTGCAGTAAAAAGAAGACCATGTGCAATTTCAGATCGATAGCTTTAAAACTAAGAGACTAGTTTGCGTAGAAACAGACGGACAGACAGACAGACAGACGGACGGACAAAGCTCAATCGACTCAGCTCGTCGCCCTGATCAAGAATATATATAGTTTATGGGGTCGGAAATGAATATTTCTATGCGTTGCAAACTTCTGGGCAAAATTATAATACCCTTTGCAAGGGTATAAATATGAAAAACTAATGAAAAAGAGTGCTAATTTATGTGCTAATATATTTATTATTCTTTGTACTTTTTTGTTCCGCCTCGCTTTTGCTTCCAATTTGTTCGATGTTGTCCGGAAAAATGTACTGCAAGTTATTCATTTTCAATTTAGTTCAGCAAATCGGCTGCACCCAGAAAAAAGATTTTCCTTACATTTTAGGAAAATGGATTTTATTACCTAAAATGTGATTTTCAGCCAATAATTTCCTTAAATATAGGGCATTTTATCTAAACAATCTTGTATTAGGACTAAATTTTTTAGGAATCCCTTGCCTTAAAATTATGCCATTTTCCTAAACTTAAGCTGCATTTACACTTGTCATACATCTCTACAGAGACTCTCTGACGATAGTGTAATAGCAAAGCAATTAACTCTAAATATTTGGAAAATGTTGGCTTTTTTGATGTAATTTGACAGGTTCAATTCGATAAGAGATTCTCTTTAGAGAAGTTTGACAACCTACTAATTAGAGATATATGAAAAGTGTAAAGGCAGCTTTAGTATTATTATTTGTTATGGGTAATTATTTCTGAAGTGGGCATCTATTTTTTCTTATAGTCTCCAAACATTTGAATTTTTTGACAGGCTATAACAGCAGTTTTTCACGATTTTTAATATTTTGTTTAGAATTTTCCCATTGTGGGATACAAAGTTATAGCGATTGTTTTTTTTTTGTTAAAGTTGCTTATAGCTAAATATTTGATAGGTCTAAAAATACTAAGAAAATTTCAAAACATATTGTTTTTCCTTTACTTTGTTATAAAAATATTTGCGCGGTGCGCTCTCTAAGTTTCTATCTCTCTCTTTCTGTCACTAAGATTGCCTCTCTTGAACGGAATGTTGTGGTGGTTAAAAATAATTTTGATTACTAAATATATCTAGAAAAAACGAACCATCTATCATGAAAACTGTGGGAGATATGACGTTTTTTCCAAATTGCAGAGGAGGGAGTGGGCGTGGCAAAAATTTAAAATAAACTTGGTCTGCCTGCATGTATAAGAAATATATGTCCCATACATGTCAAACCTCTATCTCTTACCATCTCTGAGATCTATGCGTTCATACAGACGGACGGACGGACAGACGGTTTTGCACAAACTTAATATACTCTGTGTACCAAACTGGCAAGCAAATGGGCAAAGTACAAGGGTATATAAACTTCGGTCGAGCCGCAGATAGCTTTCCTCTATTTTTTATACTCTGTACCGAAGGTACACAGAGTATATTAAGTTTGCGTAAAAGTATGTAACAGCCAGAAGGAATCATCTCCGACCCTATAAAGAATATATATTCTTGATCAGCATCAACAGCCGAGTCGATATAGCCATGTCTGTCTGTCCGTCTGGCCGACCAACCGTCTGTCCGTCTGTCTGTCTGTCCGTCTGTATGAACGCACAGATCTCAGAGATGGTAAGAGATAGAGGTTTGACATGTATGGGACATGTATTTCTTATACTTGCAGGCAGATCAAGTTTATTTTCAATTTGGAAAAAAGTCATATCTCCCACAGTTGCTAGCTGCGACATTAAGGGTAGAGAGTATGTTATAGTCGGGCTTGACCGACTTTCTTTCTGGTTTTTCTATGCAGACAAAAAGGATATTTATTGATAAATCACTGGATAAATTTGATATCCATTTGGACTGGATATTATAAATATTCGGTTTTGGGCAGTAAAATATAGATCTAATTTAAGAATTAAGTCTTAACCGGCTCAAGATCATGTATATTTTATGTGCTAAACACAACAACTTTCCATTTAATGTGAATTTGATCGTAGATTTTCATGTAAAGGAGTTGAAAATCGTCAAAAGAATATGAAAAAGACATTATAATATCACTGTTAAAATGATCTGATAATTTCCATTCAAAATAGATCTGAGCGAATCTGTATTTTGTTTCAAATCTCATTTGACATCTTCAGGTTTATCATTTTGAATGGACCACAGCAGTGTCAGAACCCGTTAGGTGGACTCAGTACTGAAATCAGCCCTGATTTCCAAGAGGAGGCATTAAAAACATGGCTTTCCTTACGGGATTTTTCGGCATGAATTTAATACTGGCTGAGCGATTTTTATTAGGCATGAAAAATTAATAAAAATCACTAGTGACCTGAAACTATTTCTAATGATTATGCCCTAGTTCATTACTGCTTTATTTACATCTAAGGCGTTGTACTAAGGGAAAGTTCAATAGCATAGATGCTCGGCTTTCAAAAGAAATTATGAGCTATTATTTTGCACTACGACTCAAAAATAACGAAATAGCTAAAATCAGCAAAACATAATTTAAAAATTGCCAGATTTGTAGCTAATAGCATTTTCAAAAATTTAATAGGATTCCCACATTCAAAAATGCCAGATCTAGCAACTAAGTAGCTAATATGGCAACACTGAACTACATAGACCTTAAAACTTTGGTCAGTTGTGAAGATATTTATTAATGCCTGATTGTGAAAATATCCTAGGTTTGAAGAGGCAGCAAATGCAGGCAAAGCATCATAGCCTAGCTGCCCAGGAAGTTTCTCAATATCTATCATTCCGATAGATTCGACGCTGTGTTGATTTGCAGTTCCATTTTTATCAATAACTCTGGTTGTCAGGTAAAACAAATATTTGGCGTTACACAGCCCAAACGGCCTTCACGCAATCTCTTGGATTTTGTGCTTCGAACGGCAAAATTTGAGAACCTTTTTATACCCGTTACTCGTAGAGTAAAAGGGTATACTAAAGTCGTGCAAATGTATGTAACAGGCAGAAGGAATTATTTTATTGAATGTTTCGAGGCGGGATCGAATCCACGGCCTCTTGCACAGCAGGTATAAACATCACCACTGCACCCCAACCGGCCACCTTTTTTTCAGATACTTAGGTTGAACTAAAACGACGCGAGTCAAACTTCATCACGTAAATGGGCACTTAAAACGAAATCAAAGAGAACTTCATGATGTAAACTTCACCTCGTAAACACGGACTAAATCTCATGAAGTCGCTGGGGTCTTTTGAATTTTGTGGATATGTTTCTTATGCGTTTATGTTCATGATTGAGCTAGTCCAAACTTATTTGGAACCAGTTTTAAATTGCGAAAGAATCTTAACTTCTAAAATATGCCCTTAAGCCGATTTTGAACCGATTAACTCTGGTTCAAATCCAGTCTTGAACCATTAAAATGTCTAACATTCTCGGTATCCACCTACATTTGTACATACAATTTTCCAGATCACAGCTTAAATTATTTTATATATGTGGCATTAAAACACTGCTGAACCGGTACAGCCTTCTGGTTTGGAACCGTGAAACTATCTCATTTCATACTACCAACCTACACATCAAATTATCAGTTGATAATCAGAGATATGATTCTAAACCACTGTTGAATTTGTTTGGAGCCGGTCTTGCACCTGTTTTGATGAAGCTGGTGTTACCCCAAATGGTCAATGATGTTCTAAGGCAATTGCTAGTACAAAAATGTCTGTAAACCGCGAACCAAGGCTTCGTCTGTAAAACTGAAGGCGCAGTTCGGTCGATTCTTAGGTCTGGTTTATGGCCTATATTAAGTGGTTTGTAGGTGAATCTAAAAATGATACTCCAATTCGCGGTCTTTTGGCTGTCGAGTACCATCTCTTAGGGCCATGATATAGTCCATTTTATCATCATAAAAATCTATTTTAATAAAAATCTACCGTGCGCTTTAAAAGATATTGAAGAATTTATGTTTGACCCCTTCTGCAGGTACCTTAACCATTTGTATGATTGAAGTGAATTTTTTATACTTCGTTTCCAATGACCCTGTCCGTATTTAAATAAGTTAAAATTGTTAAAAACGCGAACCTAGGCTTTATTCCAAAAACTGAGTATGAGGTGATGCTTGCAGAAGTTCCTTGTATCAGAATTTAAGGGTCTAATGCAGGAGATTTTATAGAGTTGTACTGTGTAAAATATGAATATATCACTAAAATTTTCAAATTCAACCGTATTTTGTGCTGATCTTTAATTGTCAATTGTTTGCAACAAGTTGGCAGCTCTCACACCTGTCAAAACCCATACAACTCGCCCAGCTACCTGTTGTGCATGCAAACAAACACTCGCACACACACACATGCACCCCCAATTTAAGTTGCGCTCACTCTCTGCTCTCAGGTTAATAAATTTCAGTTTGCTGTTTGTTCTCGTTCGCAACGGACGTGTCGTCGCTGCCGCATTCGGAGGCCGTTCGAAACTTTTTGTTGTTTTGTCATTCTATGCACTCATGCAACTTGTGCCTTAGTGTTAGTGTTGGCCAAATCGCCCAAGCGCCCAATGCTGCTTGCAGTTCAAAAGGGCAGGCCAACAACAACCCGCCGCTGCCGCCACCGCCACATTTTTTTAAGCCAACTTGCTTGTGTGCGTGTGTGTGCGCGAGTTCTTACCAATACCACTTCGTGAACGAGGGGGAGCGGCCAGAACGGGGAAAATTCGTGTGATTCAAATCTGAATCTGTGCTCAATATTCAAATTCAATTGCTAGAAAGTGTCGCGTGCGAAAGTGTGGAAATAAAAAAAGAGCAGACCTGAAACCCGTTCTAGACCAAGTTGAAGAATACGTACATATGTGTGCATGAAGAAGAAACGGAGCAAAAGGCAACAAACAACAACAACGACTGGTGTCCTCTGAACCAAAAAAAAAAGAGGAAAAATTAAAAACGAAACCCTTCAATACGAAACAAAACAACCAAAAATAAAAGATTGGATCATGGCTGTGATGGCTGCTTTGTATGCGTCAGCAACAACTTCCAAGCACGTCACACAACAACAACAACAGAGGAAAACAACAACCACACAGAGTCGGGCTCGAACGAAAAGCGCAGCTCAAATGACGACGACAACAACAAAGCAGCATTTGCTCAAGCGCGCCATTTCATCGCCCCAATGGATATTTCTCTTCATATTAATTTATTTAGCAACAGGTGAGAACCAACACCAAAGAGAGGGACAAGGAGAGGTAGAGTGAGAGACAGATGAGTTGCAGGGCTAGTGTTTATATGACACCTGTGCAAATGCCCTGATTTTGTTCACTGTTTACCGGGATGATCTTCAATATATAATTTCTTTTCCATAAACTATTTCCAAAGACTCGTTAGACTACTTTTCCTTGAATGAGTCATAGGAAAGCAATGACCACTTCGATACTGTAAATTGTATGGAGTATAATTTATCTTAAATGACTGTGTCCAATATTCAAGGCTTTGATTTGTTATCGCTCTAGCCGGGAGAGAATAATTTGAAGAGCACAAAAGCGAATAAATTGTTTAAGATGGATTGCAAGATTTTTATTATTGATTGTTCCGATAGGTGTTAAAAATGTTTTTCGTAAAACACAAATTGCATGCCTTCTCGTATTAGAACCAAAGAAGATAGAAAACTTTTCCTACGTATTGTTGGACGCTGAATTCATGTTCGTAGACAAACCGAATTTGATTTGATGTAATCTGGGGATGTCGGAAATAGTAAACAGTGTCACAAAGTTCACCTTTTGTTAAGGCAAGGAAACGGGACCAATAAATTGTAAAACTTGAGGCATCAGGTAGCCACACCTCATACCCAGTTTTTCTAGATCAGCTCAAGTTCGCGTTTAATGGGCATATTTATATTAGGAACACACAGCTACATCTGTTGCTAGTTAAAAAAAAGATGATAGCTTAAATTTTGGAAAATTCACCAAAATGAGGGAGTCATCACAATTGTTATACCAAATTCCCGTGTCCAATAGACAAGTGGTTAGTGCCCCGCCCATAGAGATCCAACTTAGAAACTTAATTGTATTGAAAACCACACGACCGGATTTTTTTAAGATTTTAAATTTATTGAGATACTGACCAATAAAATGTTTCCGTAAGAGTTGGATACTATATTTGACAGCACGCATTATCGACTCTATATCTTTGTGGATAAAACAAAGTCGTGTTAGTTACACCAGATACAACACACACTCTCAAGATGGGCTTTTGTTGTTGCCCCGATCGGGGTCCAAAAAAATCTCGAAATTTGCAAAATTTTATAATGTGTGTGTGTCATGAAGACGGGTAAATATAAAATTTGCAAAATTCATATATGAGTTTGGATTGTCATATAGACAGTTAAATAGACAGGTAAACAGACGGCTAATTAGGAGGTGTAGATCAAACGGTCCAAAAAATTAAAAAATTAGAATTTTAAACACAATACGAAGAAGTAAAGCTTAATAGACAATTGCCATCTATCAAATCATCATAATAATCTTAACTATTAAATTTTTATTTCAAATTTCCCGAGTTTTTGCTCGGTATGATCTTCACCTCCTATTTACCATATCCCGTCTTCGTGTCAATCTAAGCTCAAATAAGAATTTCGCAAATGTTAAAATTTCTTTAAATCGATTAACCGACACCTATTTACCCGTCTTTAGTTGCCAACTGTTAAATCTTCAAGATAATCTGAACTAATCATAAAATTTTGTATATATCCGGATTTTTGGAACGCTTGATCTTGACCCGTCAATTTATCCGCATACATTATAATCTAACTCAGGCAAAAGTTTTTTAAATTTCGCAACTTTTTGGACCGTTGGATCTAATCATTTTCGCGACTACAATTGCAATCTATGAAATGATTCCCAAAACTCATACAATTTTGCAAATTTCCCGAAAAATCTAAGCTCAAATAATAATTTTGGAAATTTCGCGATTTTTTGGGCAGTTCGGTCTACACTTTCTATATACGGCAATGTTAGAAAATTTTGCTTTTTCATGGCTAGTTACTTTACAGCTGGCGCCAATGGCTGGTGGAGGTGACCGGAAGTGTAAATGGTTTTTTTTAAAGAAAGAAAAAAAATTCTTATTAGAAGGTCCGAGGCGGGATTATATATGGGCATTTCCACAGCTACGAACGTGACAATCGTACGAATTTTTTGCCTTTATTATGAAGAAAAACAAAGAAAAATTTGATCATAATTTCCGCATATTGATTTTAGGATAGCACTTGAGTAGCACTTTATTTAATGTAAAAGCTGAGAGTTGTAGACAGTAAGGTCCCAAGATACAGGCAGACAAAATAGCATACGCAACGTGACACAGGAACTTATATTGATATACATAGGATAAGTTAGCTGCATTTAATGAATAGATGCTATCGGTTTGGGTATACCTTTCTGTGGAAATGCCTATATGCGTCTTTAATTGCCATCTATCCAACCTTCATAGTTATCTTAGGTCCTTTGAAAATTTCGCGATTTTCTTGACCATTTGATCTACTCCTCCTATTTACGATAATCTAAAAAATGAGAATTTTTGAAATTTTGCGATTTTTTTGACCATTTGTTTTATCTCCTTTATTCTACCCTTCTTTATTTACCCGTGTATCTAGCCGTCTATAAAACCTTCATAAAAATCTGAAATGAATGAAGAATTTAGAAATTTCCCAATATTTTAGGACTTTTAAGGTACACCTTTCATTTGCTCGGTTTACAAATTCCATTTAACCGTCTATATTTGCCATCTATATATTCTTTATAATAATCTAAGCTCAAGAATGAGAATTTTTGTAAATTTTGCCATTTTTATACATTTTTATACAATTACATATTTTGAATTTTTATTGCATATTTTGCATATTGTTTTTTGCAGAATTTTGCATATTTCTTAATAAATTAGCATATATTGAAGTCGCAGTTTTCAATGTAAAGTGGGTTATTTAATTAGTATAATTCCAGATTTTCAACTCAATCTGCCTTCATTTAAAAAAGTGCATACAATCCGATGTCTACAGATTATGTACGTACATAATTCTATTGCTATTCGTCATCTCAGCAATTTCGTATAGATTTACAAAATCGATCGATTTTAATAATTCTGCGTTTACGGCGCACAGTGTAAGACTTTGCCCATCTAGGGGGACACTTAAATCAATTGCAGTCGTAGTTTAAGAGATATCGACTTGAAATTTGAAATGGAAGAGTTTTTTTGGCCATACGGAAGTATATTTTTGAGATGAACAACATCGCACAAAAACTACACCTCCCTTCTCCCATACAACACCGCATTAATAAGCTAAAGCCAGAACACGATTTTTATACGGGAGCTATACGATGTAGAATTGTGTGAAAGCTTAGAAAATTAATAATTGCTTAGTTTCGTGACGCTATCACTGAAAACTAAAAAGTTTTTCTCCCTAGAATGGCAGCTATACCATATAGTCGTCTGAATTTAAATAATAAATACTAAGTAAGAAGACGATAACTTTGAAAACAAAACAAGTTTTTCTCACAAAAACTTGTTTTCTGACCGATCGTTCGTATGGCAGCTATATCCTATAGTCATCCGATCAGGCCGCTTACGACAAATATATAGTCGACATGTATTTCAAGAGTTCATGCAAAGTTTGGTAAAGATAGCTTTTAAACTGACGGAGTAGATAGCACAAAACAATCGAATTGCAAAACTCTTAATGGAGGAAGTATGCGGAAGATTTTTATACCCGTTACTCGTAGTCTAAAAAGGGTATACTAAAGTCGTAACAGGGAGAAAGAATCATTTTCGACCCTATAAAGTATATATATTCTTGATCAAAATCAACAGCCGAGTCGATATAGCCATGTCCGTCTGTATGAACGAACAGATCTCAGTGATGGTAAGAGATATAAACTCGACATGTATGGGACATATACTACTTATACTTGCAGGCAGATCAAGCTTATTTTCAATTTTTGCCACGATCTCTCCCGCCCACGCAATTTGGAAAAAACGTAATTTTTCCCACAGTTTTAAAGATAGATGGTTCGTACCTTCTAGAGGTAGTTAGTAATTAGCATTATTTATCGATTTGCAGAAGAAACCTTATTACATTTATGTAATGCTCAAATTTTTTATACTGAATGGGGTCAGTTTATTATTCCTTATTTTTTTGTGTGCTGTACTTCATTTGGAAGGGCTCAGTTTTCCATTTCGTAACAGCTGATAAATAAACAAGAAAGAGAGCTGCAGTCAAGATTAAATATTAAAAAAAAAAGTGCTAACCTCAGGAAACTCATGGATCCCTACAAATTTGCCAGTAAATTTCCCTTAGGTTGGTTGTCCCTAAGTAGCTTTGTGTGTTAAACAAATGTACTGGCAGTTTTTATGATATTAGAAAGTTTCGTATTTACAAGCTGACAACTATATAACACAATGTAATTCATCTTCACTTCATTTTTTGCTGTATCACCATAACTAACCTAAGATACAAATCATTTTCTTCTTCAACAAAATCACTTTCTGTGTAACTTACCGATTTTTATTTGTTGTTTAATGAATTCGTGTGCCCCTTTTAGTTTTGGTGTTGGTCATGCGGTTGTGCAAAAACGACCTTAAAATTTGTTTATTTATTTACAATACCTACATCACATACTCATAAGCTCGACGGCAATCTTATCTGAGCGGAAAGTGAAGCAGAAAAAGCAAACGCGGCCGGCAACGTCAGCAAATGCCGCAAAGTTGGTAATTTGATCAACCGAAAAACAGACGCTGGAGGCCAGCAGTTGCACTTGGGAAAAGCCCTGCACCAAGATGAGATGGGAGATGAGTGAGGAAGGTAGTAGACAACAGGT
This sequence comes from Lordiphosa magnipectinata, assembly GCA_037044535.1. Lineage (NCBI taxonomy): Eukaryota > Metazoa > Arthropoda > Insecta > Diptera > Drosophilidae > Lordiphosa > Lordiphosa magnipectinata. The sequence goes on from JBAMBO010003060.1 coordinate 113,277, forward strand.
TTTCCAGCATATCATAAAAATGCTGGCGTCGAGATCGTCATTTTCCAGTGAAATATCCATCAAAATTTCAAATGAAAAATCGCGGCTCAGGTATACGACGGGAACACACACAAATTACCCTAACTACCTGCGTTGTTAATGGATGGATAACACGTGACCCCGCGGAAAATGGTGGCGGGACACACCCGAGGTCTGGTCAAGTGTTAAAGTGCAATCGGCTGTGACGCATGATGATGATGATGGTCATACGGCCTACGCACCTGATGGTGGACTTGGCTGGCCATTAGGGCAAGTCGTTAGTTTGCTCTATATATAGGCACAAGAGAACTAAACAAAAACAGATTTAACCCCCATGTAACTAAGGTGGGCCTTAGGGTTTATAACGTTGCATCGTTGTCAGTTTTCACAGTGCGGCTGCATCGATTGGCAAGCGCCTTGGGAAAAGACGCAGCACAAAAACCGCAAATATGCAAAACCGACACAATACATAATAATACTAAAAAAAATTTTAAATAACATTACCCGCCAGTTGCTTTCGCTTTTTGATGATTTTTTTTTTTTGATGTAAGCAAATGTTTAAATTGTGGGCGTTGTTTGAGAAATTGTCTTTATCGCAGTCATGCGTTTTATCTCCAGGGCTATTTACATACGCAGTGCAGGAATCAACCTCAACGATATAATTGTTAGCAACGAATTATACCAACACTAATGAAAACTGTGGAAAGGAATGTTTGAAAAGTGCTCAAAATAATACAGAAATAAACGAGATAGGAAAGCTAACTTCGTCTGTGCCGAAGTTTTAGTACACTTGAGAAAGCTCGCTCCATAGGTTAACGGTTTCGACAAAACATCGCAGATCAGTTTGAAAACATTTAATTTTAATAATGACCGAGTTAAAGTACCCTAACATTGAAAACAAAAAAGTTTTTCTCACAAGATAGCTGCCGAGTTTGTTGAAAAGAAGCTTTTCCATTGGAATTGGGATAAATTGCACCAAATGCATTATGGGTGGAACACTACAGTCGTGAATACACTCAAAAAATTCTTATTTTCAATTGTTTTCTAGGGAGTTATTAATTTACTTCCATAAAATAATAACACAATTTCACCTTCACCTTTGTTTCATATACTTTATGGAGACAACAACTTCTCCATTCCATAGTACAACGCCCACCTTATAGTGAATCCTCTTCGTCTGTGTTTACTCAGACTGTTCTGGGGGGAAGACACCGGAAAAGATTCTCAGGCCTTTTTTCCGCTGTTGTTATATTCAACAGTTCATTGCTTTGTGCTACTTTGTGAACGGGTCTTCCAGAGCACAAGGGCCAATCTCAGAGATCAGAGCCAAAGCCGTAGCTGTGGCAAACTACAAAAACTGGTTCCCAAGCGGCGTCGCCCCTGTGTAGTAAACGGCGCCAACTGAGCAAGCGACTCTACATTTTTGTGTGCCCAATTCTAAGCAGTTTTTGTTTTTTTTTTTGGCTTATTATTGTTCCCAGAAAAAGTATCTATCATGGGATAAAAGCTGGGTGGAGTTTGCTCACTCAGTTTACGTTTCTTAGTGGGTGCGTTTTGTGCGCATTTCATGTGTTGCGTCTATTTAGTAAAATACATTTTTCTTCGCTCTTTTCTGGATGTGAATTTGTATGTGTGAAGAGCCAAAGCATTTGTGGTGATCAACTATTGTATAATATTGTATGTATTTATTTAAATATTTACTCAAGGCATTCTTGGAAGTGGAAAAAAGCGGAAATTAGTGTGGGAATACAAATTTGTGTGTGATTTTACGAAGGTGTCTAAGCAAATGATTACTAAGTAAGTTTTCTTTTAAAGGTTTAATGTGCAGTCGAACATGAAAGAACTGTAAAATAAGTAGACATAATGAGACAAAATGAGAGTAGTTACTAAGAAGAATAAGCTCACACTTCAAATATGCACTTTATAACATAATAAACTATTTGCAATCCACTGCTAAAAAAGAAAATTCTCAGAGCTTTCATCTTAAATTTTGCCAGTTGCTTGATTTTTGTTGAATTATACATTTTTTTTTTATACAATATTTAAGAAATATTCTTGCTTGATTCATGTGAGTGATACATTTATTTATGGACTTAACTTAGACGACCATGCACGTTTGAGCAAATTAACGGTATTTTGGTATTGGCTTGCCGTATAAAAATATGATAAATAGGTTAGGTTAGTGCGATGTTTGGCAGCGAAAAGTCGCTTCGTCACTTAGACCACAGTGGGCCCGTTGCGATACCATGTTTGTTTCCTATTAACCCAGGAAGGGGTTCATTTTTATTGAACCATTGTGTGGACAGAATAAAATTGAGAAAAGCCGGGACCTCTAGCTCGAACACCTCTGAGAGATTAAGTAGGAAGGTTTTACCCAATATGTTAAGTCTTCTCCTACTAAAAGCGGGTCAGAGAATAGAAGATCTAAAGTAACCAAATTTTAAACGCCATATATTTTGTGTTAGCATGTTAGCAGTATTTTCATGTCAAAAAGAAAAGTGGTTATAGCCCGACTTAAAAGTCAGACTTTTTGGGTAAAGTTGGGAAATGTAAAGCAAAAGAATATTTGTCCTTGAGAATAGGTTTAAAAGTGTAAAACTGTAAAAATATGCAGGAAATCTGCAAAATATGCAAAAAAAAATATATGTACGTATGGGCATTTCCACAGCGACAGCATAGCAGCGACTTTCTTCTGCACCGGAAGTGTGGGACACAGATCGCGAAATTGTACGCATATTAGAACCAGCGGAGGTGGCCACAACTAAACTTTAGGTCGTAAATCTAGTTTTGGGTTATTTTTATTTTTCATTTGGATACACTGCAGATTGGAAATATGAAAAAATTCGTCATCTCCAGCGAAAACGTTTGTTCAAAAATAGCGAAGGAAATCACTTTTTAAAACAATGCTATTTTCCTCAGAACCATAACCAAAGTTCAACGTAGTGCTGCATTATGCATGACTGGTGCATTGCGTACAACCCCAACAGATGCACTTAACATAATGTTACACCTTATGCCTCTAGATCTTCTGGGTAGAGAAATCGCCAGTAACGCCGCTCTCAGGCTGAGAGAAAGCGGTACCTGGAAAGATAGTAACTCTGGCCACTCCTCTATACTTCTGCATCAAGTGGCGGTACCGCCAACGCTTGACTACTGCATCCCAACAATAACGTTTACCACCATGTATAAAGTCACCATATCGAGTCGACTGGACTGGAACTCAATACCTCACTGCAAACCGAATGCCATAAATTTTTACACTGATGGCTCCAAACTGGGTGGACAGGTAGGAGGAGGAGTCTTCAGTCCAGAGCTCGGGATCGAAACTTCATTTCGGCTTCCTGACCATTGTAGTGTTTTCCAAGCAGAGGTTGTAGCCATCCAGGAGGCTACCAACCTTCTGGGAACCCTCGCAATCCAAGGAAGTAAAGTATTCATTTTTTCAGATAGTCAAGCTGCATTAAAAGCCCTTGACGGTTATATCAACAATACCAAAACTCTCACGGAGTGCCGCAAATCTCTTAATGAGATGGCTCAGCACTTCGAAATTAATCTCGTTTGGGTGCCTGGACACTGCAACATTGAAGGCAACGAGATGGCCGACCACCTCGCCAGACTTGGCACCACCACTCAGCTCTTACCGGATAAGAGCAACATAGGGGTGCCTCTTGTGACCTTTAAGCTACAAACAAAGGAAACTACTCATCGAATAACCATGAATCGATGGCAAACAATACACACATGTGAAGTATCTAGGCTTACATGGCCTACTCTTAGTATTAAAAAATCTAGGGCGTTACTCCGTCTAGAAAGACTGCATATTTCCCTACTAGTAGGGGCCCTTACTGGACATTGCCTAATAGGTAGACACGCCGCTAGGCTCGGCATCAGACACAATGACTTCTGTAGAAGCTGCAATTCAGTGGACGAGGAGGAGAGTGTACAACACCTCTTCTGTCATTGCCCAGCTCTTAGCAGAAGGCGACTCACAGTTTTGGGTCGTCCCTTTCTAAACGATCTGTCAGACATCTCTGAAATAGATCTAGCCTCTCTACTCAAATTTGTGATATTTTCTAAATGGTTTAACGGGAAAGACCCTCCCTCTACGATCGCAGCGTAGAAAGGGTTATATGGTAACACAACGGGCCTTCATTGGCCTAAGTGATGAAATGGGATTCTCACCCATTTCAACCATTGCAACCTAACCTATGTGGCATATTTTTGGACCCTAGCTATAACATAACGCTAAGTACCGAGCAAAAAAATTGTACATGAATCAATCTTTTAATAAATATTTATGTACAAATTCTTCGGTTGCTGATCAATCACTGCCTGATGATGAATGCAGTTCTAGTACTAGTTCATCTAAAAGCGCCGACGAAGTTGAGGCATATTTGATATTGCAGGAAAAGAAACTTGGTGATAAAAATACATCAATTGTGTCAACAAATAAGCTACTGGATTCCAATAAGACTTTTTATACCCGTTACTCGTAGAGTAAAAGGGTATACTAAAGTCGTGCAAATGTATGTAACAGGCAGAAGGATTCATTTCCGACCATATAAAGTATATATATTCTTGATCAGCATCAACAGCCGAGTCGATATAGCCATGTCCGTCTGTCCGTTCGTCTGTCTGTATGAACACCTTGATCTCAGAGACTAGAAGAGCTAGAGCAACCAAATTGGAAATGTAGACTCCTATTGTCTGCACGCAGATCAAGTTTATTTCAAGTTTTTGCCACGACCACCCCCGCCCCCACAATAAAAAATGTTGAATAACTCCCACAATTTTTAAGAAATAAAAATCCGGGTTTATACAGACAGACCGTCCGTCCGTGTGTCTGTATGAACACCTAGATCTCAGAGACTAGAAGAGCTAGAGCAACCAAATTTGAAATGTAGACTCCTATTGTCTGCACGCAGATCAACTTTGTTTCAAAAATGTGTCACGCCCACCCACGGCCCCACAAAGTTGAATTACTGCCACAATTTTTAAGATATTGACCTCAAATTTAAAACTTACATTTATATTCGCAATATCTATAAGCCCTGAATTTTCATCAAAATCGGATGATGAATAGTCGAGTTAAAAAATGTTGCATACTTTTCGGCTACCCCACCTCAGGCACACTGGAAGGCTATTTATCATTTATTTCCATGAGTAGCGGGTATATTGAAGTCGGTTAGAGCCGACTTTAACTTACGCTCTCGTTAAACCTGATACTGTTCAGCAAGTGTTATATAAATTTCATGCCAATTTATTTTTTCTCAATATATTTTTGTATAATTTTTGATATAACACATTTTTGAGAGTATCGACTGACTGATGTAAGATGTTAGATGTGACCAGTATAAATTTCGATTTTCATCAACATAAAATTCCTTACGTTCCTCTAAAATGTGTTTAGTGCAGAGACTATTACAAACGATTTGCAATTTTTATTTATTTGTTAGATATTGAAATATATTTTAAAATAATTTTTATTTAAACATCAATAAAATGTTGCATGAAAACCAAAACCGATCGACTGTGCCCTAATCGAGCTGATTTGAAGTCGATTTTTGTCGATTTCAACCTTTAATCGATAGCTGCTATGGTTGCTTCATGTGAACCTAAGTATTCGGACAACACAGTTTCTAATTTATTTATAAATATTTAACCGTAATTGATATGACTTATTCATATGTAATATGAAAATACTGTTTTAAATTAAATAAATGAATTTAAAGAGTAAATAAGGGCTTTGTAAATTCACATTATAGAGTTGGTGACAAATCTGCAGCCAGCAGATTGTTGATTAATCCGGTTTCGAAACCGAGTTCGATAAGTCACCAATTCGGAACAGAAAAATGTAAAGCGTTCGTTTTTGTTTCGATTTAACTTTTAGAAAACGGTCGGAATTCGGAACAGCCCTGATAGTCAAAGATTGCTTTTAAGCCGGCTCAAAGTCAACGGTGTATTATAATTCAAGAATCAACACAAATCAACAGAGATTAATTACAACATTTTGGAATAGCAATGGTATGTCCGTACAGCACTGTTTCTTAGATCACCATAATCTTCTCATCAGCAGATTTGTTGCTTTTCACGCTTCAACAAACTTGCAAATAAACACTTGGGGTTTCCAATCGTATGAAGTCCCGGCCTGAAATTATGCACTTCGACTTTTTTAACTGATCAATATAAACTCTTGTTCCTGCTTCTGCTTTTGAGAAAAACAGAAGCCGCAGTGGAAGGCAGCAGCACAGAACGATTTTGCAGCAGTCGTCGCTTCATCATTTTTGATTTTCATTCTGTTTTGGTTCAGTGGCGTAGGTCGAAGCAGCAGCATGTGTTCGCTTCTGCAAGTCCACGTAAGCGCAGTCGCCACAAAATTTTCTCGGAACTACCAAGATCACCAAAATGTAACGCAACGCAACAACAACATTTGTTTTTGATGTTACCTTCAACCCAACCGAGACGAGTAAGGGTATATGTTTTGTTGTGTGTGATGAGAGAAATAACGCGCCGGGCAAAATGCAAAATGCAAAAGGAGAAAAGAGATGTGAGAAACTTCTATCGCGCTTGCGCTGCCGTCGACTTCTAAAAGCGAACACGTGCTGCTGCTTCGACTTACGTCACTGAACCCACAATAAAAAATGTTGAACAACTCCCACAATTTTGAAGATACCGAACTTACAAATTTAAAACTTACATTTCTATTCGCAATATCTATAATCCCTCAAATTTTAATCAAGATCGGATAATAATTAGCCGAGTTAAAAAATTTGGCATACTTTTCGGCTGTCCCCCATCAGGAACACAGGATCTGGTATATCGAAGGCGGTTAGAGCCGACTATAACTTACGCTCTCGTTATACCCGTTACTCATAGAGTGAAAGGGTATACTAAAGTCGTGCAAATGTATGTAACAGGCAAAAGGAAACTTTTCCGACCTATAAAGAATATATATTCTTGATCAGCGTCAACAGCCGAAATAGCCAGCAGAAATCATCAAAGCCGAGCTACAAAAATGTTGCATACCTTACGGCTGTCCCACCCACACAGGAAGGTTATTAAACATTTCTTTCCATGAGTAACGGGTATTTCGAAGTCGGTTATAGCCTTATTTAACTTACGCTCTCGTTTAATATTGGTTTAAGTATATACGTATGTATGCCCAATGTGCATTGCACATATTTTGGTTTGCTGCCAATTTACAATCAAACATATACTACGTTTATACACACAAAATTTATTGTGATTAATGCCATTCAAAGTATGCAATGCTTTTAATAAGGAAATGATTCAGAATTATATTTATTTTATATTTGGCTCAACACAAGATGATATTGTAAACCTATTAATAGTCCGACAGTCTGGATGAATTTACAGTAAAGTACAGAGTTTACAGCTGCCATAACTGGCTATCAATGTTTGCGTTCTAGTAGAACATTTTATAAGGAAATAAAGTTTGCATACTTTGAAGGGCATTAATCATGATAAATTTTGTGTGTATAAACGTAGTAACACATATGTAAAACAAATCCATCAGAGTAAGTTAAGCGCCCTTAAAAAGATGCGAGATTTTCATGCAAGTGCGATCAATATTGTAGCGTCAATAGGATACAGCCATCCGATTTCAATAAAATTTAGCAAAACTATTTCATGGGGGGTGCTAACTGACCGTTTTTTGCTCATAACTTGAGTATCGTTTATCTGATCTTTATCATTCCTTCAGCAAACCGATAAATAATATTGATTACTACATATCTCTATTTCTAAATCTACATCTATTTCTAAAACTGTGGGAGATATGACGTTTTGTCTAAATTGCTGGGGGTGGGAGGTGCCGTGGCAAAAATTGAAAATTAACTTGATCTGATAAGAAATATATATCCCATACATATTAAACCTCTCTCTCTTACCATCTCTGAGATCTGTGCGTTCATACAGACGGACAGACAGACGGAAAGGCGGATTTGGCTGTTATATATATTGACTTGGCTGTTAATGATGATCAAGAATATATATACTTTTTAGGGTCGGAAATGATTCCTTCTCCCTGTTACATGTTTTTGCACAAACTTAATATACTCTGTGTACCTTTGGTACAGACTATAATCATAACTGTTGAGCTTTAGAAAGCTAGAATGAAAAACTAGAAGTAATTGAAAAAAAATGCAGCAAGAAAGAATCTAAATAGTTACCAAATTCAAAGAAAAGAAGAAAATTACAAAAGAAAAGTGAGACACGATTTTGGACCTATTTGCTGCCTTCATCAGAACACATTGGGGGTTTAATTTTAAGCTGATTCCAACAACTATTTTCTTTATACTATAAAAGTATGCCAACTACAAATCTAAATCTTGACTTGAGTTAACTATGTATTAAATCAGGAAGCGAAAGTTTAAATAAAACTCGCTTGAAATATCCGGGACTACCCAAGAAAATGCAATCTTTAAAGATTTCAAAGAGGAAACACCTAAAATTTATTCGCTTTCATTTCCCAAACGTTTTTTCGCACTCGTATTTTAACTTATAATTGGCATGCAACTACAGAAAAAGTGATTTATGCAAATTAAACACTTTGAAAGACCAAAGAGAATACTCGTAACACGCCCACTCCAACAAAGAGAGCAAGAGAGAAAGAGAGAGGGGGAGAGAGACCCACTTACCAAAACATTGCAACATTTCTGCCTGCATGCAACATAAGTACTTTGTATGTATGTAAATTAGCTCAGCTTTGCATTCTGCTTGTATGACTAATCAGCACTAACATATGCAAAAAAGCACGACTCACTCGTACATACATACCAGCATGTACTGGCTTAACCCATGTTGCCGCTGGCCGCATTTGACCATTGCATGTTTTGCCGCGATTTTTGCTGCGCTCATCCCACAACTCTCTGTGCTTTGTTGCAATTCGGCTTGAAACATTCACCACCCTTCTGCCTTATTTCCCTTAAGTGGCCACAACAAAACATGGCACGTTGCTAACTGGGACTATAGTTTGGCTTTGGTTGGTTGCCCGGCTGCGGATCTCTCTGCATTTGGTCATACTTCAATTGTTTTGTTGCCTCACCAAGTCAACCCACACACTGTTATTGCTTTTAATTTTTGCTCTAAATACTTTTTACTTTTGTTTTTTTTTTTGGTTTTGGTTTTGTGTAACAAAACACCTACGAAAAAATTTCATTTTTTGACGGTTGTTCAGAAGTCGCATAAATTATTTTGTTAATATTTTTGGGGGCTTAGTTTGAAATTTTTTAATTGCATTTTAATTGTCGCGTTTGCGTTTTAGTTTTCATTTCTATTTCTCTATTGATGGGAAAGTGAAAACGTGTTGCGATTAAGTTATAATTATAGTTTGGTGATAATAAGATTAGCAACGTGTTGAGTGGGGTAAATAATGAACATGGATGTGGAGAGCGTTAAAGATCTAAAAGTTTTAAAAATTTAATTGCTTTGTTATTTGACTCGAAACGCAAATATAGAAAATTCATCTGGGTAAACAGTTAAAATTAATATTTGTAATTATAATCAAATTAGACTAGAAATCAGATTTAACATTCCATTTTGATAAACATGAGATTTAGCAGTTTGGTAACCAAAATAAATTCAATCAAATAAACTTTCGGTTCGGTTGATCGAACCCTATTCCCAGATGCCTCAACCCCATGGTGCATTTAACATATATAAAAATTTAGCAATCAATTAAAATCAACGCCCACAAGACCGCATTGACAGAACGTGGAATCAATTAATATTTATTTTTTATACCCTTGCAAAGGGTATTATAATTTTGCCCAGAAGTTTGCAACGCATAGAAATATTCATTTCCGACCCCATAAACTATATATATTCTTGATCAGGGCGATGAGCTGAGTCGATTGAGCTTTGTCCGTCCGTCTGTCTGTCTGTCTGTCCGTCTGTCTGTCCGTCTGTTTCTACGCAAACTAGTCTCTCAGTTTTAAAGCTATCGATCTGAAATTTGGCACAGAGTCTTCTTTTTACTGCACGCTGCTAATATGTCGGAACCAACCGGATCGGATGACTATATCTTATAGCTGCCATAGGAACCATCGGTCAAAAAACGGGTCTTAGTGAGAAAAACTTTTTTGTTTTCAATTTTAGCGGCCTTAAACTCGGCTTTTGTTAATATTATATGCTTTCAAACAGATTTGCAAATTTTGGTCAAGATCGGATGACCATATCTTATAGCTGTCATAGGAACCATCGGTCGGAAAATGGGTCTTAGTAAGAAAAACTTTTTTGTTTTCAATGCTAGCGTCATAAAACTCGGCCATAATTAATATTATATGCTTTCAAACAGATTTGAAATTTTTGGTCAAAAACGGATGACTATAACATATAGCTGCCATAGGACCGATCGGTCGGAAAATGGATCTAGTGAAAAAAACTTTTTTGTTTTCAAGTAAATCGTTCTTAAAGTCGGTGATTCTTAATATTAAACGCTTTCAAACTAATTTGAAAAAGTTGATCGACATCGGGTGACTATATCTTATGGTTGCCCATAGGACCGATCGGTCGGAAAATGAGTCTTAGTAAGAAAAATCTTTTCTGTTTTAAATTTTATCTTTCTTAAACTCAGCGATTGTTAATTTGATATGTTTTCAAAAAGATTCGCGAAGTTTGGTCGAAATCAGATGTTTATCTGTCGAAAAATGGGTTTTAGTTAAAAATTTTTTAGATTTTTATGTAAGCGTTCTTAAACTCTGACATTTCAAAAACAGCATTTGCAAGGGTATAAAAACTTCGGCACAGACGAAGTTAGCTTGGCCTTCTCGTTTTAATATGATTTTCCATGACTTTCCAGACCAGCCATGATGTGCTATACTTTTAAAGCAAACTTAATTTTAAATAACACTACGCAACAAGGTCCTACTGGCGCCAGCTGTGAAGTAACTAGCCATGAAAAAGCAAAAATTCTCTAACCATTGCCGTTCGGATTCGGCGTTAAACTGTAGGTCCCTTTCTATTGTGCAAAAAATTATAAGCACAAACGCCAAGAGATTGAGAGAAGCTTGGCCCTGGCCCTCCTGGAGGTGCTGTTTGAGCCAATTTTTTACGCAACAAGGTCCAGTATATTGAAGGGCTGGTGGGGATTCTAAATGACTTTCGTGTGCTGAACACGAATCTGTTTTCAGAAATGGTATATCACGTCGAGTTAGTTGCAGAAACCCTTGTTGGACTCGTTTTGTGGGCAACCCATACTTTGGTTTTGACTTTTTTTGATAATATCGTAAATTACTATATCTTAACTTTAAAATAAACTATCCCAAAAAATTGTTCGATTATTTTTAGCGAAGATATACCATTTTGAATTAAAATTATAAAATAACAAAATTGTCTACTAAACAAAGGTATGCCTTGCAAAAACAGTACAACAGTATTGAATTTTAATGAAAATTTTCAACAACACCCATTGCATACTTTAAGGCAGCCACAATATATTCGTTTTTTTGTGCAAACATATACAAATACTAAAATCATTGAAAAAAATCGTAGAACTGTTTGGGATAGTTTATTTCAAAGTGAAGGAGTAGTACTTTCCGGTAATATCAAAAATAGTCAAAACAAAAAGGTCCAAAAAGGGTAAAAATAGGCATTTTTGCAACTTTAAGCTCAAATTACTAATAATCTCGTCGTGATGAACCATTCCTAAAAAGCAGATTCTTGTTCAGCACACGAAAACCATCTAGTATCACCACCAACCCTTTAATATAATGGAAAATGTCTAACTTTGTTGCTTTGTGTAATTCAAACTGAGACTGCTCCGTACCCAAGACTTCGGTTCGGTTCAATAAAAATAATATTATATATTAAGAAAGCTACTGCCTAGCGATTTGTTTTTTCGACCTAGATCAGGGTCGTCGAAGTCGCTCGCGCTTTTTACACAGACGCTATCATAACTTATGACTGTGTGAAATTCTGAATATTATTTTGTATATTTAACAAATTAATTAGATTTCTATTGAAATTGGGTAAACCGTGAGCCGAACCAAGATTCGTACCAAAACCAAGCACATCGAACCTCAATTTTTCGAACATAAGCCATTGGTAAATTTTTGCTTGAACCCGCAAACCGGAACGCAAAAATTTGTTTGGCTTGCAGCACGGATTATAATTAGCTTCAATTCCCTAGTTACAGATTTCTGATAAATATTCAATCCTTCGCAAACTTTGGATGAGTTTCAAGAATTCTTAACTTTAAGTTCATTTTACGATTGCTAATGGGCTTAAATCAAGAATATTTTGTCCTTTTTTTTAAATATACAAATTTGGATCAAGGACGTGTTTGAGTCCATAACCGAATTCCGCAGTACCAGCTATTGCACTTCAGATGTTTCTGGTTTCGTAAACCTCCAGCAATTGTACTTTGTCCTATTAATACTTTTCACCGGACTGTAACCAGTTGCTTCCTTCCAATTCGACCTAAGGCAGTTAATATGAGATTTTCTGCACCAACGTAGATTTAGATAAGTGATTTCTGAGAATTTCATTTCGGTAAAGTATTATGCGTGAACTACAAAACCGAACCGAAACTGCGATGGTTTAAAATCTGTCGAAGACACTAAACTTTGCATCCCTGGTTTAATATTAACCAATTCAATGCATATTATTTAAATGTTTATTCAAAAAACTTCAAAAAGTTTTGGGTACTAAGTAGATACAAAGTTAAATTTCCCATACAATGGACACAACTTAAGTCGAGACCTTTTACGCTTAGATGTATACAAATTCCACAAATAAGCTCAGCTCTGGAATTTGTGTTTTGACGCGTTTCTATCATAAATGCTGTTGTTAGCAAAGAAGCATATAACTATACATACGCGAGTTGGGGCATTACTTTTTTGCTCTTCAGACGTCGGATTTTAGCACCTTCTGCCCTTTTGGGCTGCCCTGACCCATAGCACGGCTTGTCTAGGCTTAGAAAGCTCTTAGAAAAGACCTCGAGTCGGTCGGTTTGCCATTATGAGGCCATCGATTTTGTCGCCTTGCTTTTGAAAAATAGTTACCACATTTTATTTGTATGTAGTTAAAGACGATTTGGGCTTGCCATTTGGTCAGTTCGTTTTGTATTCGCAGTTAACCAGTTTGTAGGGCAGGCAAAGTAAGTGAGCAAGTAAGTCTTAGGTAAAGTAGCTCATAATTATATTATACTCACGTACGAAACTGTGCAGAAAAATATTTAGAAAGAGACAGAGTCGCCGTCAAACGAGAAAAATGCCATTTTGACACAAGCCTGAATAAGATTTACTTATACGTTGTATGGCTAGGCATGCGCTTTGCTATAATAGCATTGACTTTTGTGTTCAGACCGTAAACAAAACGGAACCGCGAAAAATTTCATAATCAAAAACATACGAAATTCTATTTAAACCGTTTGTTCGACTTATGAATGACTCGACAATGACTTGACTTTGACTCCACCACAAACTGGTAGCTAGCTCAACAAGAGACACACGAGAACTTGTCTGGAGAGCAAAGGCGAATTTTTAAGCGGTGTCATAAAAGAAACAGTTGTTAATAGCTTTTTTTGGGGAGAATAGCGCCAAGTTTTGTTCATGCTTAATGATGTTAGCACTTTAGTTGGGAGTGTCAATTGAGCAAAATACAAAAAAATGTAAATGATGAATTTTAAGAAAAAGACAAAGTTTGAGACTTAGCTTCAGTTTTTGTTTCCATGCTGATTTAATTTATAAGTAATCAAGATAAAACTTTGAAGTTGTTTAAAAAATTTGAACTCTATTTCTTAGGCTTTCGAAATGATTTCAAAGCATTCTTTTCAAAATATACAAGAGCTGGTGAAGTTTACTTGCCGATTAAGAATACTTTTTATGCAAAACTTTTTTTTGACTTTTTTTTTGAGAAAAATGCAAAACTCTGCGAATTGGGCAAAGCTTTTTGTATAAAATTTTTTTTGGTATGATTTGAAATAATACAAGTTTATTTTCCAGGTTGTCTTATTCAAAAATGTTTCGCCAATTTTTTTCAAATTGCATAAATATCTGACTTGACGTTACCTGACGTTACGTTACTTAAATTTCCTCATTATATTTATGTTGTTTTTGTTATAATATAAAGCAGAAACTTACAGTTAATTGCAATCATATAGTTTCTTATGGTGTTTTCTGCATTATTTTGTAACTCTTTGTACCCTTAGAAATAGTTTAGAGAGCAAAAATCAATGGAATCTAAACGCATTTTTATGACAACAAAACGTATCCAAATGAGAAAAAGGGCGTTTGTGCGACTTTGCATTCGAAAATCTCGAAATGGGTTATGAATATATTTAAAATTGGCTCATATTAGTTCTTTTTGATTATTTCCCCATGAAAATATGATAAAAATAGTGTTTTTAGGTACTTTTAATTTTTTGGTCTCGGTGGACTTTTCTGTGGAAATGCCCATATCGTCACCAACTCCATAATTTGAATTTCCGAAGCCCTTTTCACTTTTCAAATCCATTTAATTTTATTTAAAACAGAATTTTTGTTGTACGCTTGTAGAGGGTATATTAAAATTGTTCAGATGTTTGTAACGCATAGAACTTCCTTCACACCACATAAGTATATATATTCTTGATCAGCATGACGAGCTGAGTTGATATAGCCATGTCCTGCTGTCCGTCCGTATGTTTCTGTGCTATCTCCTCCGTCAGTTTTAAAGCTATCTTAACGAGAGCGTAAGTTAAAGTCGGCTCTAACCGACTTCGATATACCCGTTACTCATGGAAACAAATGTTTATTATCATTCCTGTATGCCTGAGGTGGGTCAGCCGAAAAGTATGCAATATTTTTTAACTCGGCTATTTATTATCCGCCAGATATTAATAGACATTTGTCAATTACTAAATGCAACATAAATGACTCCAAATTCATCACGATAAACAGATCAGACAACAAAACTTTTGAAAACGTCATCAAGCCCGACTATTACATACTCTGCACCCTTAATGTCGCAGCTCGAATTTGGTCACGAGTCAAACGGCCAGTTAACACACAACGCACAACGCAGTGCGCTCTCTAAGTCTCTCTCTCTCTCTCTCTCTCTCTCACTAAGATTGCTGCTGAACGCAATGCTTAGGTTATGGGTGGGGTGGGTGGTGGGTGTTAACTGACCGTTTTTTGCTCATAACTTGAGTATCGTTCATCCGATCTTTATCATTCCTTCAGCAAATCAATAAACAATTTTGAGTACCAGATATCTCTAGAAAGTACGAACCATCTATCATCAAAACTGTAGGAGATATGACGTTTTTTCCAAATTGCGGGGGCGTGAGGGGGCGTGGCAAAAATTGAAAATAAACTTGATCTGCGTGCAGACAATAGGAGTCTACATTTCAAATTTGGTTGCTCTAGCTCTTCTAGTCTCTGAGATCTAGGTGTTCATACAGACAGACGGACGGACGGACGGACGGACGGACGGACAGACGGACAGACGGACATGGCTATATCGAATCGGCTGTTGATGCTGACCAAGAATATATATACTTTATATGGTCGGAAATGATTCCTTCTGGCTGTTACATACATTTGCACGACTTTAGTATACCCTTTTACTCTACGAGTAACGGGTATAACAAAACTTTGCACGAAGCCTTTTGGTACAAATACGCTGCACATTTGTCGGAACCGGCCGAATCGGATGACTATAACATATAGCTGAGAAAAAATTTTTTGTCTTCAATTTATATTTATTTATTAATTTATAAGTTTTCTATGCTTTCACATAATTCCACCAAGTTTGATAAAATCGGACATTTATTTTATTTATAGGAGGCCTTGTCAAAAATTTGTACATTTGGCCGAAGGAACATATTTGTGTCAGTGGAATCAGACTATTAACTTATATAAATTATACAAGCTGCAAGGGTATATAAACTTCGGTCGAGCCAAAGCTAGCGTTCCTCTATTTTCTTAAATTTGAATGTGTCATAATAGAAACCGTGGACCGAATACTTTACAGGTTAATTTTCATGTTCCAATAACATGACATATCTCAGTTGTGCTGCAGACGATATTGTGCAAAGATCCTTTTGCTTTCTGTTGTAATATCATATTTCTAAATCCTTTAATGAGCATTTCAAATATAAACGAGAAAGTAAAGCTAACTTCGTCTGTGCCGAAGTTTTAATACACTTGATTCAACTGGGTCTCTGTATTATATCAAAATCCAAAGGAAATGATTAACCAAAGATCAAGATGTTTATACTGTAGGTCAGAAATCTACCCTTACTCCAAAACCAAAGTGTTAGAACCGGGAGGGAATTTTAAGAACAGATTCGACTTAAAATAATTCGCATTTTCCGTAGCACAGTTTTTGGAGCTTGCATTGTAAGTTCATTTTGGCCTTAATCCAAGAAAGTTTGTATTTGAACTAAGAACGATCCTTTCTTAAATTTGTTAGCTAACTGTACGTACGAAATGTTCTTGATTCAAGAACGTTTGTTCTCGTTTTTTATACCCTTGTAGAGGGTATATTTTAATTGTCGAGATGTTTGTAACGCATAGAAGGAAGCATCTCCGACCATATATTGATATAGCCGTGTCCGTCTGTCTGTCCGTCCGTCTGTCCGTCTGTTTCTATGCTATCTCCTCCGTCAGTTTTAAAGCTATCTTAACCAAACTTTGCACGAGTACAAATTGTACGAGCGTACAAATACGCTGCACATTTGTCGGAACCGGCCAGATCGGATGACTATAGCATATAACTGCCATAACCATCGGTCGAAAATGTTGTTTTAGTGAGAAAAACTTGTTTGTCTTCAACGCAATCGTCATCAAACCTCGAATTTATAAGTTTTCTGTGCTTTCACATAATTCCACCAAATTTGATAGGACAACTATATAGTATAGCTGACATAGAAATTGGGTGTAGAAAATGTATAGCCTTGTCAAAAATATGTACATTTGGCCGAATGTACATATTTGTGTCAGTGGAATCAGGCTACTAATTTACTTAAATCATACAAGCTACAAGGGTATACAAACTTCGGTCGAGCCGAAGTTAGCTTTCCTCTATTTTTTTTATAATATTATCAGTCGTTTTTCCATTTTAGAATGTTTCGTACTTAATTTAAGTATGTCCAAGAACAAAACATACTTGAAATATTAAGTACAAAACGGTATAAATTCTATACCGATCGATCTAGAACTCTGCCGGTCATTTTTTTCAGAGTGTACAAGAAATAGTCATCCGATCCGGGCGGTTCCGACATATCAGCAGCGTGCGGTCAAATGAAGACTCTGTATAAAATTTTAGCTCGATAGCTTTAAAACTGAGGGAGTAGTTGGCGTAGAAACAGACAGACGGACAAAGCTCAATCGCCTCAGTTCGTCATGTTGATCAAGAATATATATACTTTATATGGTCGGAAATATTTCCTTCTGCCTGATTCATACATTTGCTACTTTACGAGTAACGGGTATAAAAACATGCTAGTTTTCATACGTAAGATCTCTTCCATCATATTTTTAGCAACATCCCCAAAACAGCTTCGATTTTATTCTCGATTAAGGCAATGAACTCTATTTAGTTTTGCAGTCTTACCTTTCGAGACACGATATAGTGAATGATCTTTGAATCATGGACAGTTTGTTTCAAATCCACATAAAAATTAAATAAAAATTTATAGAGAAATTAATGAATAAAACGCATATATGGCGAGAGTGACTTGCTCCATGATTTTATTAAGAAATTGGTTCTCCCTTTTTATACATTTTTGGTTCTACCCCCAAGCAAGCGCACTGACATATAGTTGTTTCACTAATTGGATTTCTAATTTATTGATAACAGATATTTTTAGTTTTAAATGGGCTCGCGGGGGTTTCAAACTTTCCAAGTTATACTTAATATATCTTTAAACTATCATTGTAGGCAGGGAAAGTGTCGAACAATTTGTTCGGAACAAGTAATTAGAATATTTCATGTTAAAATAAATGTTCTATGGTGTAATGGTTACCACTCCGGACTTTGAATCTCAGATCGCTGGAGTTCAAATCTCGCTAGAGATCCACTCTGGATTTCTACTAGAACTAGTTTTTAGTGTAGTTTGAATTCATGATACAAACGATAGCGTAAGTTAAAGTCGGCTCTAACCGACTTCTATATACCCGTTACTCTCTTGTGTTCCTCAGGGGTGACAGTCGGAAAGTATGCAACATTTTTTAACTCGGCTATTTATCATCCGATCTTTATAAAAACTTCAGGGCTTATAGATATCGCGAATATAAATGTAAGTTTTAAATTTGAGATCGATATCTTAAAAATTGCGAGAGTTTTTATTGTGGGGACGGGGGTGGGCGTGCCAAAAATTTGAAACAAACTTGATCTGCGTGCAGACAATAGGAGTCAACATTTCAAATTTGGTTGCTCTAGCTCTTCTAGTCTCTGAGATCTAGGTGTTCATACAGACAGACGGACAGTCGGGCAGACGTGGCTATATCGAATCGGCTGTTGATGCTGATCAAGAATATATATACTTTATATGGTCGGAAATGATTCCTTCTGCCTGTTACATACATTTGCACGACTTTAGTTTACCCTTTTACTCTACGAGTAACGTGTATAAAAAATTTCTATTGTGACGTCACAGACTCCCAATTCTGTACACGTTGACATTTTTTAAAAGGTGAATTGAACGCAAACAAAAATGAAAATGAATTAAAATGAAAACAGACAATTTAATATCAAAAAAATTAAAATTGAAAAATTCAAATTTCCCATCTTAGACTGCGCACTGCCACATTTGTTTGCACTACCTTGTTTTCATTGTATCATGGTTTGGATTGGTGATCTCAAAAATCGACTTCAAATATTGTTTTCCATGCCAAGGTTTTTCAGATATTAATTTTTTTCAAACTACTAAACCAATTTGAAAACAATCATCAACGCGATTATTGGCAATGACCTTTCGATTCATATCTTTATTGACTCCATCTGACGATTATGGAGTGGGATATGGCTTAAAATGTAAGTGCACCTACCGAAAAAATGAAAAATTCATATTTAAAAAACGTTGCCTGGAAAAAATGTTTGAAATCGATTCCAAACTACACTAATAAATAGTTTCAGTAGAAATGGGTCATTTAATTTTTTTATTTTTGTAAACTAGAGTAATCAATGTTGGAATACCATATATAATACATGATTTCGGAGGACGCCCTGGAAGCTCGAAATAAAGACCTTCGAAATGTTTGATAGTTTTACACTCGGACCCTTTAATGCAGCGGTGGGCAAGCCCTTGCTCCCATTGCTCCGATATTTTTTTTTGCAATTGGCGCCAGTTAGTCTCATAATAAATTGTGTCGCAATTAACTCGCTTCAAATTGTGAACAACAACAAAGTCAATGCGAGTCGGAGCACGGCGCCTACTAGACGAGCACACGAACAGCGCAACAGCTGCATTTTAGGGCGATCGAGACTCGCTGATAACGGTTTTTATACTCTGTACCGAAGGTACATAGAGTATATTAAGTTTGTGCAAAAGTATGTAACAGGGAGAAGGAATCGTTTCCGACCCTATAAAGTATATATATTCTTGATCAGCATCAACAGCCGATTCGATATAGCCATGTCCGTCTGTCCGTCCGTCCGTCCGTCCGTCCGTCCGTCCGTCTGTCCGTCTGTCCGTCTGTCCGTCCGTATGAACGAAGAGATCTCAGAGATGGTAAGAGATAGAGGTTTGACATGTATGGGACATATATTTGTTATACTTGCAGGCAGATCAAGTTTATTTTCAATTTTTGCCACGCCCCCTCCCGCCCCCGCAATTTGGAAAAAACGTCATATCTCCTACAGTTTTGAAGATAGATCGTTCGTACCTTCTAGAGATACCTTGAAAACAAAATTATTTATCGATTTGCTGAAGGAATGATAAAGATCGGATGAACGATACTCAAGTTATGAGCAAAAAACGGCCAGTAAACACCCCCCACCCATCACCACAGCATTTTATTGAACGGCAATCTTAATGAGAGAGAGAGAGAGAGAGAGAGAGAGTGAAACTTAGAGATGAGCGCGTATAACTCGTGAGCAAATGCGAGCTGCGACGTTAAGGGTACAGAGTATGTTATAGTCGGGCTTGACCGACTTTCTTTCTTGTTTTTTCTGATGTTGTTGTTGGGCTATTCACAAACTTAAATTTCATGCCCACGTCTGCTTTGATGTGTTCACTTTAAAAACAAAAAGATTTTATTTAATTTAAAAATTTAAAAAAATTCTATTAAAAACTTTTATTTTTATTTTCCTACCTATAAGAAAAAAGACAGATTGCGAATATCTCAACTACTTTGAAAGATATTAATTGAATTCCGCTAAATTTTTCGTTTCGCCCACTATGTGATCAGACAAATGGCAATCATAAGATATGGACATCAGCTTTCGACCAAATTTGTCTGATCCGATTAAAAGTATTTAATATTAATAATAACCGAGTCTAAGACCGCTAACATTGAAAACAAAAAAGATTTTTCTGACTAACACCTATGGCAGCTATAAGATGTAGTCGTCCTATCCAGTCGGTTCCGACATAAAGGCAGCGAGCAGTAAATTGAAGACTCTGTGCAAAATCTTAGTTCGATAGCTTCAAATCTGAGAGACTAGTTTGCGTAGAAACAGACAGACAGACCCACAAAGTTCTATTGACTCTGCTCGTCACCGTACTCGTCGAAAGACTGAAAATTTAATAAGTTAGAAAAGAAAATGGACTATCAACTCGTTATTTTTGAGATGATTTTTTTATTATCAGAACATTTTTCAGAAAAATTTACACTTGGAAAAAAACTGAGACTATCAAAAAATGGTCATATTTTCCATTTTAAAATTCAACAATTTGAATCTTATGAACAAAATCAAGACTTCGCGTTTGGTTTTTCTGTAATGACATTCAATTCAGCTTATATTAAAATAAACTTGGTTGGAAAAGGTGACTTAATGTGCCCACTGGACCTACAAATGTAAGCAAACCTCGCTCAACACACGTTTATGCAAATATTTCGTAAACCTGACGTGCTGGGGGAAAACGGACAATTGATTTGAACTCATCGGCCAAAAATACCTAAGGAACGATTGCTATCTTTTCTGTTGCAAAGCCTTGTAAACCTGTGTTATTTTTCTAGCTCTACCCAAGAGACTTTTTCTTGCGGGGATTTCTGAAATCTGCACAATGAATTA
Source organism: Lordiphosa magnipectinata (assembly GCA_037044535.1). Taxonomy (NCBI): domain Eukaryota; kingdom Metazoa; phylum Arthropoda; class Insecta; order Diptera; family Drosophilidae; genus Lordiphosa; species Lordiphosa magnipectinata. The sequence goes on from JBAMBO010003060.1 coordinate 134,481, forward strand.
TTTTTCTGAGTGTACTGTTGTTCGTATTTCATTCCGCATACCTTATTAGTCAATAACAATTTGTATTTTTTTTAGCTAGTTTGCGTTATGTTAATTTGTGCTGTAAAAAACTTACTTATTTGCCTCATTTCCTCTTTCACTTATAAAGTCCGCAAAACTTTCTTCCAGATTAGTTCCGTTGTGATTTTTTTTTGCTTATTTACAGAGTATAGAAAACGTTACTACTATAAGTTAAGCAGTTTGTGCTGGTGTTTGGATTTTGGCTCTTGTTACGCCTTGTGCACTTGAAAAACAGCTCGTTAGTTTGGTTGCTTGCGGTTTTTCTGTACGTTAAGCAAAACACTTCAAGTCGCAGTGGAGTCTTCTTTCAAGACACGCATATGGGAATTGGGAATTGATTCTGCTGGCTGCCGCCAGCGCAAATGAAAGTTGTGAGCCCAGTTAGCTGATTACCATTTAAGTGGCATGAGCCGGCCACTTGTCTAATTTGGTCAATGCTAGAGCCAAACACTTTCTTAGCCGAGAAATAAATTGAAATCGAAAAACAACTACTGCAAAATGTAAGCCAAAGTAAACCCATTGGCCAAGTGCTGTGTTGTGCCCATTAAGACGAAAAGCGAGAAACGCGAAATGAGGAAGTCTACTGTTACAAAAGCTCCCCTCTTACCCACTCCCCAGCTCAGGGAATCAAATGCGATTAGCTAAACGAGAGTCCGCCCTTAGTACTAACCTTGTCAAGCAATTGGACAACACTCTAAAACTATCTTCTCTTTGCAGATGTTGCCTCAGTGGAAATCCATACCAAGGAAGCTTACTTTAATGGCTCCGCTTACCTTCGCCTGGTAACTCCCATGCCCATTTGGGATCATTCGGCAATTAGTTTTCGCTCGTGCCGCGGCGGGGAAATCCTTGCTCAGCAACATAACAAAAACTCAATTGTAATCTCAGTGCTCAACGATTTTCTGCAAATCTCTTTGGGTGGACCGGCTGTGGTTGGACCGAACCATCGTTTGGATGTGAAATTGCCCTATCAACTGTTGGACAATCGCTGGCATACGCTACAGTTCAAATACGAGTACGGGAATCTCTATTTGCATGTGGATCGTGCGGCAACTATATTGGGTAAGTGATAAATCACCATCAAATTAGTGGTGGTTCAGGAAAACGTGATTGTTGGAAAGTAAATATTTATAATTAGTATATGAAGGCTGAAGAACTAATTGAAACTAGAAATGAGCAAAAGAAGACTGTATCGGCGGATATCTAAATTTATTTCTTGGTTTAATCCCCAAACCGAGTCCTTGAAGTTATTGTTTGAGAAATTGAGTTAAGTTTTTTTTACAATTTGTTACACAAATTGAACAGGTTTACATGCTTTTGCACCAGGGAAGATAGCTAAGATTTTCATCTAATAGAAAAAAACTCAGAGAGTAATCCTTTGTCTTCTTTAATTTACCACATTTACAGTTTTTAAATTATAAACTAAAAACTATAACAACTGTTGACTAAAAATAATAATTTAAAATAAAGTATAATAATACTAGTTACTCGTTGAGTAAAACGGGTATACTTAAGTCGTGCCAATGTAACAGGCAGATGGAATCATTTTCAATCATATAAAGTATTTATATTCTCGATATAGCCGTCTGTCCGTTTGTCTGTATAAACATTCAGATCTCATAGACCAGAAGAAATAGAGCAACAAAATTTGAAATGTGGACTCCTATTGTTCCCACAACAAAAAATTGTGAGTAACTCCCACAATTTCTTTAAAAACTTTTACGCAAGCAGTCACCTTCACCAGCTATTGGCCCCAGCTGCGAAGTAATTAGCCTTGAAAAAGCTTCTCAATCTTTGCCGTTCGGATTGCCTATAAGTTTTAGAAGCGCGATGAAATCGTAAAGCTGAAAATGTGGTAAATTAGAGGATACAAAGGATAACACAAAGCAACAAAATTAGACTTTTTCCAGTATATTGAAGGGTTGACGGTGATTCAAGATGATTTTACCTTCGCTAAAAATAATCTTACAATTCTTTGAAGTAGTTTATTTCAAAGTTTAGAAATAGTAATTTACGATAATATCAAAAAAAGTCAAAACCAAAGTATAGGTTCTCCACAAAACGCGTCTAAAAAGGGTAAAAAATATATTTTCCCAGCTTTAAGCTAAAATTAGTAAAAATCTCGAAGTGATGGACTGTTTCTGAGAACAGATTCGTGTTCAGCACACAAAAATCATTTAGAATCACCAATAACCCTTCAATATACTGGACCTTGTTGCCTAGTGTAATAAATTTTTACTAGAAAAAGACTTACTTAAAATTTGTAATTATCTACAGGGATCCCTGCCCAACTTCGAAATAACCAGGGGAAGAAGTATGCAATGGTCTTCACTTATTTCAATTAGGCGGTGGAGTGTGCGGGTACTGTGTTGGAAGGCTGGGTTAGTTCAGGCACTGAGGGAATCTATGTTATAAAGAGTCTATGGATAAAATCCATTTAACATTGTATTCATGACATATGTATATAGTTCTAAGTTCTCTTCACATCTGTCCTTTTAACCTCTAATCCATATTCTATTTCTTCTAATCACCAGCCAACTCCACCTATAACAGCCAGTTCCTGACCAATCAGGATATAGGCAGCGAGACTGCCATTTTAATATTGGGCAACTCTTTCTCCGGCTGTTTATTAGATGGCCCTGGTCTTCAATTTATCAACGGTTCCATGACCATACAGAATGTGGTGTTCGGTGTTTGCCCTCTCACACCGGGACCCTGCACCGAACACGAGCTTTTCACACGGATACAGGATAATTTCTGTCTCAACGATCCCTGTATGGGTCATGGCACTTGCTCCTCCAATGTCGATGGCTACGAATGCCGTTGTACGGCCCGTTATTCCGGCAAGAATTGTCAGAAGGACAATGGCTCACCATGTGCGAAGAATCCCTGCGCCAACGGCGGCAGCTGTCTGGAAAACTCTCGCGGCGATTATCAGTGCTTCTGCGATGCCAACCACAGTGGTCAGCACTGCGAGACTGAAGTGAATATACACCCTTTGTGCCAGACCAGTCCCTGTCTGAACAATGGAGCCTGTGTTGTGCTCAGTGGCAGTTCGAATATTGCGTGTGAGTGTCCCAAGGGCTATGCCGGGGCGCGTTGCGAGGTCGACACGGACGAATGTGCCTCACAACCTTGCCAGAATAATGGCGGTTGCATAGATCGGATCAATGGATTCAGCTGTGATTGCTCTGGGACAGGCTACATGGGAGCCTTTTGCCAGACCAACATTGATGAGTGTGAGAAGAATCCTTGCCTGAATGGTGGCCGCTGCTTTGATACCTATGGCTGGTATACCTGTCAGTGTCTGGACGGCTGGGGTGGCGAAATCTGTGACAAACCCATCAGCTGTCAGACCCAACAATGCTTCAATGGCGGAACCTGTGTGGATAAAACTATTGGATTTCAGTGCATCTGTCCGCAGGAGTTTAGTGGAGAGCTGTGTCAACTGGGACCAACTTGTGCGCAACAATGTCCCATCGATTCAGAGTGCATAGGCGGCAAATGCGTGTGTAAGCCTGGAACCTCGGGTGAGTACGAAGAGAATGGTTGAAATATTTGGGAAGGTTCTTCATGGTGTACATACAAACATTTTAATTTTGCTTGCGGTCATGGTCTAACATTTAACAAAAACAAAAGCTACCAATTCGGTGCCGCCCACTACTTTGGATGAGGACATACTAGTCGACTCAGCACTGTGCGCCAGCGAGAAGAAGAAACGCTATATATCACCCGAGTGGCTCAAACGCAAGCGTTGTGAGCTAAAACTAAGTAGGTGGTAGTGCAACGGCTTAGACGGACGGAAATCCATAAATGAGCTTCCCAAACTTGATTCCGTAATTTTAGTTTTTCGGCTTTTTTACACTCTGAATACCGCTTAATGTATCTCCCATCTACTCATGCAACCATATCATTGTATGCTCTATGAAATGTATATCTACTAAATGGCTATATGTATTAACTTAGGCCCAATTGGTCATTGTCTGCCTACAACAACCACACCGACACCAGAACTACTCTTACCACCACCAACAACAGCCATGCCTATTCCTACCCCAGCTAGAACAACTCTTTTAACAACTACAACAACAACTACAACAACAAAAATACCTGCAGTAACAACAACAACAAATAGTAAAATAATCAAACAACAGTTACAACAACAACTACAAGCACCAACACAACGCTCGGCCTCAATGAATCTGAATGCATGTCCCCCCGAAAACTGCTTGAATGGTGGCACCTGTATAGGATATGGTAGCAATTATTCCTGTATTTGTGCTAGTGGATACACAGGTTTGGCTTTGTTTTCCAGAACTATAACCAGGGGTTGCCCTAAAAGTTTTTTTTCTTTTGTAGAGCAAAGCAAACGCATCTGCAGTACAGCTGCAGCGCTGCTGCAGATAACTTCATTTTGCTCTTAACTTGACTATCGTCCATCAAATCTTTACCAAACCTTTGGCCAATCGATAAATAATGCTGATATTTGTCTTGAATGTACAATAGCGTATAGTTACAAGCAGGGCTTAATACCGGAACCGGAACCGGAACCGTTAACCGAAATAAACCGTTTCAAATCACGTACCGGAACCGGAACCGGAACCGATATAAATTTTTTTTTGAGAACCGAAAACCGTTTACCGTTATTAATGGAACCGATAGCACCGGAACGAAACCGAAACGTTGGTACCGGTACAGTTTCGGTTTTTTTTACCTTTGCAGGATGCCAAAATATTTACGGAAGACATCTTCAACATTTGCTCCAGTTTTGCGGCTGCAGATACCGACTTTCTTCTGCGCCAGAAAGAGTGGGAAATAGTTTGCGAAATTGTACGCATATTAGAACCAGCGGAGGTGGCCACAACTAAACTTTAAGCCGTAAATCTAGTTTTGGGTGATTTTTATTTGTTATTTGGGTACACTGCAAATTGGAAATATGAAAAAATTCGACCTCTTAGAGAAAACGTTTGTTCAAAGAAAGCGAGGGAAATCACTTTTTGAAAACAATGCTTTTTTATGTTGCATATTTTTGGACCCTAGTTATAACGTAACGCTAAGTACAGAGCAAAAAAATTGTGATATTAAAAGTCTTGCTTTCTGTTCCAGCTACGCAAGTTAGCGTGGAACGGATATTCTCTGGCGTAAAATTTATAATGAATCTGCTAAGATGTTGTATGGAGTCAACCACAATTGAATTGAAATTTGACTCGTTTTATTACACAGGAATAAAATGGATTAGCTTTATCTCAGAAATTTAATTTTTCCAATATTAAAAATAAGTACTACTTATACCGGTACGTACCGGTGTACCGAAATAAAAATCCGGGTACCGTATCGAAACCGAAAACCGAAATTAGTTGAAAACCGAAATAGAACCTTTAACCGAAACATCCATTTCGCTACGTACCGGTACCGGTACCGGAACCGAAATTCGTTTCGGGATTAAGCCCTGGTTACAAGCGTATGTACAAAGCCTTTACACTTAAGACACATATACACACACGCCCTAGCTGCCTGCAGTAGGCACAGTGAGGCAGCGTTCCCCCCGCCCGCGCCCACAAGCTTTATTGTTTCGTGTACAGCTTTGGTGTTTTTGCTCCGATCTTATTGTGCTTTTCAGAATAGATAGATATATGAGGCCTAGGATAATATATATTAAATCACAAGGTTCTAACCAGAGCTGTAAACTGTAATTAAAATTACAACTACACTCAAAAAACAACTCGCCCTAAAAAGTGCCATTTTCGCCCGAATTTTTAGAAAATCGTTCTAAAAAAGGGTCAATTGGTTTGGTTTTAATGGTTTCTTTGTTGTTGTTTTTTTAGTTATTTTTTTATTTATTTATTTAGAGTTGACAAAAAAAGGCTGTCAACGAAAATGTATATACGTTACAAAAATTTGTATGAGCTAATGAAGCCTATCAAAGAAAATCTAATAAAATTACAAAATAAACTAATAACGACTCCGACACGGTGGGGGAATTTTATTTGCCCGTCCGGCCAGCTATGCCCCTATTCACAGCCAATTGTAGTCAGAGACGTTATTAGAGCTAACAAAAACTTTAATAATATAGAGATCGAGAAGAGGGAGAGAGAGAGAAAGAGAGAGAGAGAGAAAAAAACCAAAACCTATAGTTATGTAGGAACAAAGGAGAAAAAAAATAAGATAATATAATATATTAAATTAAAAAAAAAACTGAGATAGAGAGAAAAATATCTTAAAGTAAACTTTAAAAATAAAAAATTTATACGTGAAACTTAAAACTAAATAACCGGAAAATCTCTGACCCGGTGGGGGAGGATTTTTTAGCCAGTCCGACAAGCTATGCCCCTACTCACAGCTGGGAGTGGTCAGAGATTTCCCCGGAGATAATTATAGAGAGACGTTTTTAGAGACATAAGACCCGAAAACGATAGTGCTGGGCATAATCAGTTGTGCATCTGGGCAAGATTAAAGGTAAATAGTTTCTAGTTGGCCTAGAAGGAACGGAAAAGTTAAGGCGACCTAAAAGTTCGGTAGAGTCCACATCACTAATGATTAGCTTATGAAGAAAAGAAACGCCTAGGACTGTTCTACGATTAGCTAACGAAGGAAGGTTAATAAGCAAGAGTCTGCTGGAGTACGATGGCAGACGAAGGTTAGGGTCCCAATTTAGTCCACGAAGAGCAAAAAGCAAAAATTGCTTTTGTACTGATTCGATACGATCGATATGCTTTTTGTACTGCGGACACCAGACGGACGAGCAGTATTCAAGTACAGTACGGACTAGAGCAGTGTACAGGAGCTTTGTGGTGTATGGATCATTAAATTCCTTCGACCAACGTTTAATGAATCCAAGTACACCATACGCCCTATTAACAATAGAGGAGATATGAGGATTGAAACTCAATTTGGGGTCAAAAAGGATTCCAAGATCAACAACTGTAGATATTCGTTGCAGGGGTTCATTGCCAATCGTATAAATAGCCAGCGAAGGTTTGCAACGATGGAAAGTCATAAACATGCACTTGGAGCAATTAAGGTATAAATGATTAACCAAGCACCAAGACTGCAAGGAGTTTAAATCATCTTGCAATCTAATGGAATGTGTCGGGTCATTGAAAGATAAAATAAGTTTAACGTCATCGGCAACAAGAATAAGATAGTATTGTGGGTAGGTCATTAATAAAAAGAGTAAAAAAACAAAGGACCAAGGTGACTACCTTGCGGTACACCGGACGTTACAGAGACGGGCTTTGAAGTGTTTGAATGTAATATAACTTTCTGCGTTCTATTTTTTAAATAGGACGAAATCCAGAGCAGAAAAGAGGCGGGAAATCCTAACCGATCAAGCTTATAGAGGAGAAGATCATGGTTTACAGAGTCAAAAGCCTTACTAAAGTCGGTGGAAATGAAATGAATAATGTAAATAGGAATAGCGGAGAGCTTAGCTATGCCTCTGTAATTGGAAATATCAGATTTTCCACCTTTTTTATGAAGAGGAATGATATAGGACTCTTTCCAAAGAGTTGGAAAGACTGAAGAATCGAGTGATAGATTGAAAATCTTAAGCAAAGGTTTGCATAAGGAACTACAGCACTCTTTGAGAACACAACTAGGAATGTTGTCAGGGCCATGGGAGTATGAGGATTTTAGAGATTTTAAATGCGAAAGTAGGGAGCTTTCACTAATTGAGGGAACACAAATCGAGTTAGAAGAAGGAATGGTATAAGGATAAGAAGTGTTAGTAAAGAGGACAGAGGAATACGTTGATTGAAAAAAGTCTGCGAATAGGTCGACGGCAGCGGAATCATTGCCAGCCTTTTGGTCACCCAGAAAAAAAGAAGAAGGTAGTGATGAAGATCTACGCTTAGAGTTCACAAAGCTATATTATATTTCTTTATATTTCTTTTTTTTTTTTAGTTATTTATTTTTTTTATTTGATATTTTTTTTTTTTTTTACTTTACTGGGGGACTCGAACTCGGGACCTCTCACAAATGCTGAACACGCGGACGGCAAGCAAGCCGCAGTGGCAAAACCATAGTTAAGAAAGTACGCTGTTGGGCGAGGCCTGGGATCAAGTCACCGAAGCAGCATTTTTTATTTGTATATTCTTGTAGAAAAACTTTCTTAAAATTAGTGTTAATTTTCTAAATTTTAGGGCAAAATACGCTAAATTTGTAACAAATATTTTTTAAAATCAAAGGCGAAATTACCCTAAAAATTAAAATAGGTAATAAAGAAAATTCACCCTAAAATTTAAAAAAAATATATATTTTTCTAAAATTTAGAAGGTTTTTTCTAAAAAATTCAATTTTAGGGCAACTTTTCTAAAATGCAGAAAATTTTTTCTAAATTTTAAGGCGATTTCGATTTTAGGGCGATTTTCTGAAATATATAAAAATAATTTTCTGAGTGTACCATTATAATTTTTGTATATTTAAAACTTTAATTATCATAATAATTATAATTATTTCGTAGATAAAAATTTAGTTACAACTACAATTATATCAATTACTTGAATTTTTTGGTAATTTAAATAATTGTAGCAATTTTGCTTGCAAGTTTTAATTACATAACAAATTGTAAAACAACTTTAGTTACCTTTATCATTGCGGATGAAAAATACAAATTGTAACATAAAGAAGAACAAATGTAAAGAAGATAGTAGTTAATTTATTGATATGGTTTATAAATTAGGTTAAATGCCTCAGCTATAACAACTTCGTAAATGTTGTCAGCTTGGCGACCGTGGGAAGCTATTTTATCTAAAGCGCTAAGCCATCGTAATTTCACACTTGGTTACAGCACTGCAGATATTATTGCATCATTGGCATCCTCAGAAAGCTCAAAATATTTTACAAAACGCTCCTTTAATTTCTCGTTTAGACCAAAATTACTACAATTACCAAAATTTGTGGTGTTGTGCGTGTCTTGTTTTAGAAACGTTATGATGAAAATCATAACTTATTGACCACTAAAAGAGTCACATTACAAAAAAATTTAAGTAATTGAAATAATAATTGAAATAATTGTAATTTAATTCTTAATTACGAAATAATTGTATAGTTTTAAATATACAAAAACTGTAATGGTAATTGTAATTGTATTTGCAGTTTACAGCTCGGGTTCTAACTTTAAAACTCTGGTTCTGACAGTTTTTGGCGGTTAAAAGTGCGAGGGGAGGGGGGGGATTTTTCCAAATCTGAACCAAACTTAGTCTGGGTACGGTATACACCTACCGTTGTGGCTCTGTCTCCTACAGACAGGCGAACATGGCTATATCGACTCGGCTGTTGATTCTGATCAAGACTATATATACTTTATAGGGTCGGAAATGTTTCCTTCTCCCTGTATTTTCACAACTTCATGATCCCCTTTTACCCATTTTCAATGGGCACAGAGTATAAAAACGAAATCTACGGAAAATTCTAAAAAAAATTTCACCAAGAAGCCATGAGTCCTAGCCCGCGCAAATCGACCTCAAATTTTAAGGACATTTAAGGATTTGTCTTTTCCAACTTTATTTTTTGTATTTACTTAGAAATCGTACTTCTACGAAGAAAATAAAGTATTGGTGAAGAAACTCGATGAGTAAATACCGTTTGATGAATATTTACGCACCAATTGCTCTGTTATTGCTCTGCATATATAGGAAATGTTTAAAATGTCATAATCTTCCCTAATAGGCTAATTACACTGAGCACATCTAACATTCCACATTATGAGTTGAAATGCTTAAATACTATTTGCTATGCCAACAATTTTTGTTTTGTCAAAATATTAAGTATGTCGGTTTCTAAGAGTACCAGGCTACAAATATGACAAAATTTTTTTTTATAGATTAATGCAATATTAGTAGTTTTTATCTTAAATAATATTCTCGATGTTATATCCATTTAGGTCCGATTTATCTTCTTCAAGATAGCTGCTTTGGCAGAAATACTTACAATATACTCTGTTATTTGTTAATGTGTAGAAGACAAATTAGAGTCGAAGGTCCAGTTACTAGAACTCTAAAAACCACTCAAACCTCTTAGATTTAGAGCAGATTTCTCTTCTTCCAGATAGCTGCTATTGTCACATAATTTTAGATTTTACTCTGTTATTTGTTAGATTATGTGGAAGATGTGAAATCGGTCCTTAATATTGCATATTTTGTACAAATTTGTAGAATATGAGAAATCGGCCCAAAGTCTTGAAAGTAGGGAATTACGTAAGCAACAAATATATGCTCTTTATATTTTTAAATTATTTGTAAATGGTTTAAATTTGTAAAAATTCTGTATAGTACATATATAGTCAGGGTCATTGGAAACACTATACTTAAGTTTGTATCAAATAAGCAGTTGATTAATGCTCTGCCATACAAAACGTCAAACTTAAGATCTAGAACAACTTTGAAAACGAATGAAAAGCATTCCTGAATATTCCTTTACTGCTTTAATCCGTGGAAAGTTTATTAAATATTTGTATATTCAAATTATTCTAACAGTTTCCTCCTCTCTTATTGTAGAAAAAACTTTTTGTGCAACCCTGGTAAACCTAACTGTAAATATGTAGCATAGTAGATCTAGTATTTCCGCAATATATTAATTAGTAGACTGGTTCAAACGAGCTCTTAATATCTACTCCCAAACGCTATCAATGAAAACTAACCCAAATTGTTCCTTACATTTAGGTTACAACTGTCAACTGAGCACAGGCGATGGCAATGCCGCCCTGCTAACACCTATCAATTGTAATGCTACAAATGGCAAGTGTCTAAATGGTGGCACCTGCTCCATGAATGGCACCCATTGCTACTGCTCTGTTGGCTACTCCGGTGATCGTTGCGAAAAGGCTGACAATTGTTCTCCACTCAACTGCCAAGAGCCTATGATTTGCCTGCAAAACCAATGCATTTGTCCCGAGAATAAGGTGTGCAATCAGTGTGCCACTCAACCCTGTCAGAATAGTGGAGAATGTGTGGATCTTCCTAATGGAGACTACGAGTGCAAGTGCACGCGCGGCTGGACAGGACGCAATTGCGGAAACGATGTGGACGAGTGTGTACTGCAACCGAAGATTTGTGGTAATGGCATTTGCAAGAACGAGAAGGGCTCGTACAAGTGTTATTGTACGCCCGGATTTACGGGCATACATTGTGATTCCGATGTGGATGAGTGTCTCAGTCATCCGTGTCTAAATGGCGCCACATGCCACAATAAGGTAGGTCAAGGGGTTTTCAAGATACAATTGGAGATTTGTTACTAAAGTGTTATTAGTTGTTTTTCTTTAAATATGGAAAGCATCGGATATTGAGACAAGTGAGTGTCTGAGAGTGTACTCAACATCCCAATCAAAATTAGTCCCGATCGCTAGTGTCACGATTCAACCAAATTTAACCGTTTTGTTACACTCGTTTTGATCCTTCTGGTAGCTGATAGTCTTTATTGTTGTTGCGAATCGTCTTTCTGAATCATTCCATTAGTTAATCGCTTTATCTCCAAAGTGGCAGTACCTGCACTCCCTTCAACTAGTTCGAACTCGATTGATATACTAAACTTCGTTTATCTTCTGTACAGATTAACGCCTATGAATGCGTCTGCCAGCCGGGCTATCAGGGTGACAATTGTGAAATTGACATTGACGAATGCATTAGCAATCCCTGCTCGAATGGCTCCACTTGCGTCGACATGATCAATAACTTCACCTGTTCCTGTATACCGGGTATGACGGGTCGGATCTGTGACATTGATATCGATGACTGCATCTCCGCCCCCTGTCTAAATAGTGGAAAGTGTATAGACGAGCTGGGCGGTTTCCATTGCGATTGCAGTGGTACCGGCTATGAGGGAGCGAATTGCGAACTGAACATCGATGAGTGTATTTCGAATCCCTGCACAAATGGAGCCAAGTGCTTGGATCAAGTGAAAGACTATTTCTGTGAATGTTATGCGGGCTATAAGGGCAAGAACTGTGAACAGGATGTAAATGAGTGTGAAAGCAATCCTTGTCAATATAATAGCAACTGCTTGGAACGCTCGAATGTGACGCTCTATCAGCTGAGCAAACTGACGGATCTGCCCAAGGTGTTCAGTCAACCGTTTAGCTATGAGAATGCCAGCGGGTAAGTAGATTTACGTAGCTAAAGCAAGAATTATTGACAATATTTGTATTCTTAGATATGAGTGCGTTTGTGTACCGGGTATAATAGGCAAGAACTGCGAGATCAACATCAATGAGTGCGAGAGCAACCCTTGCAGCAAGCATGGCACTTGCAATGATGGGGTAAGATCATCGACTGTTCACCTGAACTCAAGATTAATTTGAAATTCTTTCTCCAGATTGGCGCCTACACATGCGAGTGTGATCCTGGCTTTGAGGGCACCCACTGCGAGATCAATATAGATGAATGCGATCGATACAATCCCTGTCAGAGTGGCACATGTATTGATCAGATCAATGATTATGACTGCGATTGCGATGCCAATTTTGGGGGCAAAAACTGTTCGGTGCCCCTGATTGGTTGCATAACTAACGTAAGTATAGATGTCGCAAGCTTAAACTCCAACTAATTGTGGTTCGTTTCCAGCCCTGCTTGAATAATGGCACTTGTCGACCTTATTTGGTGAATGAAACCATCCACCTCTTCAACTGTTCCTGTGAGCACGGGTTCCAGGGTGATACATGCGAGAAGACCACCACCTTGTCAATGGTTGTCAGTAGTCTGATTACTGTCAAAACTCAACGTGAAGAGGGCTATGACATTAACTTGCAATTTCGGACCACCCTACCCAACGGTGTCTTGGCCTTTGGCACTTCCGGTGGACAAAATGAACCCGTCAGCTATATTCTAGAGCTGATCAATGGTCGACTGAATCTACACTCTTCGTTGCTGAACAAATGGGAAGGGGTGTTCATTGGATCTAAGCTAAATGATAGTAGATGGCACAAGGTCTTTGTGGCCATTAATACTTCACACTTGGTGTTGTCCGCCAATGATGAGCAGGCCATTTTTCCAGTGGGTTCCTATGAGACAGCCAACAACAGTCAACCCTCGTTTCCGCTTACCTATTTGGGCGGCACAATACCCAATCTCAAGTCTTATTTGAGACATTTAACCCACCAGCCCTCGAGCTTTGTGGGATGCATGCAAGATGTGGTGGTTAATGGCAAATGGATCTTTCCGGATGAGCACAACGAGAACGATACGGAAGCGGACACCAAGTTATCTTATGTGCAGAGTGGTTGTCCACGCACCAAACAATGTAAACCGAATCCTTGTCACTCGAATGGGGAGTGCACGGACTTGTGGCACACCTTTGCCTGTCATTGTCCAAGGCCGTTCTTTGGACATACCTGTCAGCACAGTAAGTTTGCTTTTGGAGACGCTGGCCCAGACTGGACACTATAATTAACCTTTAATCTTGACAGACATGACGGCAGCCACATTCGGTCATGAGAATACGACACACTCGGCGGTTATAGTGGAGACCACCGATGTGGCCAGAAGGGCTATACGCTCCATCCTAGACATCTCCATGTTTATACGCACGCGAGAACCCACGGGCCAGGTGTTCTATTTGGGCAGCGATCCACGCAAAATGGCCGCAAAGAGTGAGTAGACAGGGTATCTTATTTTGAACTCAAGTAAATCTTTTCTTCTTTGATTTAGACACTGGCGACTCCTATGTGGAGGCTAAGTTACATGGAGGAGAGTTACTGGTGAAAATGCAATTTAATGGCACACCCGAGGCTTACACTGTGGGAGGTCTAAAACTGGACTCTGGATACAATCATCTCATCGAGGTGGTACGCAATCTTACCCTGGTGCAGGTTAAGCTTAATGGCACCGAGTACTTCCGTAAGACGCTGTCGACCTCAGGCATGTTGGATGCGCAGGTTCTCTACCTGGGCGGCCCTGCACCGACGCGGGAGTCCCTTCTGCCCGCCAGTACAGAGCCTGGTCTGGATACAGAGAGCACTTCGGCAAAGGATTCGGATGACAGCAAGGACTACTTCAAGGGCATCATTCAGGATGTGAAGGTCAGCAATGGTTCATTCCATATGATTGTCGAGATGTATCCTTTGAATGTAACCAATGTCCAAGTGAATGCCAAACCTTTTGGAGCTGTTAGTATAGATCGCACGTCTGTTTTGCCTGGAGAGGTATCGGATGACCTATGCCGTAAGAATCCCTGCAAACACAATGCTGAGTGTCGCAATACCTGGAATGATTATAGCTGCAAGTGTCCCAATGGCTACAAGGGTAAAGATTGCCAGGAGATTGAATTCTGTCAACTTGTGACCTGTCCCGGCGGGAGTGTGTGTCAGAATCTAGACGATGGTTATGAATGCCTGACCAATATTACCTTCACGGGCCTCGAGCGATCCCCGTTGGCCTTCTCTTACTTTAAGGAACAGCCTTCTGAGGAAATTGTCGGAGTGGCGACCAAGTTCACACTGAAGCCGGTTATAGAGATTGCTTACCGTACCCGAGCTGGTGGCACTCTGCTCTTCATTGACAACAATGACAGCTTCTTTGAGATCGGAGTGAATGGTGGCCGTGTCACTATCACCTGGAAGCTTACCCAACTTCATATAGGCGAGTCATCGCGCTTTGAAAAAGAGAATACGGATGGCGAATGGAGTCGCATCTACTTGCGAGCCCACAATGGCAAACTGGAGGGTGGCTGGAAGGGCTGGGAGTCAATGGTGGATCCGGCTCCGGCCTTCTCCGTCGATATCGATCAAGCCGCTTTCCAGGACTTGCTCTCGACAAGCACACAGGTGTATTTGGGAGGGATGCCCGAATCGCGGCTGGCTCGAGGATCAACACAGTCTGCCCAACAGGGATCTCAATTTAAGGGTTGCCTGGGTGAGGCTCGAGTGGGCGATTTACTCTTACCGTACTTCTCCAATGCCGAACTTTACCCCCATACGGAAAACGTTTCTGTGCAGCTGCAGGCCCAGTTCCGACTTAATTCCACGCGACCTGAGGAGGGTTGCATTTTATGCTTCCAGGCGGATTGCAGGAATGGTGGCTACTGTCAGGCTCCGTCCGAGCAATACGCGTGCACGTGTCAAGCGGGCTACGAGGGTGATGACTGTGCCACGGATATTGATGAATGTCTGGCCGTACGTTGTGAGAACAACAGCACCTGCATTAACCAAGTGGCTGACTTCTTCTGTCAGTGTCAACCTGGTTTCGAGGGTCGCTTTTGCGAGCAGAATATTGACGAGTGTGCCTCCCAACCCTGCCATAACGGCGGCGTCTGTACGGATTTAGTTGCTGCGTATGTGTGCGAGTGTTCGGATGACTATATGGGTTCTCAATGTGATGTGCTAAAGCAGATGACGTGCGAGAATGAACCGTGTCGTAAAGAATCTACCTGCGAGAATGGTTTCAGTAAGTACAATATTATGAAAACAGTTTTGGTAGATAATTTTAAGATAAAACGAGAAAGGAAAGCTAACTTTGTCTGTGCCGAAGTTTTAATACACTTGAAAATGCTCACTCCAAAGGTTAGCGATTTTGGCCAAACTTCGCAGATCAGTTTGAAAGCATTTAATTTTAATAATGACCGAGTTAAAGAACGCTAACATTGAAAACAAAAAAGTTTTTCTCACAAAAACCCATTTTTCGAACGATTGTTTCTATGGCAGCTACAAGTAGTCATCCGATCCGAACGGTTCTGACATATTAGCATCGCGCAGATAAAAGAAGACACTGTGCAAAATTTCAGCTCTATAGCTTCAAAACTGAGGGTCTAATTCGCGTAGAAACAGACAGACGGACTGACAAAGCTTAATCGACTCAGCTCGTCATGCTGATCAAGAATATATATACTTTATGTGGTAGGAGATGATTCCTTCTATGCGTTGCAAACTCCTGGGCAATATTAAAATACAGTTTTCAAGTGTATAAAAATAGATGAAAGCTAACTTCGGCTCGACCGAATTTTATATACCCTTGTAGCTTGTATAATTTATATAAATAAGTAGCCTGATTCCACTGACACAAATATGTGCATTCGGCCAAATGTACATATTTTTGACAAGGCCTCCTAAATACAATTTCTACACCCAATTTCTATGGCAGCTAGACTATAAACTGGACCGATTTTCATCAAACTTGGTGGAATTATGCAAAAGCATAGAAAACTTATAAATACGAGGTTTTGAGATGTTTGCGTTGAAGATTAAAAATTTTTTCTCACTAAAACTACTTTTTCGACCGATGGTTCCTAAGGCAGCTATATGCTATAGTCATCCGATCCGGCCGGTTCCGACAAACAACTCGACAATTTTAATATATGCTCTACAAAAGGGTATAAAGAGAGATAAATCGATCAATTTTAAGTTTAATACTTCCTCTGTTCGTTTCTAGAAATAAATTCAATCTGATTCTGACAATATATAAAGAAAAATATTATACATTAATTTCTAAAATAGTGTCCCAAATAAGTCTTTGAGTCGACCAGAGGGAGCACGATTCGGAAAGTCATAAGTATAGAAGGTTCGCGTCATAGTCCGGCAGCCGACAATTAGACTAACCCACTCGGCCCGACTCAGTTTTGACCGACAAAACCAATGTTTGCACTCAGGGGTCACACTTTACAATTGTCTAGCCGACTCAACAGCCACTGTCCGATCGTAACTCAAGCAGAAAATGACTCGATGAACAAATCGGGACAAAATCGTTTGATATTCATTTACAGACTTACATTTCTAATCGCTCACGTCTTCCACAGATGCTTCGACGGGCAATAACTTTACCTGCACCTGTGTCACAGGCTATGAGGGTCCTTTTTGTGACATTCCCTTCTGCGAGCTGACTCCCTGCGACAATGGTGGTCTATGTCTGACCACCAGCACTGTAAGTGTCGATCCCATCAATCTTATTATACAACCTCAATATTATTCTTTACCCTTTATCTTTTTCCCTCTAGTCGCCCATGTGCAAATGCAGTCTAGGCTATACGGGACGTCTCTGCGAACAGGAGATAGATGAGTGCGCGTCCAATCCCTGCCTAAATGGTGGCAAATGCAAAGATCTAGTGGGCGGTTATGAGTGCAGTTGCACGTCCACTGGATTTGAGGGCCTACACTGTGAGAATGACATCGACGAGTGCAGTGGAGTGGGTGTGGAGTATTGTGGAGGATTAGGTCGCTGCATCAATAGGCCGGGTTCATTTAAGTGCATCTGCGAGAAGCCCCATTGTGGGGCTTACTGTAACTTTACGGATCCCTGCAACACGCTGTATATTTGCGCCAACGGAGGACAATGTGTGGAGAATTGTGGCGAGGAGGCAGATTATTTTTGCAATTGCACAGAGGGATTCACCGGCAAGAATTGCACGGCTCCGGTAAGGAATAATCATTTGGTCTTTAATGGAACTTTTTTTCTGATTCGGATTCACCCTTTCTTTTTTTGTGTTTAGATCACGGCCAAGGAGGAGGGTCCTTCCACCACAGACATTGCTATTATTGTCATACCCGTGGTCGTGGTACTGCTTCTCATTGCAGGAGCGCTCCTCGGCACTTTTTTGGTGATGGCCCGCAACAAGCGAGCTACACGTGGCACATACAGTCCCAGTGCCCAGGAGTACTGCAATCCCAGGCTAGAAATGGATAATGTGCTTAAACCGCCGCCGGAGGAACGACTTATTTAGTTTAAATTAGCAGAAAACAAAAGATATTCTAGAGTCCGCCCATATGATTTGTACTAAGTTCATCCCTAGGTAGCATTTTACTTTATATTAAGGTGCTCAAAGCAAGCAGCAGCTAAACACCTCCCTCCTCCCACTCACTCGATGATGCCTATGCTTTAGTTAGTTAATAATTCCCGTTGTCTATTTATTGTCCTAGTTATTAGATGACACAAAAATGGTTATATAGTTACATTCCGCTTAGATTATAATCCAGTATTCGATTCCTCGAACAAAGTTGAGCTAACACTGACACCCACCCACAATATACACATTCCAAGCAAAGCAAAGTATTTTGTATATAGAATTTGTATGCCTTTTAAAACAAAACTAGAAATTAGCTGAGCTAAATCCTACTAAATGCCCTTATACATATATGTGCAAGTATATATCAGAAAATGTGGCCTTAAAAACAAGCAAAACGTGAAGCATGGAAATATGGAAATAACATGAAGCACCATGAGAAACTATTGATTAAGTGAATCAAATACATATTTTGCTCTAGGATTTGTAAGTGTAAACTTAAGAGACTGTACTATATAATAAAAATATAAAATATTTCGACTTTTTCCTAAAAAAATCATTTCATTGCAAAATCGCCTTACAAGAGAGGACTTGAAGTTTAAGTAACCTGACTATACACCTATGTGCATGCCGAAATTTGTGTCTCTATCTCTTATAGTCTCTGAGATCGACGCGTTCATACAAACAGACAGACGGACATGGCTATATCGACTCGGCTGTTGATGCTGATCAAGAATATATATACTTTATAGGGTCGGACAAGCTTCCTTCTGGCTGTTACATACATTTGCACAACTTCATGATCCCCTTTTACCATTTTTAATGGGAACAGGGTATAAAAAAGGGTGAAAATACGCATTTTTAGCAACTTTAAGCCTAAATTAGCAAAAATCTATACGTGATAGACGATTTCCGCAAACAGATTCGTGTTCAGCACACGAAATTCATATACAATCACCGCATCCTTCAATATACTTGACCTTGTTTCCTAGTGATATCAAGGATGTAAACTGGTCCCGAAACGAACCCTTCAGAACCGGTTCAGTGCAAGTTCCTATGATACGCGACAAGAACCGTGAACCGAACCCCGAATAAAATTCAAACCAGACCACCACCACGTTTCGAACCCTTGTTTCTTTTTAAAGGGGTTCGGTTTCAAAAGTTAAATTTCTAGCACAAAATCCACTTTGCCCTCTAATGCTAAAAAACATTTGCTTATATACAAAAACACATTCAGGGGTGCCACAGAAATCACTTTCGTACGCATTTTAATAAAAACGAGAAAGCAAAACTAACTTCGTCTGCGTCGTTTTGAAGTTTTAATACACTTGAAAAAGCTCACTTCGACGGTTAGAGTTTTCGACCAAATTTCGCATGATATTAATAACGACACAGTTTAAGAGCACTAACATCAAAAACAAAAAAGTTTTTCTAACTAAAACCCATTTTCCGACCGATTGTTTCTATTGCAGCTACAAGAAGTAGTCATTCGATCTGGGTTCCGACATATTAGCAGCGTACAGTCTAAAGAGGACTCTGTGCTAAATTTCAGATAGTTAGCTTCAAAACTGAAGGACTAGTTCGCGTAGAAACAGACAGACTGACGAACAAAGCTCAATCGATTCAGCTCGTCATGCTGATCAAGAATATATACTTTATGTGGTCGGAGAGAATTCCTTCTATGCGTTGCAAACTCCTGTGCAAAATTATAATACACTTTTCAAGTGTATAAAAAGCCTTATCTTACTTCTTACTAATTGGGGTGCCACAGAAATCACTAGAGATTTTGGTATACTTTTACAATTAAACTTTTAATTACTTAATTTTATATGTAAAGTGAAAAGTATATCTGCGTTTGTTAGATCAGATGCTGAATTTGAGCGATTTGGGAACGACTGCTCAAAGTACCGAAAAAAAGTACCGAACACAAAAAGTACCGTACTCAGACAAGTACGGTACATGTTTCGTTTTGTACTGTACGAAACACACAAGTACGGTAAATAATTTGCACAGCACCGAACGAAAAAAATAAGTAATAAAATCATGCCAGAATCAATGCAAAGACGCAATTTACAGCAATGGGATCTCCATGCTAACAAAAACGCTTAATGCTTAAGAAACTGCTTTTCAAGACCACAAATGATCACACATAACTACATGGTCCTGTTTATGACAATACTGAACCCCGAACCATGGATGACCATTATCCACCATTTTCGCTTGTAAACTAGTTCAAGAGCCTGCCAGATATAATGCATACGCGTTTTTCAATAATAATTGCAATTGTAATGATGTGCTTATTTAATTACTTAATTTTATATGTTAACTGAAAAGTATATCTGCGGTTGCTAGATCAGATGGTGAATTTGAGCGATTTGGCAACGACTGCTCAAATCTACTTGGCTTTGAACAGTCATTTTCAATCCGCTTTACCTTCGCCATATGATCTAG
This sequence comes from Lordiphosa magnipectinata, assembly GCA_037044535.1. Lineage (NCBI taxonomy): Eukaryota > Metazoa > Arthropoda > Insecta > Diptera > Drosophilidae > Lordiphosa > Lordiphosa magnipectinata. The sequence goes on from JBAMBO010003060.1 coordinate 154,692, forward strand.
GAACCGAGCATTTTGGTGTCACTTCACATATTAATGAAAGCAGTTTAAATTTAAAATACAATCGTTTATACGAAAATCTCTAATAATTTCTATGGCACCTCCGAACATTATAAATGTGAAAGCTTGCCCGTTTGTTACTCAATCACGCACAAATGGCCTAATGGATTCTCGGATGAAATTTAGCACTCAGATAGTTGATAGCCTGGACTTGAACATAGGCTATATAAATTTTATTTAAATGGTTAAAAAAGGCTGCGAAATCGCCGGGTTGAAGCTGCAAGATTTGTTTTCATAAGAAACACGTAGGCTGGGTCACTCAAAAGTCCCAAAATTCAAGCTCCAGTACAACTTTCATTGGTGTAACCATATAACTCGTATATGGCTATCGTTTCCGAGTACTTTTGGCGATACTTTGCAACCATACTAGGTAGTAGTAGCTGCCATCAAGCACACGATTAACTTTGTAAGGTCCCCTGTATTTTGGTGCAAGCTTCTTATTAACTCCTGACTTGGTATCTACGTTACGTATATAATAAGCTATAATCACCTACTTAAAACACTATAGGAGCTCAATGCTTCGTCGAATACAATTGCTCATTTCTTGCTTGTTAACATACAATTCTACCATCTGTTTGCTTACGCATTGTCAACATTGTTCATCAATTTATTCCAATCTGCTTGTCTCAAAGGCTCTGATAATTTTCCTAACATAGGGGTAAGCACACGAGTAACTCGCTCAACTTGAACATTTTTCTGCGGTGCTCCTGTGGCCAATTTGATATGCTCTATATCACACTCTTGCAAGAAGGTAGTAAACTCTAAGGATGTAAAACAAGTGCCACGGTCAGATATTATTCTCCTAGGTCGACTGTAAAATTCAAAATATTTACTCAATGCATCTTTAGTTTCACGGGTACTAGTACTGTTAACAGAAAAAAGCTGAACGACCTTCGTAAAAGCACAAATTATTACAAGGAGGTGTTTTCTTTTCGAATTTTGACTTGGCAAAGGACCTAAGTGATCTATATGGAGGGTATGAAACGGTATACAAGGCTTTGGAATAGATTTAGGTACCGATTGTAGTAGGCATGGCAAAGAGTTATTTATAAAATTCTCTACTTTGCGCCTCATAGCAGAGAACCAATAAGATTTTTTTTAAGTCAATCACACATTTATCAGCAGCTAAGTGACCTAGTTTCTCAAGGGACAACCTAATCAATTGTTCTTCTATACCAACAGGTGCATATAAACATAATGTTACGTCTCTACCTTTTTTATAAAACAAACCATCTATTAGCTCAAAGTCAATCACACTTCCGCTCTCTAATGATGCTCTAATTTCGCATTTGCTCAGTTTGCAGTATCAAATCTACATCTTCAGGAGTCGCACCTACGACACTTACAAACGGCAGTGATTCCAAAAAGGTCTGCTCTGAAAACTCAAACTTTCTTGATTCTTCTCCTTCCAACTAAATATCATAACCTCCCCGGGTCTCATTACCACCGTCCCTATCATAATTGACATAACTCCCACTATAATAATTTTCCTCTGATATTCCATTACTTTTACAACTCTCTACATCACTATCGGATCTACTTTTGTCTTGCATGAACTCCATAGCCCTCAATCTCCGATCTTCTATACGCCATTTGGTCATCTCTCTATTTTCATTGTTAGCTCTCTATGTAAAGAGTCAGACCTCCAATTATTCACATGCTCCATTGCAATGTCATTCATATGTTCAATTCTATTATCATCTATTCTCTCTATGCTTACCTATATACCCATTTTTACTGTTATCCCTAAGTTCAAATCTTCTGTTCTCTATACGATCCACCCTAAGATCTTCTATCTTCCCAGCGCTATGGTGTTCTCCACACTCATCTCCATGCTTTTGTTCACACTCTGCTCTATGGCTCCTTAACGGCTCAGCTTTATGCTTCTCTCTACGATCTGTTCTATGATTCTCTAAAGGCACAGCTCTATGGTTATCTATACGCTCTGCTTTATGGTTCTCGGAAGGCACAACTCCATACATTTCTGGTCAATGATTCTCTACGCGGTCAGCTCTACAGTTCTCAAGTAGTATTTCTAAGTATTTCCAATAACTGTATTTGCCTACTCAAGGCATCGACATGTTAACACTAGTTCTATGTTCTATAGAGAAGTCATAACTTTCAAATGCCAGGGACCATCTTGCTATTTTGGGATTAATTGCTTTTTTACTAAGCGTCTGCACCAATGAATTGCAATCGGTTACTATTCTGAATGGTATGTGCTCCAAGTATACTCGAAAACGGCGCCACGCATTTACGATCGCTAGGGTTTCCAATGTTGTTTTTCCAGAGTAAAACGAACCGGTCTTTTTAATAATATGGCTCCGAATCCGTGCGAACTTGCATCAGTGTGCAATTCTGTTTCTCTATCCGGATTGAAAATAGCCAAGACTAGGGTTTGCTAAAGCGGTCTTTAAGGTGTTAAAAGCCTGTAACTGCTCTTCGTCAAGAGGGAATGATCCGCCCTGCTTTAACAATTCGGTTAAGGGCCTCGCTATACGGGCGACGGGCACCAACCGTCAAAAATACGAGAAAATTCCCAAGCATGAGTGAAGTGTCTGAATAGATTGAGGAACAGGAAAATTTTTTAACGCTAGGTACTATTAAATATTGGTCCTCTTTGTAACCCAAAAACTCACAGTATCTTTTCAAAAATACACATTTCTTCATGTTGATCTCTAAGTTGTGCTCACTAATACGGTCTAACAGCTTCCTCAAAATTTCCATATGCTGCTCTACGCTCTTAGTTGCCAATTCTATATCGTCCACATATACCATTATGCTCTTATTCTTGATAAAGTCGGCAAGTATTTCTGAAATGAATCTCTGGAATATTGCAGAACCATTTTAAAGTCCAAAGGGCATTCTTAAATATTCATACTTTGCTTTAGGGGTCACAAATGCAGTGTATTGTATACTATTCTGAACAACTCCAATCTGATGGAAACCACTCTTAAAATCAATTATGGAAAAACAGCATTTTGCTTCCAAATACTCTAGGCAATCCTCTATAAGGGGTAACGAAAAATTATCTTTGATAATACGCTTATTCATTCCACGATAGTCAACATACATTCGAACTTCTCTAAACGTTGTCTTTACAAGGACATGCATTTATTTATGCACCAACTGAAACTCCATTAACAGTAATTGTAATGGCAATATACATATATATATATATATATATATCGTCCACAACATATAGCCAATTTATGTACGTTTTTTCATCAAAATTAATAACGGTAAATTAATAACACCATTGGAGCTATAGAAACGGAGATAATCGCTGAAAACTGATTGTTGTGACCTTTGACCTTGAATAACTAACGACGCGCACACGAGATTTTATGTGACTTTTGGCACAACGTTTAGAACGCCAAAACAAAGGTGTACAGAAGTTTCCAGCTCATTATCTCAAATTAAGAGGTGAAACCCTAATTTGACTGGACTAGAATATATTGTCTGCCCAATCCATGGTATTTACTTCGTTCTTAACTTAGGGCCGTTTTCTCGTGTTGGTGTTTTTACAAATCTAGGTGGATTTGCTGTATTTGCTTTGCTCATGTTCAATGCTAACCATCCAGATGAATTTCGTAGCAATCTACTTCATCCTCATTGATTTCAAAACCATGTACATGCTAATGCATGTACTTTCACACTGAAAAATATTTGAAAACAAAAAACAACTGCTGCTAAAAACAGTAAAGTCTGAATTGTTTTTAAGTAAACCAAAAATGGAAAATATTGGATGTGCCTTTAATATACAAGAACACCTGCAGACGTTGCTGAAATTACAGATGCACATTCTGATTCCCCTAGTTCATTGCTTAAGCTAAGATTACACATTCAAATAATTTGGCTAAATTTTGATTAAAATAGCCATGACTAAAGAGTTTACAGGATTAAAAACTTAAACTATGGTTCCATACGCAAATAATTTGATTAAATATGGCCGGAAAGTTCCACAATTTGGCCTATATAGCCTAATTTTCATGAAAATTAGTCCAAATTATTTGCCTGTGTGAACATAGCTTTCGACCTACTGCTTAATCTCCCATCATAGTAACAAGTCGTTCCAAAAGAAAAACATTCTTCTTCTATGTAAAATTCTTTCTTTAATTTTTAAAATTGGCGCGCAATAAAAAAACAATAATCAGCCGAGTGCAGAGGTGCTGCCAGCCTAGTATTATAACATTCCAGCCCTCCCGGTGGGACCGTGACGCAAATGCCCGAATTTATAATCAACCTACATGAGACAACCAATTGCAAAAATACCACCTAGTTGCAAAATCAAGATGGATTTCGATTTGAGCAAAAACATGAACATGAGAAAACGGCCCTTAATGTTGTTTGGTATTAATGATTTATCAGAGGTCGCAAAAATCGGTCCCCGGTTTGCCTTTGACAAAAAAATAACACTTTTCGCCCGGCACAATGAATAGAGGTACCAAAACAACCTTTAACAGCGGTCACTGCTTCTCTTTGGTTGTGAGAGGAGAGAAACATATATTTTGGTTTTTTTCCTCTCAGGTCTGCAAAATTCACGCATTCAAATGGTCTTCTTTGTATGTATACATCGGTGTGTAATGCTTGCTAACAATATGAATGTATGCGATGAACTATATGCGCTTTCCCGTTCTCTCTCGCGTTTACTCTCTCTGCTTATGTTAAACTCTCGGGTCTGCAACCTTTTCAAAAACCATTTTGACAGTTTGGTCTTCGAGAAGCACGCAATTTAAGACCAAATGACTGAGTTGGGCCTGTTCTTCGGTTGTTGTCAGACCGGTCAGTGCTGTATGCTCAACCACAGCCACTTAACAGTGAGTGCGATAACAGAACACATTCGGTTGAGGGAAGCCCGAGCCCGTTTTTTCTTGAGTTTTTACGGTCAGTGACGTGAGCAGAGCGATCTGAAAATAGAGTCGAATACAACTTACTGGACTACCTGTATCAAATAAGCTTATTAGACTTATGAATCTTTCTTCACCAGACGGAATTCATATGTTAACTACTTGAATCTTCAGAAATTTCATCATTCGCCGCATCATGGTCTTGTATAGCGGCTTTAGTGGTCATCACTTTACGTTTGGGACACTGCTGGTACCTATGGTCAGTTGCCCAGCAACTAAAGCAGGTACTATCAGGTCTCTTTGGTCGTCCGCAATCTTTCGTCATATGCCCCACTTGACGGCTGTTATAACAGCGAAGGGCACTAGGGTCTTGCTGTTGACTCACCGTTCCACTACTTTTAGGATGTTGACTCACCGTTGCACTACTTTTAGGCTTACTCATCTCTTCTACACGGATTGGCATTTGAGTACGCATCACTCTTATCTTTTCCTATACGAATATCTTCTTACGCAGTTTACCCAAGGCATCACAATAGGCCATACCTATGGCAGCTCCAGTTTGTCTTGCAGGCCATCCACGATGAATCGAATTACTTCACTTGCCGCCAATTCTGCTTGTCGTGTAATGCCACACATGGCTATATAGTATTGTAGTCTCTCCTTTAGAAATTTTTCGGGCCTATAATTGCTCAGCCGCATCCCAAGTTGTCACCTTTTGCTCAAAAACTTCAAGCAACGCAGATCTTCCAGATTAATGGCGCAATGTGGATCATATGTACTTTTGCCGATCCAGTTAACAATAGCTTGGCAAAAATCCATTGCCTTCTATGTTTTCTATGTCGGACACACGCTTACGGGCTGCATTCAGTTCTAGTTGTGCTAAGTATCTCATTTCTTCCTCCATATCCATTGCACAAGGTATTTCGTCACGAAGGCGGTCTTGTTGCTGCACGTTTATGGCTGGCGCCATCTGAATGTTTGATTGCGTTGTCTTCTCTTGAATTTCATAATTTTTTGCAATGTCTTCGTCTGACGGCACGTTGCTTGCCGCCAAATCACTATATTCATCTCTCTCTAACTCACACACATCATGCGCGGCGGCACCGACTGGCGCCATAAAATTCTCAGACTTATGTTTCTCGCCAGAGATATTGGGTAGATTTTCCACCGGTTGCAGATTTTTGACGAGCACCTAATCTGGTTTATTTTCCATCTTTTTATTCGATTTCAATACAGATTTCACAGCAATACGCAATTAAGAAATTTTGGAGTTTTGATCAAGTCGCACGTTTTCTTTTTTCTTTAATATTGATATTAGTTCAATTTTAGATTTTTTTTTTTTAAAGTTCCATGTGCTTCATCACCAACGTTGCACAAAATTATTGGGCTATACCTGATTTGAAGTTAGTTGTCATTATTATTTAGATTATCCACTATAAATGTGAAAGTTTGTATGTTTGTGTGTTTGTATGATTGTGTGTTTTTATGTTTGACCGTTTGGTACTGAATCACGCACAAATGGCTTAACGGATTCGGATGAAGATTGACACTCAGATGCTAAATTATTATAAGAGTACTTATGAAAGCGGTTTCACGCACAAATGGAAATGGCTGAAAGGGTTCGGATGAAACTTGTCACATAGATAACCTGGAGTCGAACATGTAAATAACTTTTACTTAAATGCTCAAAAAAACTGCGAAATTTGCAAAATTATTTGAAGAGTATTAATTAAAGCGCTTGATGAGATGACAATGCAGGAGTTGGTAAATAGAAGGTGTAGATCCAAGTATCTAAGATTATTATGTTGATTGGATAAATGCCAATTGAAGACGCATCTATAATAGGTGTAGACCAAAAACCGCGAAATTTTACAAATTTTCATTTAAATATTTACGAAAGCGCAGGCGTTGGTTAATTAGAGGCGTAGATTGAACACTCCAAAATATTGCCAAAATTGTAAATTTTTCGTATGACCTAAGATTATTATGAAGATTGGATGGATGGCAGTAGTAGACGGATAAATACGAGGTGTTGATCGAACTGTTAAAAGGAATTTTGCAAATTTTGCATATGACCAAAGAATATTATGAAGAATAAATGGATGGTAGTAGTAGACGGGTATAGACGGTGTAGATCAAACGGACCAAAAAACCGCAAAATTTTAATAAAATGTTGTAATGAGTTTAGATTATCATGAAGATTTAATAGATGGCAATTGCCATGATTCATAAAGGGTGTTCAATTTGTGAATAATATACATCAAAAAAATTTAACATTTAAGGTCTATTTCTCATCTTCTACATCAGCGATGCCCAGCCGTATGCTCTTTGGGTACGTTTTGTTATTGTAATTGCACGGAACATAGGAAATCAATGATCGTATACATGCAGGGCGCGAGGCATACGAAACGACATGCTAACGATTTCGTGTGTATGCGACGCGTAGAACAAAAACCGGTTTTGTTCTCTTCTTTGATTGGTGTTTGCGAGCGCAAGCAAACTGACCAATAACAATTTCATTATTGGTATTGCTGCTTATCTTTGTGAGTATTGGTGAGTGCTCTGTCGTTTGCTGCTTTTGGGCATGCCTGTTCTACATAGAGCTATATGTCACCCAAACTTACAAATAGCAGAGTAAATTGCGAGCTTATCTGACACATAGAAGCTATCTAAGAAGACAAATCGGCCCTTAGCATGTTAAGTTTATTAAATTAGAATTTTAATAAATCGCTAGTTAAATCTCTAGTTAAATTTGTTATTCACTGCATCTCACCAAATCGCTAGTATTTCTGTGGTGCCATCTTTTTACATTTGAATTTCGAAATTAATCGAATTTAGTTTTGAGGTGTATAAAATATAGATTTTTGTGTTAAAAAAATGATACAAAAATTGGACTGATTAGCAATCATTTTTGCGTTGATCTTTTGCTTATTTATTGATAAATTTGTAAATCGATTGCTGCCAATTTGAGTTCAACAAAGTGGCACCGCCGAAGCCAAAATTATGACGAGTAACTCCTTAAATGTAAGGCAAATTTATTATTCTTCCGAATTGTTTGTAACTTCAATAAATCATAATAAGGAAAAAGGCGAACCGATGTCCAGAGCGAAATTTTCTTGCCTTTTATGAAGGAACAGATGGACTTAGCCCCCAATTTCACAATGGGCGATAGGGAAGTTGCGACTGCAGCCTGGAACAAAATGACTTTAAATCCGGCCAACCTTTCCTCCGATTGCTTGAATTGAATAATGCGGGCCCAAGGTTAGGATCATTACTCATAGAATTTTGCCTACGTATATCTTCTGATTTAGAAGAGGGTCCCATGCATTTTATCGTCTCCTTAAGGATTTGCGTCTTCCCTAAATCGTCGATTGCCATCTGTAGTGTAAGAGACATTTATTTAATTAAAGCAATTCTTTTGTTTACCTTTTCGTTTGTCGTATTCGTGTTACCATGCAGCAGCTAGAGTTGCACGGTTTCATTTTTAATTTGGCGGGCGGCAAATTAAAATTTTTGTTGTTTGAATTAAAAAACATTCAACTCCGTTGAAGAAAATTAAGTTTATTATGTTTAAAATAGAACTAACCAATTACTTTACATTTAACGAGACAGGAAAGTTAACTTCGTCTGTGCCGAAGTTTTAATACACTTGAAAAAGCTCGCTCCAAAGGTAAGCGATTTTGACCAAACTTCGCAGATCAGTTTGAAAACATTTAATTTTAATAATGACCGAGTTAATGAACGCTAACATTGAAAACAAAAAGGTTTTCCCAAAATTCACACATATTCCGACCGAACATTTCTATGGCAGCTACAAGAAGTAGTCGTCCGATCCCGGCGGTTCCGACATATTAGCAGTATGCAGCTAAAATAGGACACCGTGCAAAATTTCAGCTCGATAGCTTCAAAACTGAGGGACTAGCTCGCGTAGAAACAGACAGACGGACAGACGGAAGGACAAAGATCAATCGACTCAGCTCGTCATGCTAATCAATAACACAGTGCTACAAATTTTAAAAAATTGTAATAACCTGGGTATTGGCATATCGTACGCTGTAGAACAGGTCGCGTATAGCACTTCCTCATACTTGGTTTTTCTCGGGGACCCCCAAAATCTGAAGCTATGGCCCAAAAACCGTTAATTGCTCATTTTGCTTACTAAACTTGAAATAACTCGCGAATGGACAATCTGATTTTATGTAACTTTGCTAATTCTGACAGCGACGAGAAGATTCTTATATATTATATTCAATGGTTTTAGAGATTTAACGCGATGGCTGAGAAACGCGGGCTACAGATCTGGTATTTTCAACTTTTTTTTATAAATTCCTACCTTGGCCACCACTGGTTTAACTATTTAATATGCGATTTTTCCTTAAAGTTTATTATAAGAGCCGATTGAATTCTCCGTTGAACGAATGTTGTCTCCATGAATTTAGTTACCTGATGAAGAAGTTATTCGCGGATATCTAAGCACACTTCGACAATCTAGTATATTTTTTAAGTGTGTTACCAGAAAATTGATTGATTTAACATTAATGCACCGGAAAATATACTTTGCTAAAGTTTGGTGGGAAATTTAAATAAAGTTTTTCATATAATCACATAAATGTTTACATATTTGATTGACAATTCTGGACTAAGATTATTCCTGTTCGAGTGCTGTTACCCTATGGGGCCTGGATGAAAATATTATAGTCGGGCTGGACAAACTTTCTTATTTATTTTATTATTCAGCGTATGTTCCAAGCATATGATTTCAAATTCCGCATATCATAGCCAAATCGTGCGTTGTCGTGTACGCTTGATTCAATGCGTATACCCTGTACCAAAGGACCTATATTGGCGGAACTCAGATATGATAAGTGCCAAAGCGACTAAATTTTGATGAAGAATCCATTTGACGTTCAAAATCAAGTTTCATTTAAAATTGTTCCACTCCTGCCATATATAACAAATTATGGGACACAGCGACATGTACTCCAAAGATGTACTACACGGCAATACCTATTTATATATTTAGTCTCCTTGTACCTATATGCGCAGAAATATCAAGTTTGTTATGGATTAGAACCAAGCCTCAAGCTTCAAATCTTCCATAACGCAACTCTGCAAGTCTACATTAACCCCTTTTAGTAATGGACAATACAAAAATAAGTAAATGCGCTTAAGAAAATAGAAGAATTCCAGGTTTTTTGTTATTCTTTTGTTGGTGGACTAAGTGGCTTTTAGCTTGGCTGCATTGGAAATGTGCAGATGACCTTTTACGTTTTAGTGTGGTATCATCACTCTCTCGCACTAGCGACCAGCAATAGGTGAACAGCATTCTAACTGGATCTTTGTTACTAAATCGCAGATGAAGAAATGGTTCGCCCACTCTATTTAGTCGTTTCACAAATTGCTTCATGTATCCAAGTTTAAAGTGTAGAGGAGGTAGAATAATGTCTTCAGCACTCGAACAGGAATAATCTTAGTCCAAATTTGTCAAACAAATATGTAAACATTTATGTGATTATATGAAAAACTATATTTAAATTTCCCACCAAACTTTAGCAAAGTATTCTTTTCGGGGCATTCATGTTAAATCAATCAATTTTCTGTTAACAAACTTAAAATATATACTAGATTGTCGAAGTGTGCTTAGATATCCGCGAATAACTTCGTCATCAGGTAACTAAATTCATCGAGAACATTTGTTTAACGGAGAATTCAATCGGCTCTTATAATAAACTTTAAGGATAAATCGCATAGTATAAAAAACTTGAAAATACCAGATCTGTAACCCGCGTTTCTCAGCCATCGCGTTAAATCTCTAAAACCATTGAATATAATATATAAGAATCCTCTCGTCGCTGTCAGAATTAGCAAAGTTACATAAAATCAGATTGTTTATTCGCGAGGTTTTTCAAGTTTAGTAACAAAATGAGCAATTGACGGTTTTTGGGCCATAACTTCAGATTTTGGGGGTCCCCGAGGAAAACCAAGTATGAGGAAATGCTATACGCGACCTGCTCTACAGCGTACGCTATGCCAATACATTTCGCACTGTAGCACTGTGTAATATAATATATTATATATACTTTATGTGGTCCGAGATGATTCCGTCTATGCGTTGCAAACTCCTGGGCAAAATTATAATGCACTTTTCAAGTGTACAAAAATGTTAATAAAAACGCATAAAAAGGCTTACTCTTATTTGCTGTTGCAGTGTGTCCACCCTACGCTGTCAAGTTCGAAAGGGTTTGTGAACAAGCTTAAAAGAGAGTGTAAGTTAAAGTCGGCTCTAACCGACTTCGAAATACCCGTTACTCAGGGAAAGAAACGTTTAATACCCTTCCTGTGTGTCTGAGGCGGGACAGCCGAAAAGTATGCAACATTTTTTTAACTCGGCTATTTATCATCCGATCTTGATGAAAATTGGAGGGCTTATAGAAGTTGCGAAAATAAATGTAAGTTTTATTTGTGGGGGCGGGGGTGGGCGTGGCAAAAATTTAAAATAAGCTTGATCTGCGTGCAGACAATAGGAGTCTAGATTTCAAATTTGACTGCTCTAGCTCTTCTAGTCTCTGAGATCTAGGTGTTCATACAGACAGACGGACGGACGGACGGACAGACGGACATGGCTATATCGACTCGGCTGTTGATGCTGATCAAGAATATATATACTTTATATGGTCGGAAATGATTCCTTCTGCCTGTTACATACGACTTTAGTATACCCTTTTACTCTACGAGTAACGGGTATAAAAATGAAATCTCTCTAATTCTGTGGCATGGCGAAAATTTTTGAGCGATTTAACAAATCGCTAGAAGCCTAATCGGTAGTTTATCCTGTACGTTACAATAGTTGGGACAAAATTCCAATAACCTCTGTTAGGATACAAAATGTCATCACAAAAAGTACTTTTCTATTTTATGACCAGTTTAATGGAGTAAAATGCTAGTTTTTTCCATTTTTTATTACACTGTGCAAGTCGGATACAACAGGGTGTAAAAATCATAAAATTGAGATTGGTTTGTCACTTACATTTTGATCCCAGAGATTGTATAATTTCAGCTTCATATGTCAGATCAATTTATTAACTGCATTAAAATAAATTATATCTTCTTGAAGCCACCAAACGTTGAATTCGCTAGGAGAATACAGGAACTTTCCCATTTTTTAAATTCAATATATTTTGTAACAAATAAAACGATTATATCATCCAATTTATAGCAAATATTGCTACAATTTATTTCCAGACTTTGATTTGCATGTCGTGCTCTTTCTGATTTCAAAATGCAAAAAATTCCAATTGAACAACAATCTAATATCAGTTTCTTTCTTCGAGAGAGGCGCTAATATCTGATATCGTAAAAACGTGATAAAATTTAAATATAAAATTAAAAGCAAATGGCTAGGTAACTAATATAGAAACAACTCTGAGCTCGCCTCACGGCCAAATTGTGGATAGTTGTGAATAGTTTTCTTGTGGATTACAGGAGGGAGTAAATATAATGTGACATTTGCTATTTAAGGTTAAAACATGCGTATCATCAGCCCAGAGAGGCAACCCATTTAAATTTGCTTTGCATTTCCGGATGATAGAAAATGCACTCCAGTTTGTTGATGCAGTTCTTGCCATAACGACATGGCTTTGGGTGATAGAAAGTGCAGCCAACTTTGGTGCAATTGGGATAGTATTTGCACATAGTTGTGGCTGTTGTGGTTGTCACGGGGGCCGAAATAGATTTGTAGTTCTGTACGGGTATAACATGAGAAGCTGTCAGGATGAAAAAAAAGAAGAGAGAAAGGGTTAAAATATATATAAATGTATCTATATGCTTTGATAATTATCAAACTAAAACATTTTGTTGTGCTATCACTCTCTCAATTGTTGGCATTGTCTTGAAAAAATCCTCTGGCCAGAAAAATGTAAATAACTCGAAAAAATTATTGATTTTTTACAGTTTTTGTCGTGGATTGTCAATACTGGAATGCGTCAGTCAACTTACTTCGACTTTGTCGACGAAGCTGCGCTGTTTGGCTACTGTATAAAACTGTCAATCGTAAACGTGCTTCGCTCCAGGACGACTCTCAAGAAAACCGTTGTTGTGCCTCTAGCCGTGCTTAAATATTCTATGTTATTTCGAAGTTTTCATTTTGATTTTAGTCTTTATTATGAAGAAAAACAAAGAAAAGTTGTACAATAAATTTCGGCATATTGGTGTTTGGATAGCACTTTGGTAGCACTATATTTAATGTAAAAGCTGAGTGTTGTAGACAGTAACTTCCCAAGATACAAGCAGACAAAAAGGCATACGCAACGTCACAGAATACGAAAGTGCGTTTAGTCTGCTTTCACAAAAAAGCAAAACTCTGCGGAATGCGTTCGAGTTTTTTAATGCAACTAACTTTAATATGATCTGCAATGATGTAGCTATATATTTATAGCTGATTCGCTCAAAAATAAATGTTGTTTTTTTTATATTTGACCTATTATGATACGCAACTTGACATACGTTATGTGACAAGCCTTGCTCTAACGCCGTACTTCTGATGCTTTTCATAAGTTTATATATGTATCCCTTTGCATAATCATAAAAAAAATAAAAATTTTGATTCAAGAACTTATATTGATATACATAAGATAAGCTAGCTGCATAATATTATATGAATAGATGTTTTCGGTTTTTGGTTGATCTTTCTGTGGAAATGCCCATATCCACGATTTGTAAGCAACCTTTAAGGCACAGCTATTAATTTTGCTCAACATTTTATTTTATTCTTGGGCAATTGTCAAATTATGTATAATTCCACGCGAACATAGCTAGCGTAACATGGAATGTTAGGGTCCACTTCTTCTCACTTCTTACTTTTATTTCAGGCACAGCATTGATAGTTTCTGGCACAGCAACCGTTTTTAAATTCAACAAGAATTTAGAGTTTTGCTTTTTCATTAAGGTTACTGGAAACTATCACGAATTTTTTGCGCATAGAGGAATAGAACATTTCCAAAAAAAAAATGTTCATATAAGGGACGTTCAGTCTAATGCCCAAATTGAAAATAAGATTTCGAATTCTGTCATGTTTGCAAAAGCCTGTTTAACTCAGATTTGAGTCGATAATGACCTAGAAAAAAATAAAATAGTAGACTGCATTGTACTTGCATTGATATTTTAAGACTCTGTCGCACTATCAGGCATGTTCTCAATTCCACTACTTTTTGAAAAGTAAATCGAACGCAATTCCGCTTCGGTTTCATTTTTGTGTTATCAATTCTGAATGAAATTGCTTTCGTTTTACTTTTTGCAAACCACCGATCCAAGCGGAAAAGGCACTAGATACATAAGACCGAAACCACAATTCCAAGCGAAACGATCGAAAATGGAATAGTCGAAAATGAGAGAGGCGCAGTTTTTCGTTTTACTTTTTTCGATTTGACTATCACGGGCAAAATCTGGACACATTTAAAAAAAAAACTTTGCAATTTAATTAAAAACTTAAATGCAAATCAAATTTCACTAACAATTTCTAAATTGATCACAGAATTAAGAAAAATTCACTTTTTGTACATCTAGCAACTGTAAGAGTGCGTAAATTGGCAATTACTTTTCAATCCATCGACCAACAAGCATTACTTTTCAAAACGAAAAACTTTCGCAACACCAAAGCGAGAACACGGAATTCCACTTTCGAAACGTCGGCAATGGGAGCAAGGGCGTGCCCACCCCTGCTTTAAAGTTACACAAAAGTTTCAGCTCATACAAAAGACCCTAAGACGATTTAAGGATTTGGTATACATATTTGAAATTCTAGATTTTTTGAAGAAACTTTTGGACTCTGTCAAACATCCTTGAAAAGTTACTGTGAGTTGGCTGGCTCTAGGTCCGAAAAAAGTTGCGTTTGTTCACAACTTGTAAACAACTTATGCATTGTACTGAAGTTGAAAAGTAATATAACATAATCAAGCATGTTCTCAATTCCACTTCCACGGCTACTTTTCGAAAGTGGAATTGATTCATGTTCTGGCAACACCAAAAAGAAAAAGTCGGTGAAATGAAAAGTAATTGCCAAATTACGCACTCTTACAGTTGCTAAATGTACATGAAGTGAATTTTCCTTAATTCTGTGATCCATTTAGAAATTGGCAGTGAAATTTGATTTGCATTTAAGTTTTTAATTGATTTACAAGGAATTTTTTTGTTTAATGTGTCCAGAATTTGGCATTGCCCAGCCAAACCGAAAAGTGAACCAACAAGTCAGCCTCTTTCATCTTCGACTGTTCCATTTTCGATCGTTTCGCTGGGAATTGTGGATTCTCTTTTATGTATCTAGTGCAGGGTTCCCCAAGCAGAGAGCGCAAAAATGTGACTGTGTCTCTCTTTAACACACAGTGATGCATTACTTCGACAAGCATTCGGTGTGAATTGGCGAGTATGTTCGTGCCCCAGGGGCTATCGCTGGGGAACTCTGCTCTAGTGCCAATCTCGTTTGGACCAGTGGTTTGCAAAAAGTAAAAAAAAAAAAGCAATTTCATTCGGAATCAAGAACACAAAAACGAAACCGAAGCGGAATAGCGTTCGATTTACTTTTCAAAATGTAGTGGAACTCAGAACATGCCCGTATAATTCTACAACTGCTCCGAAAAAGTGACATTCTTAGCCAAATTACGGGCCAGGCAATTTTAAATTCTGCTTGATTGTCCACAAGGGAGCGAGGCTAGGCACACGTACTTAAACTGTTGTTGATGGTTACTCACATAAAGGCGGTGCCGTCAACTGCACATGACTGAGATCCCTGTTGCCGCTGTGCGCAAAGTTGCAATCGACGCTCATGCAGGACATGTCGAATTTGCACTTTGGATGCGAGTACATACATTTATCGGCAAATTTGCAATTGGGAAACGATTTGCATGGAGCCGAGGGATGATAATACTCGCAGAATTGTTTTGTACAATTGGGATGATACTTGCAGCGCTCCTTCGGTTTGGCCACCTTTAGAACGGCAGAATCCACGCTGACGGCGCTTACTGTTGTGAATCAAAAAAGGAGAAGTAAGTCAATTGTAAGGTGAAAGTGGAAGTAGGTTGCTCTACTCACATGCCGGCAGATTGTCATATTTGCGATCCTCCGCATTGCGTAAAGGTAACTTACGTCTCTCTAGCGAGGCATCCCGCTCCTGACTATGAGAACGCCGTTTCTTCGACGGCTGGGGCTCAGCTTCGGGCTCCATTTCAGGCTTGAGGGTGAATCGTATGGGTGTGTGCTTGCCCTTGACTGGGACGGTGACCATTGGGACAGCTTCCACTGGAGCTGGTTTTTCTTTGCTCCCCGCCCGCTTCTCTGGCCTCGCCCTGGACCTAGCTGGCAGTGGTGGCGTGGTCGAACGTTCCTCATCGACGTGAGCTTTTGGTTTATTGTCTTTGTGACCATTCTTCTTTGGTGATCTCTGATGGTGATGCACTTCCTCATCTTCATCCGAATCTGCATTTTTAATAATGATTTTTTTGATTTCCTGTGTCTGTCTTAATACCTCACTGCGATTGAGACTGCGGGAGATCTGAGATGGTGGTGGCGTATTACTCAAGGTTGGCGAGGTACTACGAGCTCGAGTGGATGTGCGTCGCCTAGTGGTAGAAGAGGATGACGATGATACAGTGGGCTCCGTACTGGAGCAGGAGGGGGACATTTGTGGTGGGTTCGTAGGTCCGGGTGAGCAGGCACGTTGGCGATACGACGACTTCTCTCCATTCAATGTGACCACAAACTGGGTTTTGGCCTCATCACGCGTGGTTATATGCATATCAATATCCTCCGGCACATAGGTCTCAAAATCCATTACCTCACCACCACTTAAGCTAGGCACATATTCCTCCTCTACTAATTTAATCTCTGCATGCGTATCCGGATTAGAGCGTCGCGATCGCTTGCCCGGGACGTTGACCACCAGCTCACGAGTGCTGCGCCTGAAGAGTTCATTGGTGGGAGCACTGCGCTTGGCTCCACGCCGCTCCCGCTGACCGCGTTCGCCTTTGTCCAGAGACTTACGCTTGACCCGCGTGGAGCTAATGACCTGCACGTTATCAGCATCCTTGCGAGAGCTAGAGGAAGCCACGGGTACGGTTGACTTAGCCAATATAGTAGATCTCTGGGCATCGGCCACTGCTCGAAGCAAAAGATTCTTGCAGGCTTGACGTCTGGGCGACACCTGTGGTCGGGGCTTTATCTTAATCACGGAATTTACTGGTTTCTCAAGCATATCCTCATCATCTGAGGGTTCTGGCGGCTTGTGAATGGCCACTATGACCCGAGAGCCGATGCGTTGTTTCAGAGGATTAGCTGCGGGCGCCTCTGGGCTGGGACTAGAACGTCGCTGGCGAGGAGTGCGATAGGATTCTTTATGAGAATTGGAGTTTTCGCGGCTGGAGCGTCGTTCGCGCGAACGTTCTCGTTGAGTGCGCGTTTCCGGCTCACTGCGTCGACGATGAGCTGGCACATAGAGCTCCTTCTGCAAACGCTGCGATTGCGAACGCTGCTCTGCAGGAGGTGCGCCAGCAACTGCCTTGGAGCCCAAGCGATCATGAACAGAGCGACGCTCTGAACGCTCCTCCTTGGATGGTGATGCATCTGTCTCCTCCAATGGAGAAGGAGATGACTCTTTTTTATTGAATACAATAGGACTCTTGGTTTTGCGCTGCGAGGAAGCCTCTTTTTCAGTCTCTTCTTGTTCATTTAACTTTAAGAATTCCTCTTCCTCGTTTGCTTCCACTTCAACATCCGACTCATCATCGTCATCTGCAAGCTCTTCATCATCTTCATCACTTTCGTCTTCTATTTCGCCCATTTTCCGCAAATGTTTTTTGGCAGCATGAATTTTTTTTTGTATGGCCGCCAGCTCGGCCAAATCCTTCTCACGATTGACTCCAGTTCCACTGGTTGTGGAGCTAATCTCCGCCATGGTCGGTATATCGAAGTCCTGACCCTCTCCGGATTTGCGCTTTCTTTTCTTGTGCACGATTTCATCTTTTGCCTGGTGATCTAGGTCCAGTGATTTTTTCGCCTTCTCCAGCAGCTCCTCGGCGAAAACATCTGTGATAGAGCTGATCATGGGCATGCTCTCTCCAGTAGATGGTCTCTCTTCTACATTTTCATCTCCTGTGGATTTGCGATGGGTTCTCTTATCCTTTTTGGAACTCTTTCTCTCTTTTTCCTTGACCTTGTTAGACTCGGACTGACGTGATTTGCGCCTCTTGTTGACTATTTGGGTAAGACAAAATCAAAAAATTATAAATTTCACACGATTTCCCTTCGCAAACTCACCACTGGCCGCTGGCAAAGTGACCTCCTGCAACTTCTGAAGCACCTCATGCAGCCAGGTCACAAACAGATCTGTCTGCTCGCCCAGAAAAAGATTTAATTCGGCATTCATTTGCTGTTTGGTGCGTTTATTAGCCACCATAACCATCACATAGTCGGGCAATTCATCGTCGATGAAGCCCGAGGAGCCACCCGTGCCCAGCTCCAGCAGTTTTGCCTTAACGGCACTCTACACATGGAACGAGAATTGTGAGATTATGAAGTTCATTGATTTTTCGAGAAACTTACCCGCATTTTCTGGCCAATTTCGCTGCCCAAGTTACACTCCATTTTGCGGATTACTATCTGCTGCTGCACTTTAGTATCGGCTTGGTCATTTATTTATGTCCAATATGTGTGTTTATGTGGCCTTTACAAAAACCAAATTACATGAAGAATAATTATATGAGAAAACCGATATCTACGTTCACTTAGAGATGGACCATTCACGAATGGTTGCTACTCACGGTGACTGGCTGAAATATCGATATGCGCGAGCTATCGATAGGCGGTTATCAATAGTGTACCGATAACATTTCGATAACGTTTACGACGTCGATAACATTTACCAGCCGATAGTCGATAACAACTTCCCTTACTTTTCTATCGATATATCGATAAGTGTATGGCAAATGGTAGAAGCTGAAAAAAGAATTTCAGAAAAGAGGCAACGAGAATTTTGTAACAAATTTGTGGCTGCAATTCGCAATGAATAATGGAAAATAGGCCGAGTGATTCGAGTGATGTGATAGTGCCAGGTGCGTTAACTACAAATTAAAGTGGGTGTTCAATCAAAATGGCTGCTGGCCCCCGAAGGGCCTTGGCAGCGAGCGGAGTGTGTGTTGTGTGTGAGACTCGCCTGGCCTGGGAAAGCAAAACTGAATTTGCAAAACGGGGCAGAGGCGAATTTTGCGTTAATTTTTAACTTGTTGCATTTAACAAACGCTTTTGTTTCTTCTTCCAGAGTTATATTTCCTGATATCCAAATTTCTGACATCGGGGCCGCTGGAACAGACTGCAAAGGTAGGTAATCGAAGTCAGCGGTGGAGTTAAAAAAGAGCGCAATTTTTTCAGTGTTCGAATTGTTTACAAACAATTTATTAAATTTAATTTTTTTTGTATTGTTTTGCCAAATCACACAGGTCCTAGTGCAGGAATTGGAGCAGAAAAAGGTAAGTTTGTGCGAATCCTGGATCAAAGTGGTTAGAAGGGAATCGGCAAATGCCGTTTTTGTTTATATATTTTTTGTTTTGGTTTTGTTGTTGTTGTTGTCGTGGCCGGCAGAGAGTCCAATGCTGCCTGTCTGCGGCGTCTGCTTATTTCCGAGTTCAAAGCTATACTGACAAATGAAAACTGAAATTCGTATTCGTTGAGTGTGGCTGGTGGTGGTGGCCATATGGGAGTCTGTCTGTCTGCTTCTGTTTTGCTTAATAAAAGTAGGTAAAAAAAATTAACGCAAATTGATGACGTAGTTGTGCCCCTCCATTCCCACGCCGTGACGACATCAATGATAACGGTTGTACCTTTCTTACCCCCCGCAGGTCTTGCCCAGACGCATTGACTGGCTGGGAAATGAGCATGAACAGACCTTTGCCGAATTGGTGAGTGGTTTCAAATAATAATCATAGTATTGTTTCTTAATTTTCGACTTGGAACAGTGTGGGTAAAAATATTTCTACGTTTCTTTGTGTCTGGGTATGCGCGTGTGTGTGTTTGCTTGTACTGCATGCTTTTGTGATGTCATGCGCCCATTGTTAGACAAAGCCGACAGTTGTAACATTAAACCATTTTTTGTGCATATTGAAGTGAAAATAATGATTGATTAATTGGTTTTAAATTTGTTAGTTTTTCAATTAAAAAAAAAACTTAACAAAATATGTAAAAAAAAAAAATTAATGTTTTAAAATTGTCATATCTGTAGTCGATTTGTACAATGTAAAACTTGCAAGAAATTTGAAAAAATTTAACAATTGCAAAAATTTAAGTTCTTTTACAACAATTGTCGACATTTTGTTTCTCATGCATACACACATACACACCCTCCGTTTGCTTTAGCCAGAGAGAGATAACAACATATGTATGTACATAATCCGATTTCTCAACAGCTGCGCTCTCTTTTTAGTTATCGATGAACGATAAATATTGATTGCGCAGTATTCAAAATTATGTTCGTTGTGCAGCTGGTACAGGGTGGGCCCCAAAAACATTCGGGGACATTTATAGCAATAAAAAAAAACACAAGTTAGTGGCTGCGAAATGATTTGTTTATTTGGAACTGTGCAAATTTGTTTTAATTAGTTGTCAAATGTCAAATGAATGTGTTCTTTTTTTCTGAAGTTTCCATAAATTTTATAAGTGACCGAAACTCTGAATAGCGACCATTTCATGCCGAATGTTGTCTTTTAAGGCTTCCAGTGTCCGAGCCTTATTGACATATACTTTTGACAAAGTAACCCCACAATAAGTCTGGAGGGGTTAAGTTGAGCATTCGACCAGGCCAGCAATGGACGCCGTCCACATAAAACCAAATAGTGGGGTTTTATTGGCGTAAACCCGACAATTTTGTTTATTCACACCCCATTCAAAGAATAATAATACTCTGATCCAAAGGTACACAGACTATATTGCTTGTGCAAATGTTTGTCCTGAAGGAATCATCTCCGATTCTATAAAATATTAGGGGTTTCACGTCAACTTGGTTATCAAATAATCTGTTCAAAAATTATACAAAATGTACTGCGAAAAAATAAGCTCAAATCAACAGCCGAGACCCATGGTCATGAGATTAAATATTTAAATATAATTTTCAGTGTTGATAAACGCTCCGATATCTTGTACAAAAGTAACTTTTGAGGTATATAGAACAACATTAAGCTGTCTACTCTATATTGAGAGCAATCAAGATAGGCCGGGCGTTTTCATGCAAAATATATAAATTTCCTTATACTGTTGTCGGCTGTCGGTTAATCACATTGCTCAATCGCACCAATTGATGTTGGAGGAGCTCCCTTGTATTGTTTTCGTTTGGAGCGAGCGTTACTAGTCTTCCTCGTCAAATTTATCACTTTTCGTCGTCCGGATTCTTTCAGCAACTGGGAGTTCGGAAATTTGAGCCGTTTTTGTTTCTAATCTTTTAAGTTTGCAAAGCCCTTTTTTATTTTTTTAAGATATTTATTTCCACACTGTTAGCTGTGCTCAGACACCGAATTCAAATATTTACTTGGGCCTAAGTCCGAAAAATCTGGGCATTATGTCCGAATTGCAATCTGAGTGATATTTCGATGTACACTACGATTAATTTTCATATGGGCCTTATGTCCGTGGGCTTTATGTTGTCACCGTTGAGAATATACTCATATTCTTTTTATACCCGTTACTCGTAGAGTAAAAGGGTACACTAAAGTCGTGCAAATGTATGTAACAGGCAGAAGGAAACATTTCAGACCATATAAAGTATATTTATTCTTGATCAGTATCACCAGCCGAGTCGATATACCCTCGTTTGAATGTTTGCAAGGCTTTAAGCCTCTCAGGACGACAGAAAATTCCGTTGGCACAGTATTTATTTTCAAATACTTTTAGATATGAAAGAAAAGTAAAAACATCGATGTTTTAAAAAAAACATTTATGTTTGACATTTTTTCAAAACATCGATTCATCGCTAAAAACATTAATTTTTTGCCCAGCTCTACTGAGCGTACACTTCCGCAGGACCAAATTATATTACAATGTGGCTTGACTTTCTTACCTGGTTTTTTATAAACAAGATTCTTTGAACAATTTCCCTCTCTGTTTCAATTTTTGGGACAATTATTGACGTAATTTTCATTAATGGCCAAAAGTCTCAGGCTATTCCAAAAATTTATTAGGCTAATTCAAGCATACTTTGACTTTCTTAAACCAAAGACTATTGCCCATAGACGGTAAACTGAGACTAAAATTGTCCCTAAAAATCAAAAGTGTCAAAGTTGAAAAAGGTTTATGGTTTTCCATTCGCTTCCCTGCACTTGTTATCTGCGTTAAACCTATGGATCCTATGCTATTACCTGTATAAAAAAGTTTTTAAGAATTTTTTGTCAAGTTTGACGCTATATAGTGAAAAATTGGTTACAAATTCATGTTTCAAAGTATTGGCCATCTCTAGCCACTAATTTTTCCCATCTTTCTGGCAATTTTCGAATACCATCTCGAAAAAACGTTGCGTCTTTTGATGCGATCCACGAGTTTTCGGAGTTGAAGAAGTGCTGCTCCTCAAGGGCATGCGTCATTGACGAAAACAAATAGTAGTCGGAAGGGGCAATGTGAAGTGGAATATACTTCCTACTTCTGCGTTTCAAAGTATGTTTTGACCGGCTGCGCAACATGTGGCTCAATTATTTTCATATTGCAAAATTACCTTGTCGTGCCTTTGCTCGTATTCTGGCCGTTTTTGCTTCAATGCTCGGCTCAAACGCATCAATTGAGTTCGGTAGAGTTGCCCTGTGATGGTTTCACCCGGTTGTATCGGCTCATAATACACCACGTCCAATTGATCCCACCAAATACAGAGCAAGACCTTGCTACGTGAACATTCGGCGTTGGTGTCGATTTTGGCGTAGGGCCGGGCGGCCACATATGAAAATCGATAAAGCATGTTCCACGTAAGCTTATTGCAGCATTCGATGGCCTTCAGCTGCATTTTTATTCAAAAGAAAAACTTTCCCGGAAATTGTGTTTTGCTGGCACAAAAGTTGACATATTCGGAGCACACAAAAACTATGCTGTGTACACTTCAGCGAAACGACACATATTACAAAAGAAAACCTAAGATGAGGCTTCAAAATAAAGTTGGTTGCAACATTGTCCGATTCGATATAATACTAGTGACGCCAC
Organism: Lordiphosa magnipectinata; assembly: GCA_037044535.1. Lineage (NCBI taxonomy): Eukaryota > Metazoa > Arthropoda > Insecta > Diptera > Drosophilidae > Lordiphosa > Lordiphosa magnipectinata. The sequence goes on from JBAMBO010003060.1 coordinate 177,809, forward strand.
CTTTAATAAATCCTATAAAACTTTTTTATACACGTGTGGCAGAGTCTACAGTCTTTCGAGAATCACTTGTTTCAATTTATAATCGCAACTTTGCGATCTGAGAGAGAAGATTGCTTTATAATTTTCTGTTGGCTTCCCTGTAAGTTTTATCTGCGTAGCGGTACTTCGATTTTGATCAGGTCGAAAACAAGAAATGGAAATCTTAACGAATAAACTGATATGTTCACAAAAAGGGGTGTTCGCAATGGAACATGTTAATTTCCTTATTATTTTTAATAGGCTAAAAATACGCTAAATATGTCCCACAAGAAAGATCGACTAGTCCTAGCACTTTCCAGAATTATCTTCGCCTTTATGTTTTAGATGGTAGCGTGTACAAACATAGCTAAATTTGATTAAATTTTTTGCGAAATATCTGGTATTCAATGCACTGTGAAGAATATTTTTACCATTGTATAATCCACATAGAGTTGGCTCTATCTTGCTTAAGCTGCGCTCACGTTTCAGTTATAGAAAAGTAACAATAATTGATAGTACAATGTTTGAATTTGCTTGTTTAGGAACAAAAATATGCTCACATTGGCGCCAATCACTTGCTGCAAATATGCAGTCGGCTGGGCCCGCTTGTGGATCACGAGTTGCCGCCCAGTGTGCCAGGGATAAATTCGCTCTTGGGCACCGGACGTCAGAATTTGTTGCGCACCAAAGAAACCGTTTACCGACACCGTTCGCTAAGAGATTACTGCACTCGTTTACATGGCGTGTCACTGCCAGATTCCACCTTGACTCGACCCGTACACAATTTGAGTGAGTTGCCATGCATTAACGTCCTGTCTTTTTTATGCATAATTTGGTTTGAATTTTTTCCTTGCAGCCAAGGTTATTACTGGCCGAGAGCATGGCGGTCTCGTGCGTCGCAAGTTGTTGGTGCCCACGGATCTCTACCGTAAGACCAAATTACTGCGCCGCACTGTGGGCCATTTGTCCTCGGTGTATTGTGTGCTGTTCGATCGCACTGGACGCTACATTATCACCGGAGCCGATGATTTGCTCATCAAAATATGGTCTGCGGCAGATGGTCGCCTGTTGGCCACTTTGCGTGGCGCCTCCGCAGAGATAACCGATATAGCCATTAATCTGGATAACACTATGTTGGCAGCTGGTTCAGTGGATCGAATATTACGCGTATGGGACATGCAGACGACCTCGCCCATCGCGGTCCTGGCAACTCATACTGGCATGATTACCTCGGTGAACTTCTGTCCATCGCCACGGAGTGATTTAAAATATTTGGTGACCACCAGTACAGATGGTTCTATTGCTTTCTGGCAATATTCTACTCCCAGGGGACAAAAGATTACCTTTGCTCCAAAGCCCACCCAATACCATGAGAAGTTGCGTCCAGGACAGGCGCAAATGATGTGCACTACTTTCTCGCCAGGTGGAATGTTCCTGGCAGCCGGATCAGCAGATCATCATGTCCGAGTGTATATGATGGGTGAGGATGGACCCAAACGTATACTGGAAACAGAAGCCTACACAGATGCGGTGGATTCGGTTCAATGGTCGCACCGAGGCCTAAGATTTATTTCGGGTAGTAAAGATGGCACTGCCCATATATGGACCTTTGAATCGCAACAATGGAAGAATGTCAAGCTATGCATGACGGAGCGTCTAGCCAGGTGGGTGGGAGCTATGCTCAAACTACCTCGGAAATCCGGTTTAAACTCAAGTTTTTTATTCCTAGCTGCCCTGAGCCAGAGGAGGGCAAGAAACTGAAGGTAACAATGGTAGCCTGGGATGCCTCGGATCGTTATGTCATCACCGCAGTCAATGATTTCACCGTATGTAAACTGAAAAATATTTAAATATAACCAGAAGAATCTAATCCACCTCAAATTTCCATACTTCTTAGATCAAAATATGGGACTCCAAGACCGCCAAATTGCATAGGGTGCTGCGAGGGCACAAGGATGAACTGTATGTGCTTGAATCAAATCCCAAAGATGAGCATGTCTTGCTTTCCGCTGGTCACGATGGTCAGGTCTTTCTCTGGGACATAAATCAGGGAGTGTGTGTGGCCAATTTCTTCAATGACATCGATGGTCAGGGACATGGCAGTGTCTTTGACGCCAAGTGGTCACCAGATGGCACCATGATAGCAGCCACCGATTCACATGGACATATTCTGATCTTTGGACTTGGCATGGGCACGGAAAAGTACAAAATAGTAAGTACCAGCCAGTCGAAATTTCCCTCCTCGCCTATTTTAATTGCATCCTTCTCTCTCAAAATTAGCTACCCACGGAGCTGTTTTTCCATACAGATTTTCGACCTCTTTTGCGCGATGCGCAGCATCACGTAGTTGACGAACAGACCCAGATAATGCCGCATCTTATGCCACCTCCTTTCCTTGTGGACGCAGATGGCAATCCCCATCCCACCAAATATCAACGTTTTGTCCCTGGTCGAGAGAGCTGCAGCCTGGATCAGTTGATCCCCAATTTAACAGTAGGTGCCGATGGTGTGGTCATCGACGATAATGCCCCGGTTGCAGCACCTGCCGTTGTAGTCGCAGTGCCCGCAGTTGGGGCCAACTATTCGCATATTGATCGCATGATTGCCGCTTTGGCGAATCGTCAGGGAAATTCTAATGCTAGCAATGCCAATCAGTCCTTTGAACGTCTAACGAATCGTCAGCAGCCCGAAAACAGCCGGCAATCATCGCGTGGCAATGTCTTGGGTGGGCGTATGGGCCAAGGATGGTCAGCACCGGCAGCGGCCAATCGTTCGGCTGAAGATCCGCCGACGCAGCAGCTGGCTTCTCCCCAGCAGACTCTGCCGCTGAAGTTTGTGCGCCGCACCTATGTGCGTCCAATGAAATATGCACAGCTACAAAATCTTAAGCAAACCATTTACTCGGCTGGTCAATTCGAGACTCAGGAGTACAAAAGGGAGATGCGTCGTCGTCCCATAATGATTAATACAGCTAGTGCAGCCTCTGCCCAGGCAGGAGGTGGAAGCGCAGGTAGGGCACGAAATACGCGGTCTAATGGAGCTGGAAGCGGTGTTCGTGCTGGCCGTCGACGAGGTGCCCAGTCTGGGGGACAGCCCGCTTACCGCACTCGGGCAGTAAGGGATCAGGAACAGGACTATGACGACGTAGCTCCTCCTGCCCACGAAGAAGAGGAGGAGGATACGGCTAGTAATACCTCTGGCGATACCAGCTACTCGAACGTGGAGGCGAACCTTGAAGAAAGCAGCGAGGAGTCCGAGACGGATAGCTCAGACTACTCCGATTGGGTGGCGGATACGCCGGGGCCCAATCTGGAGCCTCCTAAGCGTTCTAAGCGTAAGCCTCTTTCCCGTCGTCGCACCATTAGCGATGATAGCAGTGACGAAGAAACGGCCACAGCGGCAGCTGGTCAAGCTCAAGGCAGCAGGAAGCGGGGAAGAAAGAGAGTTCTTATTCCGCCAACAGCTCCCAATGGCGAGATACCTGAGCTGTATAGACCTGCCGAATGGCTTTCAGAGGTAATACCTCGCAAGGCTCCCTACTATCCCCAGATGGGTGATGAAGTGGTTTATTTTCGACAAGGACATCATCGTTATCTGGAGGCAGTGCGCCTTAAAAAGGTTTATAAATTGTCACACAGCTCGGAACCCTGGAATTTTCACACCCTACGCGATCATGAGCTGGTCCGTGTCATTGGTATCAAATACGAGATTCGTCCACCTCGCTTATGCTGCCTCAAGTTGGCAATGATCGATGATGAGGGCAACATGACTGGGACTACATTTAAAATCAAATATCATGATATGCCAGACGTTTTGGACTTTCTAGTGCTCCGTCAGACCTTTGATTTGGCTGTTCAGCGTAATTGGAGCATTGGTGATCGTTTCCGTTGCATGATTGGCGATGGCTGGTGGATGGGTCAGATAGAATCTCGTCATCCGCTGGCTGCTGATTTTCCGGAATCATTTTTCATGTGTTTTCGCGTGCGCTGGGACAACGGAGAGTATGAGTACATGAGCCCCTGGGATATGGAACCGATTGACGAGCAGCGTCTGCCCGATGAAGTGGGCGGTGCTGTGCCTGTTTTACCTGAGGAAATTAGGGCCACCTTATATCAGCCCAAGTCGGAGGAATGGCATCGTGGCGATCGTGATGGAACCTGCCGTCGAATTATCAATGGCCTAGAACAGGTCATGCGTTTGTCCATAGCTGAACATTTTCTAGCTCCCGTCGATCTCAATTTATATCCAGACTATGCGTATCTAATTGAATATCCCATTGATCTGACCACGGTCAAGTCAAGATTCGAGAATCATTTCTATCGCCGCATCACAACGGCTCAGTTCGATGTGCGTTATTTGGCCACTAATGCAGAGCAATATAATCGCAGGCACACTAGCATTGTAAAGCATGCACGGATTGTTACCGATTTATGTCTGAGGATCATCAGGTAAGGAGAAGGGCTTAAACTACATTTAATTCTTCAGCTCAATTTATTTCTATGTCCACAAATTCCTAGGGAAGCAGATGAGATTGATGTGGCTGCTGTCTATCATCAATTGGTGGACGTTTATCATTCGTCGGAATCTGAAAATGAGGTCGACTCTGATGTAGTGCCATCGACCAGCACAGGCCCCACCACATCAGCAGCTGCTGCCCGACAACGTGTATCCTCCACACGAAGGTATTTATTTAAATATTTAAGTTCAATCAATGCGCTACCATTCTCATTGACACCAGTTAAAAATAGTTTCGCAATATCGCTATGAACGCATTTTAAATATGTAAATACATAAATGGTCCCTAATACATTTAACTAGTCAACTCCGTGTTCACCGCCTAAAACTGTTTCTATATATTCTCGTATATGTGTACTTCTGAATAGTGGATTTTTCCGGATATCCCCAGGTTTTGATCTTATTGGTACGAATATAACAACAATTCGCTTGATTGTTTTACTTTTGTTTTGCAATAAATAATGTGATTGAGAAATTTACAATTTGTTGCTCTTTTTTGTAAATTCAATCTAGTGAAATATAATTACATTGAAAATGTTCCATAACGGCTATATGATACTTGTCGATATTGGCGGCCAATATTGTTCCTGACAAAAACAATATTATCCGCCAACATGGCATTCTGTGCTGGTAAACGCTTCTTGTGAAGCGACTACCCAGCGGCGTAAATTGCCATTACAAAATCGATTACTCCTAGATTACTTTGCCTTCAGTATGAAGGAAATAATGGCATACAATCTGCATTACTTTGCCGTATGCATGGCCGCTTTGTAAACAGGATGCGCACATCCTGCATTACTAGTAATAAAACAAGTATGCCAGAGCCGAACTGCCATGGGATTCCCATTACGAATGCGTATATTTTTCTAAAATTGTAATGCAGAATGTTCACAGTCCGTTTACAATTCAACACACAATTTAGGAATCGTATACTCAGTCGTAAAGCACTTGTAATACGAATCAATTTACTTAAGATGGGAAAAGTATACGGGTGGGTAAAGTACTTGTTTTACGATGCAATGTACCATTGATAGAGAAGTATATGGGTTGGTAATGCACGTGCATTACAGCCTATATGAGTGGGTAATGATGTAGTAATGCAGTGGTTTTTATATTAGTTTATTTTAAATGATGTTATTTGTTATTCCTTGATAAATAAAATGTATGTTTTTACAAACCTTTAAATTGACCAGACTACAAATGGGAAATACGTCGTTGTCAGAGGGCGTGTTCTTTTTCGTCAGCTTTTTAAGGATGGCCAATATATAAATTTGACATTTTTCAATTTTTAGTTGAATGCATAATCGTGTTTTGAGCCTCCATCACTTTTTCCAATTGAGTTTTCAACTTTGCGAGTTTGTTTGACAACTAAGCCAAATTCAAGTGACTCCTCGCCACGCATGTGTCAAGTCAGTGCTACACTTACACATTTGTTCTGCATACAAATACAAATTTAGAAAATAGAAGAAATGTCAAAAAACGCTTATGGATGAGGGGGGAAAGCACATAAGCGAACGAAATAGACATCGGCTCGTGTGTGGCACGATTAGTTGTTTCAGTTTGTTTCCGATTACTATCTCTCTAACGAAAAGCAGCGGTTGTACTGCATTACTTTTTCGTCAGGCGTAATGCATACTTTCGGCAGAACACGTTGAGCTCTGCGCCGCTGGGTAGTTGAACAATCATACTACCAACACTAATGTATCTTTTTGTCCCGTTTTCGCAAGCCTTGTCTCGTTATTGATCACCAATATCGGCAAATGTCATATAGAAATAAAGAAAATTGAAAATATGTCGCTTCAACAGAAAGCCGAAAGATCCTGACACGAGATCATCCTTTGCAAAATAACTGAGATATTTCGTTTTTGTCGAAACATGAAAATTAACATGTAAAATTAAATATCAATATGAAAAATTAACACAATATAAAGCTAATATTACTGCATCATTAGTTTAAAAATAGTGTCTTTTGGGTTATGGCAGTCTTCAAGTAAGCAACCGATATAACCGGTTTAAATCGGTTCACTTTGGAACCGGTCTTAATCCAGTCAAATGTCTAAACTCTAAATTAGTGTTGGGGAAAGGTTCTTCATGTCAGTGAACATGTTCACTTGTTCTTTTTATACCCTTGAAGAGGGTATATTCAAATTGTCGAGATGTTTGTAACGCATAGAAGGAAGCATTTCCGACCACACAAAATGTATATATATTCTTGATCAGCAATATGAGCTGAATTGATATAGCCATGTCCGTCTGTTTCTATGCTATCTCCTTCGTCAGTTTGAAAGCTATCTTAACCAAACTTTTTTGGTACAAATACGCTGCACATTTGTCGGGACCGGCCAGATCGGATGACTACAGCATATAGCTGCCATAGAACCATCGATCGAAAATGTTTTGGTGAGAAAAACTTTTTGTCTTCAACGCAAACGTCCCCGAACCTCGTATTTATAATTTTTCAATGCTTTCACATAATTCCACCAAGTTTGATAGGACAACTATATAGTACAGCTGCCATAGAAATTGGGTGTAGAAAATGTATATAGGAGGCCTTGTCAAAAATGTGCACATTTGGCCGAAGTTACATATTTGTGGCAGTGGAATCAGGCTACTAATTTATTTAAATCATACAAGCTCCAAGGGTATAAAAACTTCGGTCGAGCCGAAGTTAGCTTTCCTCTATTTTTGTTTTAAGTGAGTCAACTCAGTCAAATTTCTCAGTTGTTCAGATGGTGTTGTTGAGTTCTTCACAATATAATTTCTGAGATACGGCTATGAACCTTTTTTTGACGGTTTAAAACTGGTTCGGATAGAGTTTTCCAAGTGGAAAATAACCAACTCAATATAAAAATTTTAATATCATGGCTTAAGTTAAGTTCACACATACAAATAACACAGTGCTATAAATTTCGAAAAATTGTAATATTGACATAGCGTACAAGATCTGAAGTTATGGCCCAAAACCCGTTTTTTGATCATTTTGCTTACGTAATTTGAAATAACACGAGAATGGACCGTCTGATTGTTTATAACCTTGTCAATTCCGATAGCGACGAGAGGAATATAATATATTATAATCAATGGTTTGACTGATTTAACGCGATGGCTGAGAAATGCGGCTTACAGACCCGGCATTTTCAACTTTTTATTCGAAATTTCTACTTTGGCCACCACTGGTTTAACTATTTTATTTTATCATAGAACTTTTTAGCAGGCTCTAGGTCTATAAGTTATGATTTGCATCATAACGTTTCTAAAACAAGACACGCCACCACAAAGACAACACCACGCAGGACAAACACCACAAAGGCGGGTGGTTGATCGTATAGCTATTTCAGCAGGGCATCCACACACGAATTTGTTCGACGAAATGTTTGTCGTTAGTGGAGGTGTTCGTGACGGATTTTTGTGTTCGACTTTTTGTTCGCAGAGCATAGAAACGTTTCTATCTTGCGTGTGTTCGTGCAAACATGTTCGTCAATGGATGGGAACAAGTGCACGAACATCATTTGTCAAAAATAGTGGTAGAGTGAACAATGAGCAACGAATTGTAGCTGAAATTTATTGAATGCCCCCAAATTATGAAATAATGCTAATTTGTATCGCCATCTAGGCCATGATTGTGATAGTTTTCGCTGCCATATTTTCATGTTAACTCATTGAGATTTTCAAGCAAATGATGTTCGTGAGAAATGTTCGGCTGGTTAGTGGGCAAATGAATTCTTGTTTGACAAATTTGTTCGTCGAACAAATTCGTGTGTGGATGCCCTGCTTAACATAAGTGCCCCTAAAAGAATGGTCTGTTTTGTTTGGCGCCAGATTCAAATAAACTTTTTGAATACTTAAAATGCAAATATATATAATTTCCATGTTTCCCGATTTCTGGGCCAAGATTAACAGTCTCCGAATAATGTCACACATAACGATAAGTTAAACTATAGTGGATTCGTATTAAGCAATTTTTGACTGTGGACTGTAAGTGGCTATTATAATCTGTAAAGGTAAAGGCTTTGTAGTTACTGCGTCGAAGCGAACCGACCGCAAAATTAAAGTGCCGTGTTTTTTATGTTCACCGACCGAAATTAGGACGCGAAGAGTTCCGTAACCTTTGATAGGGGATAGAGGTCTGCCTGAGAGCACTCAAATTGTGAGCAACAATGAGAACTCATACATATGAATGCTTGTTTGAGTACAAATATGATACGAATGATTTTTTTGAGTACAAAAATGTAACTGAATGAATTTTTATTGCATTCGGTCACATTGAATATGAAATTTTTAATACTCAAATCGAATAAATGTGAATGAATAAAAATCGAATTGATTGAAAATTTTAAAATTGTTCTATCATTATTAATTTAAAATATTTTAATAATATCGTTTAATTGAAAAAATAGCAGAGTCACTATCAAAAGCATTATATGCAGGGCTGCCAACCCAGAAAGTTTTTCGGAACTCCCGGTTTGCTGGTTCGAACCAAAATTTACCAACGGTTAAAATCGGTTCACTTTGGAACCGGTCTTAATCCAGTCAAATGTCTAAACTCTAAATTAGTGTTGGGGAAAGGTTCTTCATGTCAGTGAACATGTTCACTTGTTCTTTTTATACCCTTGAAGAGGGTATATTCAAATTGTCGAGATGTTTGTAACGCATAGAAGGAAGCATTTCCGACCACACAAAATGTATATATATTCTTGATCAGCAATATGAGCTGAATTGATATAGCCATGTCCGTCTGTTTCTATGCTATCTCCTTCGTCAGTTTGAAAGCTATCTTAACCAAACTTTTTTGGTACAAATACGCTGCACATTTGTCGGGACCGGCCAGATCGGATGACTACAGCATATAGCTGCCATAGAACCATCGATCGAAAATGTTTTGGTGAGAAAAATTTTTTGTCTTCAACGCAAACGTCCCCGAACCTCGTATTTATAATTTTTCAATGCTTTCACATAATTCCACCAAGTTTGATAGGACAACTATATAGTACAGCTGCCATAGAAATTGGGTGTAGAAAATGTATATAGGAGGCCTTGTCAAAAATGTGCACATTTGGCCGAAGTTACATATTTGTGGCAGTGGAATCAGGCTACTAATTTATTTAAATCATACAAGCTCCAAGGGTATAAAAACTTCGGTCGAGCCGAAGTTAGCTTTCCTCTATTTTTGTTTTAAGTGAGTCAACTCAGTCAAATTTCTCAGTTGTTCAGATGGTGTTGTTGAGTTCTTCACAATATAATTTCTGAGATACGGCTATGAACCTTTTTTTGACGGTTTAAAACTGGTTCGGATAGAGTTTTCCAAGTGGAAAATAACCAACTCAATATAAAAATTTTAATATCATGGCTTAAGTTAAGTTCACACATACAAATAACACAGTGCTATAAATTTCGAAAAATTGTAATATTGACATAGCGTACAAAATCTGAAGTTATGGCCCAAAACCCGTTTTTTGATCATTTTGCTTACGTAATTTGAAATAACACGAGAATGGACCGTCTGATTGTTTATAACCTTGTCAATTCCGATAGCGACGAGAGGAATATAATATATTATAATCAATGGTTTGACTGATTTAACGCGATGGCTGAGAAATGCGGCTTACAGACCCGGCATTTTCAACTTTTTATTCGAAATTTCTACTTTGGCCACCACTGGTTTAACTATTTTATTTTATCATAGAACTTTTTAGCAGGCTCTAGGTCTATAAGTTATGATTTGCATCATAACGTTTCTAAAACAAGACACGCCACCACAAAGACAACACCACGCAGGACAAACACCACAAAGGCGGGTGGTTGATCGTATAGCTATTTCAGCAGGGCATCCACACACGAATTTGTTCGACGAAATGTTTGTCGTTAGTGGAGGTGTTCGTGACGGATTTTTGTGTTCGACTTTTTGTTCGCAGAGCATAGAAACGTTTCTATCTTGCGTGTGTTCGTGCAAACATGTTCGTCAATGGATGGGAACAAGTGCACGAACATCATTTGTCAAAAATAGTGGTAGAGTGAACAATGAGCAACGAATTGTAGCTGAAATTTATTGAATGCCCCCAAATTATGAAATAATGCTAATTTGTATCGCCATCTAGGCCATGATTGTGATAGTTTTCGCTGCCATATTTTCATGTTAACTCATTGAGATTTTCAAGCAAATGATGTTCGTGAGAAATGTTCGGCTGGTTAGTGGGCAAATGAATTCTTGTTTGACAAATTTGTTCGTCGAACAAATTCGTGTGTGGATGCCCTGCTTAACATAAGTGCCCCTAAAAGAATGGTCTGTTTTGTTTGGCGCCAGATTCAAATAAACTTTTTGAATACTTAAAATGCAAATATATATAATTTCCATGTTTCCCGATTTCTGGGCCAAGATTAACAGTCTCCGAATAATGTCACACATAACGATAAGTTAAACTATAGTGGATTCGTATTAAGCAATTTTTGACTGTGGACTGTAAGTGGCTATTATAATCTGTAAAGGTAAAGGCTTTGTAGTTACTGCGTCGAAGCGAACCGACCGCAAAATTAAAGTGCCGTGTTTTTTATGTTCACCGACCGAAATTAGGACGCGAAGAGTTCCGTAACCTTTGATAGGGGATAGAGGTCTGCCTGAGAGCACTCAAATTGTGAGCAACAATGAGAACTCATACATATGAATGCTTTTTTGAGTACAAATATGATACGAATGATTTTTTTGAGTACAAAAATGTAACTGAATGAATTTTTATTGCATTCGGTCACATTGAATATGAAATTTTTAATACTCAAATCGAATAAATGTGAATGAATAAAAATCGAATTGATTGAAAATTTTAAAATTGTTCTATCATTATTAATTTAAAATATTTTAATAATATCGTTTAATTGAAAAAATAGCAGAGTCACTATCAAAAGCATTATATGCAGGGCTGCCAACCCAGAAAGTTTTTCGGAACTCCCGGTTTGCTGGTTCGAACCAAAATTTACCAACGGTTAAGGTTTGGAAATTTGAGGTTCGAGCAGGGCTTAATACCGGAACCGGTACCGGAACCGTTAACCGAAATAAACCGTTTCAAATCAAGTACCGGAACCTATACTAATTTTTTTTTGAGAACCGAAAACCGTTTACCGTTATTAATGGAACCGATAGCACCGGAACGAAACCGAAACGTTGGTACTGGTAAAGTTTCGGTTTTTTTACCTTTGCAGAGCGCATCGTAGACTTGGTCTCGAGTTGTAGCTCAACCTACAGGATGCTAAAATATTTGCATCGGAAGACATTTTCAACATTTGCTCCTGCAGATAACGACTTTCTTCCGCACCGGAAAGTGTGGGACTCAGTCCGCGAAATTGTACGCATATTAGAGCCAGCGGAGGTGGCCACAACTAAACTTCAAGCCGGAAATCTTGTTTTGAGTGATTTTAATACCATTTCGATACACTGCAAATTGGAAATACAAAAAAATTCGTCGTCTCTAGCAAAACAGCTACTGGATTCCATTAAGACTTTTCTCGCATTTAAACGTGTTCGAAACCATGAAAACATTCTCAACTAGTGGTCAGAATCCTCCACAAAGTTCCCAGAATTGTATGGGATTTCTGTTCCAGCTATACGCAGGTTAGCGTGAAACGCCTATTCTCGGTCGGAAAATTTATAATGAGTTCCCTAAAAAGTTGTATGGACTCACAAGAATGCTATATTAGTTAAATAAGACGTGGACGTTTAAAATTCAAAGTTAAAATCGAAAACTAAAAGTATATAATATAATATATGGTGACATGACATAAAGCACACGGACGTAAAGCCGATTTGAAAAATTTCGATCACAACTTTGAGATATAACACAGAACTTTCCTGGGCCTTAGACCCGAACATAAAGCCCCTGGGCGTTAAGTCCGTATTTGGATTTGAATTATTTGACAACAAAAATACCACGTAGAGAATGTAACAAAACGCTCAGGCTTAAATTTAGTTGCTATTACTGATTCTATCTTATATTGGCTAAAAAACCGTGAATAACTCACCATGGAGAACATTTTTATAAGCATAACAAACGTCGGTTTTTTGTCTATCAGGTTTGTGTATCCGAAACCATGTTTTTCCTGTGAAATGCAACTACCGACTGATTTCAAGTCAAATGTAGCAATCAAAATAGACCGCTACAACTTCGAAGAAAAGTTCTTTATGGCGGTAGGTGCAACACTATCTAACAATTACAGTGAATTCCCTATATTTTTTGCAGATTCTCGGCTTTATTTTGAAAAATGGTTACACAATTCAAAAATGAAGATACTGCCCATTGCGAGTCTCAAATTCCCATTTTCTGACAATAAGATTTCGCGTTAATAAAAATTAATGATTTAGATTTATCTCAGAATTTAATTTTTTTAATTTAAAAATAAGAAAGTACTTATACCGGAACGTACCGGTATACCGAAATTAAAATCTGGGTATCGTATCGAAACCGAAAACCGAAATTAATTGAAAACCGAAATAGAACCTTTAACCGAAACATTAATTTCGGGACGTACCGGAACCGGTACCGGAACCGAAATTCGTTTCGGGATTTTCATTCCAATATTTAATTGAGAAAACAAAGTTTTTAAACTGCTTCATTTAATTTTGCTACAAAATAAATTTACTTTCGCGCTTTCGTAATTTGTTCCCCTCCCATTTGTATACCCTTGTAGAGGGTATATTAAAATTGTCTAGATGTTTGTAACGCATAGAAGGAAGCATCTCTGACAATATTTCCGCCATTCCGCTAAATTTCTATCACTCTAATTTTGTAACTGATGCGAGTTGTCAAATGGATTTTTGCAAAATGACCTGTTTAATGACTATTTTATTGCTGTTAATGATATTTTTATACTCTGTACCGAAGGTACAAAGAGTATATTAAGTTTGTGCAAAAGTATGTAACAGGGAGAAGGAATCGTTTCCGACCCTATAAAGTATATATATTCTTGATCAGCATCAACAGCCGAGTCGATATAGCCATGTCCGTCTGTCCGTCTGTCGGTCCGTATGAACGAAGAGATCTCAGAGATGGTAAGAGATAGAGGTTTGACATGTATGGGACATATATTTCTTATACTTGCAGGCAGATCAAGTTTATTTTCAATTTTTGACACGCACCCTCCCGCCCCCGCAATTTGGAAAAAACGTGTATCTTCCACATTTTTGATGATAGATGGTTCGTACCTTCTAGAGATATCTAGTAATCAAAATTATTTATCGATTTGCTAAAGTAATGATAAAGATCGGATGAACGATACACAAGTTATGAGCAAAAAACGAACAGTTAACACCCCCCACCCACCCCACCCATAACATAAGCATTGCGTTCAGCAGAAGCAATCTTAGTGAGAGAGAGAGAGAGAGAGAGAGAGGGAGACTTAGAGAGCGCACTGCGTTGTGCGTTGTGTGTTAACTGGCCGTTTGACTCGTGACCAAATGCGAGCTGCGACATTAAGGGTGCAGAGTATGTTATAGTCGGGCTTGACCGACTTTCTTTCTTGTCACTCTTATTTTTGTTTATTTTTAACCCCTGGATATTTTTCTAACATTTAGAAAAAATCATTCCATTTGAAGCACTTTTTTTAAAAAAAATTAAAGTCCCCTAGATTTTGTTCAGTGGCGTAACTCGAAGCAGCAGCCCGTGTTTGCTTTTGCAAGAGGACGACATCGCAATGATGATCAATGAAAACAGTCCAAGCTATGAAAATTAAAAATGTGACTTTCGTTACTTTTTGACATAAACTATTCAGACACTGCTCTGTTTACCTTTGCTACTGAGTATATTAATTTTAATTATTCTGACAGGGTGATTACTTTTGCATCACCCTGTACAAAAGTGTGTTAAATTGCGGGCAGATTTGGGTCTTTTCGTCTCAGATATCTGATTTTTCATACGCACATCCGGATATGGTTATATTGACTTGTCTGGTCTGGTTGATGCTGATCAAGAATATATTTACTGTATTTTAATAAAAAAAATTCTTTTCATTTCTATGTCCAGGTCCACTCGTATACGCTCAGATGGCGATTGGCGTTCCGATTGTCGTCAGCTGTTAGATTTAATGTGGCAGCGACCGGACTCGTTGCCATTTCGTGAACCCGTCGATACCATTGAGTTTCCAGATTATTTGGAAATTATTGCCACTCCTATGGACTTACGCACAGTAAAAGAGGATCTACTGGGTGGCAATTATGATGACCCAGTGGATTTTGCCAAGGACGTCCGATTGATATTCCAGAATTCCAAGAACTATAATACCAACAAACGGTCCCGGGTAAGTAAGAGATGCGAAAGAAACGGGAGATCGATTGGCAGATCGTCATTTATTCCCCAAAGAAGATTATTAAGAGCTTCTTCTCGGTTGTTGTTGTAGTTCTTGTTGCTTTTATCAGTTTTTGTAGTAGTTGCCTTTTCTGTGGTTTCTGCCTCTACACGTTACACACCCAACACACACACACATGCATATACGCAAGCTCATCATCTACTTGTTTACGTTTCTTTTGCCTTCTTCCTATATCGTTGAACATGCCTTCCAAACTTCACCCACTTCATGTTAATATAATCATCCAAAATATGATCAAAAATCGAATCTATCAATGTAAAACCCCATCAAACATTTCGATCTCACATGAATGACGATCTCCGTGAATATCAACTAACTAAAATAGGATAATATAAGGGTAAGGTTGCTCCTCCTGTCTTCGGTTCACTAATCAAATATTAGGAAAATGTAAGTGGGATTGTTGATAATCGGTGCAGAATCGACAATTCAAGTAATTGCCAGGTTATCCATTAAATCGTTTTATTTGAGTAATATCAGCAATCCCAATGCAGCACCTAAAGCAACCCCATGCTTGGGCCATTTAACTCAAACTCCTCGCATGTGTCTCTTGCAGATCTATGCCATGACCTTGCGACTCAGTGCTTTATTCGAGTCGCACATTAAGACGGTGGTTACCAATTGGAAGGCAGCCCGCAGACGTGCGAATAAGAATAAGTCTGGCAGCAGTGGCGGTGGTGTTGGTGGCAGCGGACGTGGTGGCTCCAGTAGTCCCAGCAAACGAACACCCACCGAACGGGCAACGCGGCGCTCCCAAAAGCCAGCAGCTGCAGCCCGGAGATTGCCTGTGGCACACACAAGCGACGATGATGACGACGATGATGATGACGAAGATGATGTTGGGGCAGCAGCAGCTGCAGCTCAGGCGCCACGATCACGTCGTCGTAATGGAGTGGCTGTAGGTGCCACCAATTCAGGGTCGAATCGTGTGACTTCCTCTTCAACCAGCAACGCCCAGCAGAGACGCCGTGAGCAGGTTTCCAGCGAGGAAGAGGAGGAGGAGGAAGAGGAAGAAAGCTCAGAAGCCAGCAGTGATGACGATGACGAGGAAGCCCACTCCCATGCCAGTTCACCAGAGCAGCCTAGACCGCGTCGTCAAAGACGACGGTATCCCGAATCCCGTGACTCGGAAGACAGCTATAACCCCAATGCGGGACGACGTCGTCCGGGCAGCAAACGGAAGTCAACCCAGGGTCAGCGACATGCCAGCAAACGTGCCCGGACGGAAGCAACAGCTACTCCCACAGCTGCTTCCACACGTCCACGCACGCGTCGTTTAGTGGGCAGCTCTGAGGAAGCTGCCTCCCACTCGCAGCACGATGAGAGCACTCAGGATGGCCAGCATACGCCACGCAAATGCAGAGCTACAAAGTCTAAGACCGTGGCCAATGGGCCCAGTACCAGTGCGGCGGCAGCCGCAGCAGCAACGGTTCAGAGTCCCTCCCGCAATACACGGGCCAACGGAGGACGCTTGCCTCAACATGCTGCCGAGAATGATCATAGTTATCATTTGCCGGTGCGCAATGGGCGCATCATTGAATCGGACACGGATTCCCATGGCCCAGTGGGCAGGCCAACCCGTCAGAGTGTCAAAAAGGCCCTAATAAATTGGGGGCGTGGCAGTGATATTGAAGAGGGAGAAGAGGAAGAGGAGGACGATGACAGCGAAAATGCTGAAGAGGTAGGTATATAAACAAAACTTACATTCATTGTGTTTAATTTTAAACATTGTTTAGATCCTACCTACGCCCACCAAAGATGATGTACCCTCTACCAGTCGAGCTGCCTTGGGTCTAACCAGCAACTCATCCCGCCAATTACGCACCAATCGCAATACAGTTGTAAGGGCCGCCCAATGGGAGGAAGACGAGGATGATAGTGATGATGAGCCGCTGGCCCACAATCAGCAAAGTAAGTCTAGTGATCGTCTTCACAAGCCAACTAAGTTTTCACTTAAATTTTTTATAGAAACTGCCCACAATTCACCTGCAAAGACTAGCACAGCTTTGCCGACAACGGCGGCACCACATCCTCTAGCATTGAGACGGCGTCTGCCCTCGCCACCCAGGAGCACACATATGACTCGCTCACATGCCACATCGACTACTACCACCTCCCAGTCTCAGCAGCCAGCGATTGCGACCCACGATCATAACTATCTAGGCACGGTGCCTGCCACCCGACCACCACCCAGACGCATTTTGTCGCGCCATCAACGTAATGCCGATGAGCTTGACTCGAGTCTGGATCCGTTGGAAAATTCACGCCTGCTCTCAGCCATTGCAAATCACAGACGACCCACCTCCACCACAAATAGCAGCAGTAACGTGAGCACACGGCGTCTGCGTGGGCGTACGAGTCAGGAGCACTCTCAAGAAGAACAAGAGGAAGAGGAGGAGGCGGCGGTGGCCTCCGATGAGGGCACTGATGGTGGCTCCAGCTCCCAATCAAGCGAGAATGATGACGATGATGAATCGGCCACCGATTCGGAGGACAATCAGCCATTGACCAGCTACGTCTCACCCAGCAATGGGCGACGAACACGTCGCAAGACCAAAACGACAGCGACCAACCAACACCAGGTTCGTCGCCCTGCAACAAGGCGGCCGCCCTCCGACAACTCGTTCATCAATGACAACGAAGATGACGATTACGAGGTGCCGCGAAGTCGTCGCGGACGCAATCAAAAGCGACCACTCTACAATGAGCAATCCGATGACGAGGAACAGCCAGCACAGAGACAGCAGCCCAAGCGTGTGCGCAATGGCGAACATCACGGCAGCTCCCAGGAACTTGAACCAGAGAGGCGGCGGCGCCCCCACTCGGCCGAAAACCAGTCGGAGGGCACAAGCACAGTTGACAGTGATGAGCAGCTAGTGAGCGTAAGCAGTCGTGGTCGGGTGCGCAAAATCTCAGCCAAGGCGAGAGGTATCTTTAAGGAGTGACTCCCCCCAACCCGTTCCCAAGTCCGACTGTTTATTGTATAAATTAAGTTTAAATGCAAAGTAAACAAAAGTCGAGTGTGTTACTTTTCCACTTGCTGCTTTATTGATTAATGTGTAAGAGTCACTCCTCCCCCACTAGGCCTAAGCGTACAATGTTCTCATGTCCATATCTTCATTTCACATATTTTTTATTGTTCATTCTTTTCACTTGGCGGGCTCTACATTAACTGGTATATGTAGGGGTCACGGCCACAGTGAAAGGGATTCCCTTTTTTTTTGTATGTATTTCGATATATAAAGTACGTATGTAGTTCTATATTATATATATATTAAAAAAAACCAACCAGCTTGGTAGCACTCCGAAATCACACTTCATTTAAAAGATAGTTTCTAGAATAAAGTATCATGAAGAAACAAGCTGAACTGATTATGCTTAATCCTAATCTCCTATGTTATCGATGCTAATTGGCTGTCGCCTTGGTATAGTTCAAAACCCATTGCTCGGCCTGCTGCTTGACCTTGGCCACAGTAGCCTCCGTGCCGTGACTCTCCTCCAGTTGCAGATACTTTTTGTAGATTACCTGCATTTTGTTGGGCTTCAGTTTTTGCAGCACTGCACGTTCCAAGACATTTCTGCAATTAACAATTTGCATGGATTAATTCATAGGTTGGCACACAGACACTCAAATTTTTAGTATGCTCCCGGTCTTTTCCGAGTATCACATTTGTCAAGATTGCGTAAAATTAATTGAGTTTATAAGCAGGGATTAAAACAGAAAAAAAATATCCGATTCGGTTACGGGCATTAAAATCGAATGGTTTCGGTTACGGTTCGTTTTCTAGACTACGTATGAAATGTTTATTGGCAAAGTTGTATTTACCTGGCTGCCTCTACAAGTCCTGCTTTGATTAGCATATCCACATAGACCAACCAAATATCAATCCGTTTCGGGTAAGATGTAACAACGTCATCGAGCAATGTTTGTGCCATATCATTGACATCATTCTTTGCATAAAGCTTGGCAAAGGCTACGATGCAGTTGATGTCTGTAAAGAAAAATAGCAATTTGTGTTTTTATGACAGACTTGACCCAGTTTCCTATGTCATGTTCACTTACGCTCTGCATTAGGTATCGCACGCAGTGCTCGTTGCAATAAGGCATGTACCTGCTCTGATCTTCCCAGCCAAAAGTAGGCATCGGCAGCCAAAGACCACACCCTCGGCTCAGACTTAAACTTATTCAACATGGTGGTCAATACCGAAGAGAGACGCTCTCTTTGGTTATTCTTTCTAAGAATATCGACCAAGCTAAGATAAATCTCCAAAGGATCGTTCTTATTCAGAGCCTCTTTGAGGACACCATCAAAGTTATTATTGCCGTAGACCAACTCCAGGTTTAGCAGGCCACTCCAAATATTTCGCAACTCGTGAGTTTCGCGGAAGGATATAGTTGAAATGGCTCTTCGCGCCAAAGAGCGAGCCTTTTCAATCTCGGTGTTGGAGAGCAGGAAAGCAATGTACTTAAGCCAGGCCATGCTATTATTAGGTTGAGCCAGCACAAGGCGTTCATATTGATCGATGGTTTCCAATCGTGCCTGAGGATCGGCATTGCGCTCTTCAATCTCACGCAGTCGTTGTTCCTCCTTGACTGCAGCCTTGGCTTTCTCCTTAGCATTGAGGCGTTTCTTTTTATTTGAACTTTCTGCCGATGGATCAGTGTCGTTCTCCTCATCACTGGAGGAGTCTTTTTTTGAGTCTACATGATCATTGTCGCCCCAGAAATTAGAGACTCCGGGCAGACGGGCTTTGGACTTAACCTGATTATTCTCCACTTGTTTGGGTGTGTTGCTGTCTTTTCTCTTCACAGGCTTCTTGTCCTCAAAAATGATATAGCCATTGGACTTTGGTATACCATTCTCCAATGAGGACTTTTTCTGGACGTTCGCAACTTCAATCTTGGACTTTTTCGCCTTAACAGGGGCAGCTTCTAGAGCAGGCACCGCCACTCGCTTCACTCCCACTCCCTTCCAAAGCTTCCAGACGGTCTCTGGCACCGCAATGGGCAGTTGCTCATGGATGAAAGCAATATTACAAAAATCTCCCTGTCTTAGACCGGCACTCCCTGAGTTCTCCACATCGTTGGGATGTAAACGTATTGGGCAGATGACTAAGGGATTTATGCCCTTCTTTAGCGAGCACACTGCTACAGAGTCCAGTTTTAGCAGAACTTTAGCTTTCATGCCTGCCTTGCCTATCAGATTTGACGGCAATTCCATGCTGTTGGTGATATGATCGACATCACTTCGTCTATTGCTGACAAGGAGTACATCACTGCCATAGTCTATCCACAAAATTACAGCCTGGTGCTTGGTGCCTGCCTGCGGAGCATTTGCACTGCCTGAGGCCAGGCTAGAGACCAACAGAGCAGTCAATTTTGGTGCTCCCTCTACATAGTAGATCCAATCGTTGGACTCGCGATCAATACCTTTGAAAATTACACTGATCTTTTCACCAACCGCAAACTTAGAGATGGGTGCAGAATGATTTTTCAGTGCTCCTCTAATTTGCCCAACTTCTTCGAGGTAACTGAAATATTAAAGAATGATTAAAACGTGTCTTTTTTTGCGGCTAGTTTTAAGTTCACTTTTACCTCTCCACCAGCTTGGCCGTCTCGCTGAGTTTCCCATTCCACACATCCGTGAGCTTGGCCGATACGGTAAGAGTTTTGGTTTCCGTCTCCTTGCTCAGTACTTTGACATACAGCAACTGCTCTGGAGTCAGCTCTACGGAGGCATCTCTGACAGCATTCAAGCGCAGCATTTTCACATGTAACTTGACCAGTTTGTTATAGTTTCGTACAGGCACCAGGAGCTCCACAATCTGATCAGTGACTTGCTTGACATAAGCGCGCAGCACATCACCCACTTGAACTGTCTGCCAGTTCTTGGTTACATTCTCACTAAAATGAGGAACATCGCGCAGACTGAAAATATTTTGGGAGATGCAAGCGGCTTCTGTACGTGAGCCCACTGGATGTATACGTTTCTGGGCATGCAAAAGTTCCAAATGATCGGAGAGTAATCTCATAGGGATAAGTCCCACGAATTCCTCAAACTGTGCATCGCCATCATCCTCGTCGGCGTAGGAAATTTTGATCTCCAGACCCGCGTCCAAAGCATTGGTGATCTGCACAGGGCAAATCTCACCTAGCTGAAACTTATCTTCTGGTAAAGTTAACATTATCTGTTCTTTGTTCCGACTCGAAATGCGAAATTTCATAGTTTGTCCTTCGAGGAAAGTAGTGCGATCCTTCAGTTGTTGATTGTGCAAGACACCCTTAAGGCCGGAGCAGAATTTTACTAGAATGAAGTTCAATTCACACTTGACCACAGTACCAAGGAATACTTGGCCCACTTGGGCTGCCTGCCAAGTGGTTAATAGTCTGGAGTTCTTGCTTAGATACTCCTGACGATTAGTAAGATAGCAAATTTTACGCTCAAAATTCAGTTCCAGGACACGGCAACGCAATCGCTGACCCACCTCATAGCGTTGATTGGGTGCTAGGAAGGCGTGATCTATGATGCCATTGACTTTGCCTATCTTAACACTCCAGCCATTGACTTTCTCGACTCTTTTTACAATTTGGGCGGTAACAAAGTCACCGGGTTGCATATCCTCAAGACTATAAACCTTCTCGTTCACCACAGCGGGATCGTCGGAGCAGTAGTATAACGATTCTATAAGATCGTAGCCCAAAATGCGTACTGTGTGTTTAGTTTTGCGCCCATATTTGGCCAAAACCTCGTCTTTATCATAGTTGCCCTTGAAACTGGACCTAATGGAGCCATAGGAAATAAGTCCTTTGCATTTTTTATTGAGCAGCAGGACTACTCCTCCACTGGCCAGTCTTAGAACCTTGGCCTTTGTTACTATAGAACCCTTTTTCAAGTGATCCTCCTCCTGCAGCTCATCCTCAGCCTTAGACTTTATATCCAAATTCAGTGTCAAATACACCAGCTTGGTCAATGGCATGATATACAAGACTCTG
Source organism: Lordiphosa magnipectinata (assembly GCA_037044535.1). Taxonomy (NCBI): domain Eukaryota; kingdom Metazoa; phylum Arthropoda; class Insecta; order Diptera; family Drosophilidae; genus Lordiphosa; species Lordiphosa magnipectinata. The sequence goes on from JBAMBO010003060.1 coordinate 199,680, forward strand.
GCATTGTATTCTTCGTTCAACTCATAATCTTCCAGTGAATCCAAAGGCTGGGCCAGGTGATGCTCATTTATATAGCCAGCAAATGTTTCATTCATGAGGCTGCCCTTAAGGCCATCTTTTAAATGTTTGTTCACCTTAAAGCGTACAATGCTTCCAGGTAGTATGTAATCCAAATTACTTTCATTTTGACTCTTGATCTTTAACTTATCCTGCTCCACCTCCAGGCAGGAGCAGGTGCTCTTATTTGTATCATGTGTGATTTGCTTCACTTTCAAAAAAACCAATTGGCCCATATTCAAATTCTGTTCTGCCTCTTCACAGGGCAAAAAGCCCTGTAGTCCCTGGATTCCGGTCTCAATCACATAACCGTGTTCCTGAATCTCTGCAATGGCTCCGGAAAAGATGAAACCTTTCTTGATGCTCCCATGTTGCAGGTTGCGATGAACATCAGCTGGCTTAAGAGAGAGCAGCAGACTAGTACGATTATTGGCCAGCTTTTCCATCTTTATCGCTTTACCATAGACAATCCTGCCCACTTGAAACAGCTCAGTCAGATCGTGGTATTCTTTAGTATCCCCCGACATGGCCGATTTGGCAACCTGAGTATAGGCCTCGGATATATCAGCCACCAGAACACGAGCCGTCATTCGGCCTGGTAGAGTTATCAGCATGGATGCGGCTGTCGTCTCCTTGACCACTCCCATCACCAGCATGTCCTCCTGAAGTGTATCAAAGTTGATGGGCTCAGCGGAGAACGCCTCCAGTTGTAGTTGCTGCTCCTCACTCTCATCGTAAAGTCCTTTGAGTAAGTAATCCTTGGCTTTGGGTGCTTTTTTCACCTTTTTCTGTGTGGCACCAAAAATCTGCAAATGCCAAGCGAAGTTCGCGTCACAAACTGAGCCTAAGATTTTGGTTTAAACTTACTATATTTGAATTACTAATGGCCGATTTAGCTTCTGGCTGGAGTGTACCGCCGCGCGGAAAACTTTTCTCATTGGGGACCATTTTGGAAAGGTTTTAATTTAATATTTCCTTTTAAATCAAATACACGTGCTGAGAACGTATCACGAATTACGTTAAACGTTATCAAGCAACGTAATGGTTCTTTAAGAGAAACCGCTAACGTAATAAAATTTAAAACTAGAGGTGCGCGCGCTAGCGAATTTTCTTTCACGTTACATACGATACACGAAATAAAAATCTAGTTACGCACGATTCTCGCACATAATTTTTGGTGCGTTTCGCGTCACTCACGATTCAAGCACGAATGATACCGCACGATAAAAATGCATCTCCTTAAAAATTGATAAATTAAATAGTTATTCCAACACTTAAAAAAAAAATCGTTGAATATATCTTTTATTCATAATTTTAAAAAATACATTTTCAACGGGAACAATTTTTAAAAAATTTCGTGAATACTTTGGTTCAATCACGAAACAGGCACGGGTGTTGCTCACGATCATGTTGTATCTCGTTGTGACACACCGTGACTCGTTCAAATTCATGCAACGGCTGCTCCTCTATTTAAAATAATTGAACTTGTTTCATTAAAATAAATAAGAAAATAAATAAAATAAATACAATTGCATATATTTGCAATAATTGCATTTAGCTCTCAATTTACAAACATCACCTAATTAATATTTAATAACAAGAGATCTGTACGTGAGCATCCCTATGATTGCCCAAAATGTCTAGAAGTGCTCTCTTTGTTGGCAGTCCACACTTCCCACATAAGGACTCAAGTACTGCAAAAATACTAGATGCGTATTTTCTGTGCTTTTATCGATAGCTCATATATGGGCATTTCCAAACTGACGTGACGTTACGTTCGTACGAAAAGATGTTTTTAAAAAATATGAAAATCTTGGATTTTTAAAATGATTGTTCTACATGGGTAGCAATTAAGTTGCTCTATAATCAGCAAAAACAATGACATCAATCCATCATAAGGAGTTAAAGATATAAGCGAACATATATGCTGGCGTGACGTTACATAAAACGGAAGTGGGTTTTGACTCGTTTTAGAAAAATGCAAAACTCTGCGAATTGGGCAAAGCTTTTTGTACAAAATTTTTTTGGTAGGATTTGAAATAATACAGGTTTTTTTCCAGGTTATCTTATTCAAAAATGTTTGCCCAATTTTTTTATTTGCATAAGAATCTGACGTTACGTTACTTAAATTTCCTCATTATATTTATGTTGTTTTTGTTATAATATAAAGCAGAAACTTACAGTTAATTGCAATCATATAGTTTTAGAAATAGTTTAGAGACCAAAAATCACTGCAATCTAAAGGCATTTTTATGACAACAAACCGTATTCAAATGAGAAAAAAGGCGCTTGCGCGACTTTGCATTCGGAAATCTCGAAATGGGCTATGAATATATATAAAATTGGCTCATATTAGTTCGTTTTGATTATTTCCCCATGAAAAAATGATAAAAAATTGTGTTTTTAAGTACTTTTAATTTTTTGGTCTAGGTGGACTTTTCTGTGGAAATGCCCATATATGCTTAACCTAAAGACGGGGGTGTAATAATACAGAGGGGTGGGTGCGTGCTTATCGATTCACGCTGTTATTACTATCGCTAGGAGGTGATCGATTTGAGCGTCAACACTGGCTATAAAATATGAATATGATTCTTACTAAAGTGTCATATCATCCCAACAGCGGTGGGGCTTGAATGTCGCGTATTATTCATTTTAATTTCATTAATATGAAGCCAATAAAACATGTAATTTAAAATTTGCACAAAAACAATGCAACAGGCAATGGAACATATCATATGGATACATCTTACAATCTGGTCACAGTGCCCCATAACAAAAGAATTGTCACCTTCAGTATTTTTGTTTTGGCAGTTCCTTTGTTGAGGTGTATACCAAGCTTTAGTCTTTTATACCACGTAACAGCAACGGTATTTGTGTGAGTTTGCTTTTTTGTTTCGCTCATCTCTAACGCATTGACTGAGCGTGTGATAGCTACCTAACGTGTATCGACCGCCATATTTCGGTCCACATGTGCATCAATTTAAACAAAACAATTTTTTAAAAAATGCAAACTTTACGGGAATTTACTCGGAAAACCAAAAGGGGCAACATATTGAAAATTGTCCGTGAGCACTATCTGCGCGATGACATTGGTTGTGGCTCGGATCTGTGTCAGTGCTGCTTCCAGAACGAGGCTTATCAACTGACTTCAGAGTACGAAATAAAGAGCGACCTCTTCAAGTACCCACACTACCTGGTGTTGGATACGAATGTGGTGTTGGATCAAATCGATGTGCTGGAGGAGGATGTGCTGCATAATGTGATCGTTTTGAGTACTGTGCTGAATGAGGTGAAGCACAAGAGTTCGGCGATTTACAAGCGTTTCAATGAGATCATTCACGATCGGACGAGGAATTTCTTTGTGTTTGTCAACGAGCATCACAAGTGAGTGCTTGGATTCGGGAATGGAAACGAATTTTTGACCAATCTCTTTCACAGGGACACCTATGCCGACCGTGAGCCGGATGAGTCAGCCAACGATCGTAATGATCGGGCCATCCGAATGGCCACCAAATGGTACGACGATCATTTGCAAAGCTCACAGTCGTCATCCAAGAATGCCAAGACTCGCGTTGTCCTGCTCACTGATGATGCTGGCAATCGCGCTAAAGCTGAATGTGAGAATATTGTGGTTGTCTCTGCGGCGGAGTATGTCAAATCTCTTGTAGATTATCCCTTGCTGGTGGACAAATTGTCGCAGAAGACCTTTGAGAACGAAAAGCAGGCTCTGCCTCAGTATCCACCTCACTTGAGCCTTAAAGAGCTCTTGGAGGGTCTGCGTCAAAAGAAACTTTTGCAGGGTTCATTTCATGCTTCTCGAGAGAACTATCTGGAGGGCAATGTTAATGTAGAGCAGTACGAAAAGGGGGTAAGACGGTGATAATCTTTAATAAGTATCAATAATATCCCGCGTGTACTTCCAAACAGATTCTCATTCAAGGCCGTGAATCACTTAATCGGGCAGTGGATGGCGACATAGTGGCCGTGGAGCTGCTGCCTGAAAGTCAATGGTCCGCACCCAGTGAGATTGTTTTAGAAGAGAAAAATGTCTATGCCGATGATGTTCCCAGCGAGGAGCGTGACGAAGAGGAACAGCAAGTTCAGGCTGCCTCTGCCTCTACCGAGGAACGCACGCCCACAGGTCGCATTGTGGGCATAGTGCGTCGCAAGTGGCGTCAGTATTGTGGCATTTTGCAGCCCAGCTTGATTGCAGATACCAATCGGCATATCTTTGTGCCAGCCGATCGCAAGATTCCCCGCATTCGTATCGAAACGAGGCAGGCGGCTAAATTGCAAAATCAACGTATCATTGTGGCCATCGATAGCTGGCCCCGGAACTCCCGTTACCCGCATGGCCACGTTGTGCGCTCCCTGGGAGCATTAGGAGACATGGCCACGGAAAATGAGGTCATCTTATTGGAGCACGATGTGCCACATTGCAAGTTCTCAGAGGAAGTGCTGAGTTTTCTACCCAAAATGCCTTGGACTATTACGGAGGAGGATTATGCCAGTCGCGTGGATTTAAGAGATCTCTATATATGCTCAGTGGATCCACCTGGGTGTACGGATATAGATGATGCCCTCCATTGTCGAGAGTTGGCCAATGGCAATCTGGAAGTGGGTGTCCATATCGCCGATGTCAGTCATTTCATACGACCTGGAAATGCATTGGACAAGGAGGCTGCTGCTAGGGGAACCACAGTGTATCTGGTGGGCAAACGTATTGATATGGTCCCAGAGCTACTCAGCTCCAACCTTTGTTCTCTAGTGGGGGGTGTGGAACGATTTGCTTTCTCTTGTGTTTGGGAGGTGGATCAGGAGGCTCATGTGGTGAGCAAGCGTTTCCATAAGAGTATCATCAAGTCCAAGCGAGCCATGACTTATGAGGAGGCGCAGGTTTTAATAGATGATTCGAATGAACAGGGTGAGATAGCCAAATCGTTGAGGCATTTGAATCGCTTGGCCAAGATACTGAAGAAAAGGCGTATGGATAGTGGGTAAGTCTTGGGATACTATTAATCTTTCTTTTTTATTAATTATTTCACTCTCGGTCAGAGCTTTGGTGCTGGCTTCACCGGAAATTCGCTTCCAAGTGGACAGCGAAACGCATGAACCTCTTGAGGTCGAGGCCAAACAAATGCGGGATACCAATTCCATGGTGGAGGAGTTCATGTTGCTGGCCAACATATCAGTAGCCGAGCATATTGCTACGGAGTTCTCGGAATGTGCAGTGTTGCGACGTCATCCTCGACCGCCACCCAGCAATTTTGATCCATTGGTCAAGGCAGCCCGCTATCAGGGCTTTGAGGTGGACACTGAGACAGGTCTTTCCCTTGCTCATTCCCTAGATAAATGCGTCAAGGCGGATAATCCCTATTTCAATACCATGATACGCATCCTCACAACGCGTTGCATGATGCAGGCCGTGTACTTTATCAGTGGCAGCCTGCAGAAGGAGGAGTTCTTTCATTATGGCCTGGCCGCTCCGATTTATACACATTTCACCTCACCGATTCGTCGCTATTCCGATATCATGGTGCATCGTCTGCTGGCCGCTTCCATTGGTGCCGATAGCACATATGCCCAATTGCTGGAGCGGAAGTCCAATGAAGAAATATGCCACAATTTGAATTATCGCCATAAAATGGCCCAATACGCTGGCAGAGCTTCGGTGGCCCTGAACACGCATCTCTTCTTCCGTGGCAAAGAGGAGGAGGAAGAGGGGTGGGTACTTAAGATAATCCTCCTAGTCAACTTTATCAATGTTTTTTCGATTCCAGATATGTCCTCTTTGTCCGCAAAAATGCCCTTCAAGTGCTCATTCCCAAATATGGCCTTGAGGGAACTTTGTACTTGAAGTCCGACAAAGATGGAAAAGATGGCCTAGAGCGCATTAAGAGCGAGATTATATTCACCTTCAACGAAGAGGATCACACACAGCGTTGCGGCAATGTCATCTTCCATTCTTTTGATCCGGTCACTGTCAGATTGAGTCTCGACTCTAGGAATGTCCAGCATGAGAAGTTGGTCTTCCGCTTGGTCAAGCCTTACATCGAGGGGTTTAGTGTGGAGCTGACCAATACGAAGTCAAATGATGATGAAACTGTTGCTGCGCCACCACCCTCAAAAAAAAATAAGAAGGAAAAGAAGAAGAAATAAGGAACTCTGATTGGGAACTCTGAATTAAGCAATCAAATTAAATGCATTTTTGTGTAACCTAGAATTGACAATATTTTCAGTGAAATCGCATGGCTATAAATTGGGCCAATTAGTCTAACGATGGAATGTTCATTTTTGACCTATCAAATTTTAAGTTGACTTAATTTGTGCTTGGGGGAAAATAATTGGATAATTTTCAAAATGCAAGGGCTGACTTCTGTCTACCCTTTGGTCTTAAGTTATTCTAATTTTAGCATTCAACAAGTAGAAAGTCGGTCAAGTCCGGCTGAAAATATACTTCACCTGCCAAAGCTTCAACCAGTTTACAGCCAAAACAACACTGCAAAACGAGAAGACGAGGCTAACTTCGTCTGTGCTGAAGTTTTTATACCCTTGCAAGAGCTCGGTCTTGTATATAACAAAGAAGTTTTTCTCATTTTCATCCGATTCGGGTGGTATACCAGCAAAGTACGTTCGACTTTGCATGATGACATTGAGAAGCACTCAAAGCTCCGTCAAAATAGGAAAGAACCTTTCCGAACCATTTGATACCAAAGCATGGTTTAGGCAGGGTGATACCTTATCGTATGACTTCTTTAATCAGCTGATGGAGTATATACTGGGTCAGTGCCCAAATGCCAACAGATCGGGCTCATTTCTTTATAAAGATTTAAGCCTACTCGCATACGCCGATGCTATTGACAGTATCGGCAAAAATGACCGGGCGGTAAGGAGGGCGTTTTCAGAGATTGAGAAGCAGTCTAAACTGGTGGGCGGCTGGCTTAGCGGTAAACGAGGACAACCAAACTTACTACACAAAAAAAATTTTCGTTGGTACACAACAATTCTTACAGTAAACTTTACTGTGAAATATTGTTCCATGTAATTTGTTCTTGTTTTGTTTACTGTATTTTTGGTTTAAATTACTCATACAAATATAGTTTAATCTAGCGTAATTTCTGTGTTTTGATTTGATGTTTTTGAAACTGCGACTTGCAGCAAACATTGTACCATTGAAATAGTACTTCTCACGTAAGAGTAGTTAGTTAGTATATTTTGCTGTTATTTTCTGGTTTACTGGGTGGCCAGTGAAAGTTACCATTCAAATAGTACACTTGATGCGCTGAATTTATTTGCAGTATTTATATTATATATTAGAGAATTCGAATTTGAGAATTACAAGTGGTCCCTTTTTTATGCGACGTTCAAGAAATTATGAGTGTTTACTTATGGGCAAATTCCAAACCGGCTCGAGAACGGCCTTGAACCAGTAAAATATCCCACTCCATTTTATCAAACTACACTTCTGAGATATGGCTCTGAAGCATTGTTTCATTTCAAGTTCATAGATTAGCCGGTTCAAATTACCAACCTACAGACCAAATTTTAAGCTCATAGCAGCGATAATTGATACATATGTATCAATTATCGCTGCTCATAGCTTAAATAACTTTTGAGATACGGCTCTGAACCACTCATGAACCGGTTCACAGACTTGAGACATAGTCTATGACTCTTTCTTGAACGACATGAACATACTGTGTTCCTTTCCTTTTATTAACCACCAAAAAATAAACGATAATAAAACTAAAAAAAATAATTAGAAAGCTTCAGGGATTGAACACATGATTGCTAGTTTATGAGTTAAGTAAACAGCTCTCTGAAATTCGTCATAAATATTCAGCTATTTAATTATTTATTTATTTATTTAGTCGACAAAAAAAGGCTGTCAAAAAAAAAAAATATATATATATAAATATATACGTTACAAAAAAATTTTTATAAGCTAAGGATGCCTATCAAAGAAAATCTAATAAAATAACAAAATAAACTAATAACGACTCCGACACTGTGGGGGAATTTTATTTGCCCGTCCGACCAGCTATGCCCCTATTTACAGCCAATTGTAGTCAGAGACTTTGTTAGAGCTAGCAAAAACTTTGATAATGTAGAGATCGAGAAGAGGAGAAGAAAAAAAAACCTAAACCTATAGTTATGCAGGAAAAAATACAAAATAAATTAAAATAACAGTAAAATATATTAAATTAAAATAAATATAGATCATTGTAATTTGACATAAAACGATTGTGCTGGCCATAATCAGTTGTGCATCTAGACAAGGTAAGAAAAGAAGAAAAGAAAATAGTTTCTAGTTGGCCTAGAAGGAACGGAAAAGTTAAGGGGGTATTCTAGTCTAGAATTTTAAAAAAATCAATTTTTTATTTATTTTATTTTCGTAATGTACAAATATTTAAGAACACACACAGAGAATTTCAAGAGTATCCTGCTATTATTTTCAGAGTTACACGCACATTTGTAAAGAAGTATCAGGTAAAATTACAGTGCTGTTAAAACTTTAAAAGAGTTTTTCTCGAAACTACTTTTGCCAGCACGGTTGACATGATTTCTCAAGTTCTACTGAACCGATTTACTTGAAATTTGGTGTGAGTCTTCTCAACACATGTCTCTATCGGACTGACTATTAGTATAAAAAAAAAATTTTTACTATTTTTAAAAAATTCACAAAAGTCAAAAAAATAGAAGAAAAATTTAAATTTAACAAAAAAAATTTTGTTTCCACTTTTTCTTAAGACAGTACGATAGCAGCACTTTTCTTTTTTTCTTTTTTAATAATCTTTTTTATTTTTTTGTTTCAGATCATTAGAAAATTTGCAATCACGTCAAACTTGGCGCGCCATTTTTGGGGGACCCCCCACTTCAACATCTTATAGCATTTTGAATTTGGAATTTTTCGAATTTTTTTTTTTATGTATTGTTAAAACATCAATAAATATCTTGTCAAAAAATGGATGGTAAAAATATTTTTGGTTTTTCATTTATATCACCCGAAAAAACACCTAAAATTCATGCCTCTACACTAGAATACTCCCTTAAGGCGACCTAAAAGATCAGAAGAGTCTACATCACCAATGATTAGCTTATGAAGAAAAGAAACGCCTAGGACTGTTCTACGATTAGCTCGCGAAGGAAGGTCAATAAGCAAGAGTCTGTGGGGGTACGTTGGTAAACGAAGGTTAGGTCCCAATTTAAGCCACGTAGGGCAAAAATCAAGAATTGCTTCTGAACTGATTTAATGCGATCTTTATGCTTTTTATACTGCGGACGCCAGATGGATGAGCAGTATTCAAGTACAGGACGGACTAAAGCAGTGTGCAAAAGCTTTGTGGTGTATGGATCATTTAATTCTTTCGACCAACGTTTAATGAATCCAAGTACACCATTCGCCCTGTTAACAATAGAAGAGACATGAGTATTAAAACTCAATTTGGGGTCAAAGAGAATTCCAAGATCAACGACTGTAGATATTTGTTCCATGGGTTCGTTGCCAATCGTATAGGTAGCCAGCGAAGGTTTGCAACGATGGAAAGTCATAAGCATGCACTTGGAGCAATTAAGGTGTAATTGACTAATCAAGCATAAGGACTGTAAGGAGTTTAAATCATCTTGCAATCTGATGGAATGCATCGGGCCGTTGAAAGATAAAATAAGTTTTACATCATCGGCGTACATAAGTATCCGAGAATAAGATATTATTGTAGGGAGATCAATAATAAAAAGAGTAAAAATCTAAGGGCCGAGGTGCGTGGCACACCAGAAGTGACAAAGACAGGCTTTGAAGTATTAGAGCGAAGCAGAACTTTTTGAGTCCTATCTTCTAAATAGTACGAAATTCAAAGCAGAAAAGAGGAAGGAAATCCTAAACGATCAAGCTTAAAGGGGAAAAGATCAGGGTTCACAGAATCAAATGCTTTACTGAAGTCGGTGTAGATGACATCAGTTTGATTTTTTCAAAAGGAATCCATCGTTAATGATTGAAGTAAATTCAAGCAAATTGGTCGTAGTTTTTCCGACGCTTTGTAAATCCATGCTGGAAAGGGGATAAATCGATTTACAATAGTGCTGTAAGGATGAGGTTAGAATCTGTTTAAATAATTTTGGAATAGCGGAAAGCTTGGCTATACCCCTATAATTGGCTATATCAGATTTTCCGCCCTTTTTATGAAGAGGAATAATATAATATTCTTTCCAAAGATTCGGAAACACAGTAGATTCTAGCGATACATAAGCTTAATTGAGGGAGCACATATCGAGTTAAAAGAAGAAATGTTATAAGGGTAAGAAGTATTGGTAAAGCGGGTAGAGGAATAAGTTGTTTAGAAGAAGTCCGCGAATAGATCAACGGCAGTGGAGTCATCGTTAGCCTTTTGGTCACCCAGAAAAAAAGAAGAAGGTAAAGAAGAGGATCTACGGTTAGAGTTGGCAAAGCTATAGAATTGTTTAGGGTCCTCTGCAAATTGAATTTTGCATCGGGCAAGATATTTCTTCAAGGGCAGAACCAGTACGTTTATACTTTTTGAAGAATCTAGACTTAATATTTTTCAAATTAGAAAGTCTAGGACAATACCTTGGAGGATTAATAGATGCTGGAGAGGGAGCCCTATTAGGAATACAAATATCTAAAAGAGAATTAATGGAATCATAGAAAAAGGTAAAAGCAAATTTTTAATTCAACCGCATTGTTGTATAAAGGAGTCCAGTCTGTTGCACAAATAAGTTGATTTAGTAAAGTAAAGTGTCCTTTACGAAAGCAACGACGAGGTTTGTTTGGAATTATAGATGTTAAAGAAAGGGAGATTTCTATTGTAGGATGGTAAGAATCTTCAGGCAGTGATAGGGGGTAGACCTAGAGACTACGGCATTAGTACTGTCAGCGACAAAGATAAGATCCAGCAATTTAATTAGATGGTTTGGAATTGTATCAATTTGAAACAAGGACATATCAAACAGATGATCTAAAAAGTCATGCTGTGTTGAAGGAACAAGATAGGTTGACCTATTAAGATACGACCAGGCGATGTTTATCAAGTTGAAATCACCTACAACAACCATTGAGTCAATGTCTCGTAATTGGGCACAAACATCTTTTATACAAGTTCTATGGTGCCTTCAAATTTTTTGCCGGCTCTAGGTCTCGTTATGTTGGTACACAACTTTAAAACAGGGACACACAACACCACAAAGGAGGTTAGTTGACCGAACAGCTGTTTCAATGGTATCTCTACCATATCATCAGCGGTCTTCACCTGGTACCACAATCAGAAAACAACTCCCTCCTCATGCCTGAGATGCCATAATCGCTTGAGAACTCCAATGCGATTCAACAGCAAAACCAGACACAACGAGCCAGAGCCGCGCTGTCAGTGGCCTTTGTACGTGTGTGTGTCCCCCAATGGTCTTAAAATGTTAGTGAGAGAGATTTCCTCTCTACTGCTAACACAGTGACCAATAAGTCTGCTATAAACGTACATAACTTTAAAACAGGGACACACCACACCATACCATACCATATCATATATGGTAGAGATATCATTGAAACAGCTGTTCGGTCAACTAACCTCCTTTGTGGTGTGGTGTGTCCCTGTTTTAAAGTTATGTACCAACATAACGAGACCTAGAGCCGGCAAAAAATTTTAAGGTTTAATTATCATAAAGGTCGTTAAAACATACATGCACGGTTATATGGTGCGTATAAACTTGAATATCGGAAGAAGAAGGGATATAAGAGCAAGTAATATCTAAAGAAAAGGAAGGAAAAGATACCTTTACGGCAACAAATTCAACACCATCAGGCAGATTAAGTGGAATTAATTCCGAACGGTGGTTAGTTTTGACTGCAATCAGTACACCTCCACCTCTGCGAGTAGGTCGATCATGACGCTAGATAAAACAAGAAAGAAAGTCGGTCAAGCCCGATTAAAACATCCTCTGTACCCTTACACTCGCATTTGCTCAGGAGTCAAACGGCCAGTTAACACCCCGCGCACAACGCGGTGCGCTCTCTAAGTTTCTCTCTCTCTCTCTCTTTCTCTCTCGCACTAACATTGCCTGTGTTGAACGGTTAGGGTATGTTGCTGTGTTTATTGGTGGGAGGGTGGGTGGTGTTAAGTGGCCGTTTTTTGCCCATAACTTGAGTATCGTTCATCCGATCTTTATCATTCCTTTAGCAAATCGATAAATAATTTTGTTTACAAGGTATCTCTAGAAGGAACGAACGATCTATCTAACTGTAGGAGATATGAAGGTTTTTCCAAATTGCGGGGGCGGGAGGGGGCGTGGCAAAAATTGAAAATAAACTTGATCTGCCTGCAAGTATAAGAAATATATGTCCCATACATGTCAAACCTCTATCTCTTACCATCTCTGAGATCTCTTCGTTCATACGGACGGACAGACAGACAGACGGACAGACAGACAGACGGACAGACGGACAGACGGACAGACAGACAGACGGACAGACGGACATGGCTATATCGAATCGGCTGTTAATGCTGATCAAGAATATATATACTTTATAGGGTCGGAAACGATTCCTTCTCCATGTTACATACTTTTGCACAAACTTAATATACTCTATGTACCTTCGGTACAGAGTATAAAAATCGATTTTTTGATCGAAAATTCAAGAAATTTCATTTTTAATCGCCTAGGAAAAATATAAAAAAATCCAAAAAAAATATTTTTATTCTTTTGACTTAAGAATCGCACTTCTACAAAGATAATAAGGTATTGATGAAGAAAACCTATGAATAAATATTGTTGCTGGAACAATTTAAGTGAAGGAAGTCACAGTCAAATTTGAGTATTTTAAGTGTTAAAAAAAAATTTTTTTTTTATTTTTTTAGTCTTTTGGTCAATATTAGAAGTGGTCGAATAGCCAAATCAGAAAAAAAATTCCAGAACAGAACAAAAGTCGAAGCAAATGAAAATTTATTTTTAATAAATCTTAAAAACACCGCTTTTTTCAGCACTCAATTGCTCTCAGCTCCTGTATTTATTATACCCGTTACTCGTAGAGTAAAAGGGTATACTAAAGTCGTGCAAATGTATGTAACAGGCAGAAGGAATCATTTCCGACCATATAAAGTATATATATTCTTGATCAGCATCAACAGCCGAGTCGATATAGCCATGTCCGTCTGTCCGTCCGTCCGTCTGTCTGTATGAACACCTAGATCTCAGAGACTAGAAGAGCTACAGTAACCAATTTTGAAATGTAGACTCCTATTGTCTGCACGCAGATCAAGTTTATTTCAAATTTTTACCACGCCCACCCACGCCCCCACAATAAAAATGTTGAATAACTCCCATAATTTAAAACGTAGATTTATATTCGCAACATCTATAAGCCCTGAAATTTTCATCAAGATCGGATGATAAATAGCCGAGATAAAAAATGTTGCATACTTTTCGGCTGACACACCTCAGGCATACAGGAAGGCTATTAAACATTTGTTTCCATGAGTAACGGGTATATCGAAGTCGGTTAGAGCCGACTTTAACTTACGCTCTCGTTTATAGATTTTGTTCATCGATATCTTATTTTCTTCAAATAATGGCTCTACTTAAGTAGAAAAAATAAAAATACCTTTTTTGAATTTTTTAACATTTTTCCTATGAATTTGGATATCTAGCGGATAGTGCAATTGCCTCCTGAAGAGACCGAGCAAAAGCGGATCGGGCAATGAGGATGCGCCCTACATCAATGCCAATTAGGTAGGTAGGTAGGTAGTTCAGGCTGGCCCTTTGCAATGCCAATTATATCCAGGTAAGAAATAAGCGAACCAAACAACTGCTGCATTATTTACGCCACTGCTTGGACGGAGGCAGCAGCAGCAGTCCGCAAATGGAAGAGTTACACAGAAAATGTCGGAAGAGGCCATTACCAACGTTCAATTGGAGGTGGAAGAGGCTCGTACTGCAAATTGCGAAAAGACATAGTGATAAGAACAATTAATGTGTTATTCATTTCATTTAATAATACTTTATTAAAATAGCACACAAAATATGTTATATGAGGTGTTGTTGTTTGTAAGTTAGCGGGCTCATTTAACAGCGCAATAATAAACTCAAGGTTTCTTTGAAACGTTTATCGATAGAAAAAAGTATGTCATCGTGTTAATAGCAGCTGCTTAGCAGACTCTGTTGAGAATCTGCGAAATATCAAGAAATATTTGGCGACCCGTGGAAACCGCCCTTTATTGAACCACAGCTATGTGCTATCGAAAACAAATCACAATCAAGCAAATCTAAAAAAATATTTATACGATTTATACTTCTAAAACAATCACGAAAATTAGCTTTTATGATGGTACATCACGTTCACAAGCACAATCTAACAAAAATAATCGATTTTTTGTCATCGATTTGTGCAGTGCAGAAAAATAATGGTATTAAATTGTTATCAAATCTGCACACTCAAATAATGGACAATATAAATTCGATTGAACTATCAGGAAAAACAGTCCAAAACCAAGTCTGTCGAAAAATGGCAGTGATGTAGCCGTACCAAATAATCCGAAAATAAAACAGATCTAATAATGTAACAATAATCTGACATCTTCATTAAATATGATTCTAAAGGCCTGATTCCACTGACACATGTATGTGAAGGTCTCCTATATACATTTATTCGCCCCTAACACTATGAGTATTTAGCCTAAACGTACTACCTTTTTTTTTGAGAATATACATTTCCAGAGGAATAACCAAATTTGAAAATGTACATACATATATGTAAATACATAAGATTGGACCTCCGGAATATGAAATTTGCAAGGTTATGGTCTCACCCCACTATCTGTTGCTTTTTGATATACGTAGTAATATACTACGTTTATACGCACGTCTTATTTTCAAATAACATTTTGTCTAAGTAATATATGTTAATTTACTGGATTTGTATTTTTATACCCTTGCAAAGTATTATAATTTTGCCCAGAAGTTTGCAACGCATAGAAATATTCATTTCCGACCCCATAAACTATATATATTCTTGATCAGGGCGACGAGCTGAGTCGATTGAGCTTTGTCCGTCCGTCTGTCTGTCTGTCTGTCTGTTTGTCCGTCTGTCTGTCTGTCCGTCTGTCTGTCCGTCTGTCCGTCTTTTCCTATGCTATCTCCTCCGTCAGTTTTAAACCTATCTCAACCAAACTTTGCAAATAGAGTGCTAGGCGCTGTCACTCTTTTTAGTGATTTTATCGTTTTCAACAATATGGTAGCACTGCAAAATTGTCATTGACATTCATAGCGTCTGCAGGCGAAGGAGAATGGGAAAATGTTTGAGATAAATACTGAAAACAAAAGTTGCGATTGGACCAAGTCGGAAAAGAAGGAACCTCTTGGACTAATAAAAGAAAATAATGTCAGGCAACTGTTTGATGGCAATCAGGCTGCACTAAAAAATAAATTTATTTACGTATGGTATTTAGCGTATAAACAGTGAGTTAGTTAATCACATTGCAAATAGCTGGCGCATAAACGTAGTCTATGTTAATTTACTGGATTTGTATTTTTATTTATGCGATATAAACCAGATAATCCTTTGTTTATCTCTTATTTTTGATCAGCATCAACAGCCGAGAATTAAGGAACGCGTTTTATCAAAAATTGGGCTCAATAAGCCGACCAAAAGAACAGCAGTCTCTTCTGTAACTTCTAATAACTTCGCTGTAAGAATTTGTATTTGGTGAACGTGCCGTATGATTAATTGTTTCAAAACTTGAAGGCCCTGTCGCGCCCATTTAAAATTAACATACAATTTTTTGATTTTCACAATTATTGTATAACTTATGGTCGGGTGTGGCGCACCAGTAGTGTGTGTGGCTGCTGGTGCGGGAGGTTGTGGCTTTCATCCCGCCTCGGATCATCGAATTAAAAAAGTTTTTTTTTTTCTTTAGAAAAAAGCTTTTACACATCCGGATACCTTCACCAGCTACTGGCGCCAGCTGTGAAATAATTAGCCATGAAAAAGCAAAAATTCAATTTAACATTTTTACATTTAAAATTATATGACAAATATAAGCATTGGGAATGCCGAGACCTACTTTTTCCCATTTTGCCGTTTTGAGGTCCGATCTAATGTACATATATATATGTGTCAGTGGAACTAGGCTATAAAACAAAAAATAGAGAAAAGTTAACTTCGGCTCGATCGAAGTTTACATACCCTTGTAGCTTGTATAATTTATATAAATTAGTAGCCTGATTCCACTGCATTCCACTGACACAAATATGTAAATTTGGCCAAATGTACATATTTTTACAAGGCCTTTTATATAAATTTCTACACCCAATTTCTATGGCAGCTATACTATATAGTTGTCCTATCCAAGGCTGCAATCCTCTAAAATTCAGCAGAAGGTTCGGTCCTGGGGTTCGAACCCATTGTTAAGTCCAAGATTCGGTTCTCGGACCGGTTCCTGGAACCCCTGAACCCAAGATTTTGGTTCGAACCTTGGTTCGCTTGAACAAAAAAGAATAGTTTGACTTTCGATTTATTAATTCTACGTTGATAATGAAATTTATGTACCTCTCTATTCATATACTTAATCATAATATTCAATACTTAACTTATTGTAGTTATCAAATCCATTAGCTGATATTAACAAATTTTAGGAACTGCTTAGTTTAAGCAATATATCTTCCAGGAGCTCATCTATACTAGCTCTTAAATCAGAAAGAACAAACTTAAGTGTTGAAGCTAGTATAGTAAAGGCAATACCCTTGTAGAGGGTATTGTAGCGAACCTGGGTTCTGACTCCGGGAACTAGATCCCCGGAACCGGATTCAGTACTCAATGCAGCCTCTCTGATGGATCGATAACCGATCGCAGCGCACGACGATTAATCTATCGCTTTAATTTGCTCGCTCTAGTTTTTTTCTCGGGGAATAAACACGTGTGGAACCGAATTGTCCAATTGATAAGACTAAAAATAAATGAATTGTTAAATAATTCCGATTGGCTGTGTACTTCCTCCTCTTTGCTAAATCGCCAAGCGTGCCCGGAGTACTACCGGCGAGAGTTTTTGCCCTACCACCCCCTAAAAATCAGTAAACCGCTCGGCTGACCACCCCGGCGACGTCCCAGTGGACACAAAATTCGCTACATTGGTGTCAGGTGTGGGGTAAATTGATCGAGTTTGCAAAAACTCAGACCACGATGACCAAGAAAACATCTCGTCGGAACCGGGCCGCGCTTAACAGCGAAGGAGAAGGAACTGCCACTGCCACCCAGCTGCAACCGGAGATGGCGACTGCCATCCAACAAGAGGTGCAACAGCAGCTGAAGACGGCGCTGGCCACCAGCATGGAAATGTGGGACCGATCTCTGGAGCACAAGTTCGAGAAAATGTGGACGTCGTTTGAACGGACGATGTTGAACGTGCTGCAGGGCCAGCAGGTCGCCACAACAGCTTCACAGGCCACCTCGCAGGCTAGTGGGGGCGGACTTGCTTCCAGTACACCTCGCATGGCCGGAGGGGCGAACCTACAATCCGCTGTAGCGCCGCCTCCGGCCCCAACGTGGCCAGGAGCAGAAAGTGTGGCACATAGTCAAGGCCAGGGTGCCGCCTCGAGGGCATGCCACGCCACTTTTGCCCCAGATGCACATAGTGTCAACCCTGTGGACTCCCCAACTATGCCGGCGAGCAACCACACACTGGCCGCTAGCCAAACACCCTATTGGGAGATGCCGGACATGGAACAACTTCCGGTATACGACGGCACAAGGCCATGGGCAGAATTTAAGCGTCTTTTAGATGACATGGCTATCGAATGCCATTGGCCAGAGACCAAGAAGTGCCGAAAATTATATATGAGTCTTCGCGGCCGGGCCCAAAAGTTCCACGCAACACTGCCAGAGACCACCTTGTGTTCCTATGACGCGCTAACAGCAGCCATGCGAGACCACTTTACAGTAGGCGTTCATACGGGATACCATCTCTTTCATAACCGCACGCAAGGTGCCAGGGAGTCGCTTGACGACTTTGCCATGGACCTGGAGCGCCTGGGACGTGCAGTGTTTGCTGGGCTGCCGCTAGTGACATACAACAACATAATGGTCCAGAGGTTTATCGATGGTATTCGCGAGACCAATTATCAAGTTCTGATTCTCGCCAGCAACCCTAGCTGTCTTACGGACGCGCTGGATATGGCTACCCGTATCGACGCGCAATGCCGCCGACGCCCAGCCGGCGCCGTACTAACCGTGACTGCAGCAACAGCCGAGCCAGAACCAAAATCGCCTAAAAGAAGTGGACGAAGTTCTCCCAAAAATGCAACGCAGGGCCCAGGCCAATTACCTAACCCTGCGCAACCTTCGGAAAACTAGATCGCGCCAGCCTTCTGGGGCGGAGGTTGGCCACAAGCCACAGCGCCCCCAGCGAGTTACCATTCGCATCACTCGCTACAAAAAACAAAATGGCGAAACTAATAACGACCCCGGAACCCCCACTGGACAGACCCCAGTGCACGGCTCTGATCCCGGACCCACGAGCCTGCACACCACCAAGGTTTTCTGTGCCCCAGCCGCCACTGCCACCTGTTCTACCAACGGAATCACAGCGACTAAAGCCGACCCGAGCCACATTGTTGGCCCCCGACTCATCGACGCATCCCGCCTTGAGCCTGCAGCCGCCCGAGCAACCACGCGATGGACCCTGTCCTCCTTCTGAAGAAGCAGAGGCCGTCCTCGCCCTCTTGTTCCGCGAGCCGCCGCTCCCCGAGATTTCCGATGAGCCAGTGTCTGCTCAGTCGGGGGACAGCAACCAGAAGGCCGACGCTACACAACGGGACACCCACCGAGGGACCCCAACGCCGCCTGCCAAAGCTACGTATACACTCGAAACTTGCGGTGATCAGAACCTACATTGTTTTTTATTTTTACAGCAACGTTTGGTTCGCCTTATCGTCGACACAGGCGCATCCGTGTCGCTGCTGAACACAAGAGACCTCAAGGAATCTGTGCCTGTCACCCCTTGTAAGGTGACTTTACAAGGCCCTTCCTCGGAGCAGTTTGTGGCCACAGCCAGAGCCACTGTACACTTGGCTGTTGCTGGCCGGAGACTTCAGCACAATTTTTTGATGGTCGAAGGTGATACCCCCAGTCTGTTGGGTATCGACTTTCTTTTGCGTTATGAAGTAACCGTGAACCTTAAGACGCTGGATATGAAGTTCGCATGGGGATCGACACGACTACATGCACCCAACACAGAACTTCCCAACCTCCTGTATACCACGGCCAAAATCAGCATTCCACCCCATAGCGATACTCAC
The DNA here is from genome assembly GCA_037044535.1 of Lordiphosa magnipectinata. Taxonomy (NCBI): domain Eukaryota; kingdom Metazoa; phylum Arthropoda; class Insecta; order Diptera; family Drosophilidae; genus Lordiphosa; species Lordiphosa magnipectinata. The sequence goes on from JBAMBO010003060.1 coordinate 219,030, forward strand.
ATTCAATTTAAATGTGAGGCGCAGGAACCAAACTCCGTCGCTATGCTGGAACGAGGAGTCTATTCTCAACTGCCTACAGACTTGGTCTTGGGCAGTGGTCTCCTAGATACAACGCGCGGCACCGCCACCTTGCGCGTGCTTAACCTCAGCACGCAGACACATCAGCTGCCCTCGCTGTCAATCCTGGGCCATTTGGAATCGGTAGAAGTGCTACCATCCACCACCAAAAGTCTGGATTCCCAAACGGGCATTAATTGGGATGCGCTGCCGCCCCCAGACCTACCCGCTGACATTCGTTTCAAGCTGATACAACTGCTACGAGGGCACGAAAAAGTTTTTGCCCAATACGATGGCGACACCGGGCGCACCTGCCTGACCAAACACACGATCGATACCGGCCAGGCGCGTCCTATTAAGCCGAGGTTGCGAGACTGATCACCGATATGAAGTCACGAGGAGTAATTCGGCCCTCCACAAGCCCTTGGGCCGCACCCGTAGTCTTGGTGCGAAAAAAGGATGGCTCTACACGATTCTGCGTGGACTACCGCAGACTCAACGAAGTCACTGTGAAGGACTCATACCCCCTTCCCAAGATAGACGAAATTTTGACGATGTTGCATGGCTCTCGTTATTTCTCGACCATGGACCTACAAAGCGGATACTGGCAAGTGGAAATGGAGGAGGAAGACCGGCCTAAAACGGCATTTACGTGCGAAGCGGGTTTGTATGAATTTAACGTCATGCCCTTCGGCCTCACGAACGCCCCCGCCACCCTTGAGCGACTGATGGATGGTCTCTTTGCCGGCGTGGCCTTGAAATCAGCGCTGGTTTATCTTGACGACATCATCGTCCACTCACGCACAGCCGAAGAGCATCTAGTCCACTTGCAGGAGGTTTTCAAACGCCTGACCAAAGCTGGACTAAAGCTAAGCCCGCATAAGTGCCATTTTTTTCGCAAGGAAGCAAATTACCTTGGCCATATTGTGAGCCAGGCAGGATTAAAGGCGTGCCCCCAGAAGATAACCAAGGTGTTGGACTGGCCACAACCTCAATGCCAAAAAGATGTACGCTCATTTGTCGGATTGTGCTCGTATTACCGAAAATTTATTCCAGAATTCGCAACTATAGCACGACCCCTGCACGAACTGACCGAAGCTAGACGTGTGTTCAATTGGTCCGCGGCCGCTCAACATGCTTTTGACCGTCTCAAGGCCAAGCTGACAGAGGCACCCATTCTCACCTTTCCGGATCCCGATGGCTCGTTTATTCTCGACACGGACGCGTCGAATCATGGCGCAGGGGCAGTGCTTAGTCAAGTTCAGGATGGACAGGAACGAGTCCTGGAGTACTACAGCAAAACTTTCAGCCCCGCGGAACGTAACTATTGCGTCACCCGGAGGGAACTGCTGGCAGCCGTCCTAGCCACGAAACATTTTCATCACTATCTGTTTGGTCGCAGATTTTTGCTGCGCACGGACCACGCCTCACTCAAATGGCTATACAACTTCAAGGAGCCAGAAGGCCAAGTCGCCAGGTGGATCGAACGCCTCCAACAATATGACATGGAGATTCGACACCGCAGCGGCCCACAACATGGAAACGCCGACGGCCTATCCCGCCGACCCTTCGGCGAGTGCCGCACATGCGAGAAGGCCGAACAAAAGGATCACCAAGGCGTCATGTTTTTGCAAATTCAGGCCGATGACTACACCAAACGTCAAAAGGCGGATCCCACCCTAAAGCACGTTTTCCGTTGGGTAATTGATGGAAAGCGACCTCCCAAGTGTGACATTATGGGCGAAGGACCCGAAACGAAAGCATACTGGCACTTGTTCGAACGCCTGACAATATCGAATGGCGTTTTAACCATCAAGGATAAGGAAGACAAAGCGGTAACCCTGGTGCCATTTTCTTTACGAGAAGAGACGCTTCGTGGTGTGCACAATTCTACAACAGGAGGTCACTTTGGAGTCAAGAAAACCTTGGCCAAAGCCAGAAGGCGCTACTACTGGGTCGGTCAGAAGGCGGACGTAGCCTTATGGTGCGCTCGCTGCCCCCAATGCGGCGCTCGCAAAGGCCCTTCCAAACGCACTGTAGGTCGTCTGCAGCCGACGTCCATTGGGGCCCCTTTTGAGAGAATAGCCATCGACATCCTGGGCCCTTTACCTACGACCACGCGCGGCAACCGGTACATCGCTGTAGTGATGTGCTATTTTACCAAATGGCCAGAATGCTTGGCCCTCCCCGACCAGAAGGCCGAGACAGTAGCCCGCGCACTTGTTCAAGAAGTTTTCTGCCGATTTGGTGCACCCTTCGTTCTTCATTCCGACCAAGGGCGAAATTTGGAATCCGAAGTATTTCAAGCCTGCCTCCGTTTACTTGATGTGGAGAAAACTCGTACTACACCCCTACATCCACAGTCGGACGGCATGGTGGAGCGATTCAATCGAACGCTCCTCGACTATCTGGCAAAATTCGTGGCCCTAGATCAACGTGATTGGGACCAGCTATTGCCCTTAGCCTTATGGGCCTATCGGTCCGCCCCACATGAAGCTACTGGATTTTCGCCAGCACGGCTGATGTTGGGCCGCGAACTCCGTTTGCCCACGGAACTGATGTATGGCCGGCCGTCGATTTCTCCGGAGAGCTATCCGGATTTTGTGGACCAACTACAAGCTCGACTTCGTCAGACTCATCAGTCAGCCCGCAAACATCTCCAAGCTGCTGCATCCGTCAACAAAATGCGCTATGACCTCCGCTCTCACCCGATCGAGCTCGAAGTAGGCGCTGAAGTGTGGCTGTACGCCCCCATTCGCAGAGTGGGTCGATGTCCAAAGCTACAGTCGGACTGGGTCGGCCCTGTAACAGTTGTGCGACGCCATTCGGACCTGGTTTACGAGATCCGCCTGCCCGGAAAAAGGGCGACCAGAACCGTTCATGTAAACCGCCTCGCCCACTATCAAAGGCCGTCTCCCGCAGTACTCGGCCAGGAGGCTCGAGTCTCAGAAGGGGGTAATGTAGCGAACCTGGGTTCTGACTCCGGGAACTAGATCCCCGGAACCGGATTCAGTACTCAATGCAGCCTCTCTGATGGATCGATAACCGATCGCAGCGCACGACGATTAATCTATCGCTTTAATTTGCTCGCTCTAGTTTTTTTCTCGGGGAATAAACACGTGTGGAACCGAATTGTCCAATTGATAAGACTAAAAATAAATGAATTGTTAAATAATTCCGATTGGCTGTGTACTTCCTCCTCTTTGCTAAATCGCCAAGCGTGCCCGGAGTACTACCGGCGAGAGTTTTTGCCCTACCACCCCCTAAAAATCAGTAAACCGCTCGGCTGACCACCCCGGCGACGTCCCAGTGGACACAAAATTCGCTAC
>JBAMBO010003062.1:0-31025 GCA_037044535.1 Lordiphosa magnipectinata
AGATGATTCCTTCTGGCTGTTACATACTTTTGCACAAACTTAATATACTCTGTGTACCTTAGATACAGAGTATAAAAACAGTGGCGGAAACTTTCCGCGGCGGAATTTCGTTTCTGTATTCTGAGACGCGCTAAATAAATAGACAATTGGCCTATCGATAGTTGACGTATCGATAGCGGTGTGGGTCATGAGTGGATTGAATGAACAGCTGATGCCATGGCGGAAATATAAGCAGCTCATTTTTTTGAAGTCAAAATCGACAATGCACGGGAAACATGAACCCAAAAGAAAACGCACCGAGAGATTCAATTGTGAGGAAACTATTTGCTAAGGGCCACAAATCAGCCCAAGAAAGTTACGAAATCAGAACTGGAGTGCCATACCCCTAAAATCGTCTCCTATGCCAACGGACGCAAGCGTCCGCACTCGGTGGATGCCAAACAAACAGGTGGTGACATCCAAACCCGGTCATCCAGTTTACCACCGCGGACCAGCTAAAAATAGAGTTGGATAGCGATGCGACAGCTGTGGGCAGCATTGCCAGCTCCAGCGGTGTGGGCGCGGCTGTCAAACGTGAACGCCAGGAGCAGGATTTTGAATTTACGACAAATAAACGACAATTTTGTATGAAAACTAAAAATATATTTTCCAATCTTTAGCATTGCGTTTCACTTGAGAGCCAAAATGATGGCACAGCCCAAATCCATGATTTCCAGATACTCCGAGCCGCCGTCCTGGAGACGATAGCAGCATTCCTACAAAGAAATGCATATTCAACCAACTTTGAATCAAGCATCAAAAGTGCTACCCCCCATATTGTCGCATATCTGGGCATTCGTCAGGGCCGCATGAAGCACTATGTACTCCACAAACTGCTTCAGCTGACCCACACTGTAGGCGGATGACCCAATCTCTTGTACACACTTCTCCAAACGATTACAGTTGCCCGAACGGCAGACTTCCAAATAATCCTTCAAGTAGAAGTCCGGGATTATGCCCGACATCTCAAACAGATCAGCCTTGTTGACGACATGCTCGACCCCATTAAGATGATGGCAGGACGCATATCATCTCCCAATATCCGTAAAATAGACTTGTAGGCCTCCTCCTCGATCTGCACCTACTCCAAGTGTGTCTCAAACGGGAAATAATTTGATCCTCGCCCAACGCCTTGAACCGGAATTTGATGCCGCTACCTCCATCAACAGACATATCTGTGTTCCTGTTGCCCAGCTTAATTAAAATATTTTTGAAAAAATAAACACTCAACTTTTGTTTGTAAACAAAACAAAACAGCTGATCCCCAGTGTGGCCGTTTCTGTATTTGGTCTGTTTGACTTATATATGGGCTCACTAATAATTTATGTGGATGCTAAATTTATTATGTGCAATTTAGCGAGCTAAATTTTCCGCGCTTCTCAGAACAGGCCTTTAGGAGAACATTTTTATGATGTGCTCCGACTCACATCATGTGTGCGGAGGCATAGATTAACAATAACTAAGAAGATAATTATGTCAAATATTAGATACATTTACCAACATCGAACCCTCAGAATTTAACAAATGGAATAAATCGTTATACAACATGCATATGATTCGAAACTGGTCGTGAGATTCGAAATTAGATCTACTTATATTTAAGAAAACTGGTCGGAGCTGTCGTGTAGATCTAGGTGGGATTGAAAAATTAATATGGCTCAAAAGAAAACAAGAATCAATATGGCCATTTATTAGCTTATGAAGGAACATAACTCCGTGACAGATTCTACGATCTTGCAGAGACGGTAGGCTTAATAGACGGAGTCTGTCAACATAGGATGGCTGGCGACGGTGTTGTTCCCAGTTTAGTCCACGTAAGGCGAACAGTAGAAATTGCTTCTGCATCGACTCAATAAGGCCCTGGTATGTTGCATACTGTGGGGACCATACGAATGAGCAGTACTCAAGTAGAGGTCGGACAAGTGAGACGTCTTCAGACCAACTAACAAGAGCAAACACCCCATTGGCTTTGCTAACGATGACCTCAATGTAATCAGAAAAGTTCATATTATGGCTGAATAATACGCCAAGGTCTGTTACCGCATGTATGCGCTCGAAGTTGTGCGGCCCAGGGAATAGTTACCCATAAATGGGGCAGAGCACTACATTTAGAGTGGTTAAGGTACAGCAAGTTGTTGATGCACCAAGATTGAAGGTGGTTAATGTCATTTTGTAACAGACTATGTGAATCGGAGTCTGTGAGCTGCATACAAATTTTTACATCGTCTGCATACACCAACACATTAGAATTTACAATGACAGAAGGAAGGTTGTTTATGAATAATCCCAAAAGCAACGGTCCTAGGTGATTCTCTTGTGGAACTCCGGAAGTGACGTAAACACACTTGGAGAGAGTGTTGTTAAATAAGACTTTCTGTTCCCCTGGTTTCTGTTTTACTTGGCGAAATTTGAAACTTTCGGCATTTCCGTTCGCGATCAAAGTGATTTATTAAAATATCCTTGATCTCCTTGTATTGAAGTTCTTCAGGGTTTATCTGGCTAATCAGAACACGTAGCGCTGCATTTAGCTCTCCACCCATAGGTACCCGTGCGTAATTGTGCTGTTCATTTAACGGTATTCGCCCAATGGAGCGCCCAATTGAAACGTGTGAAATATTCTGTTTAGGAATCCTCGGTAATAGTCTAGAATGGGGACCTTCTCTCAGAAAATTAAAAAAAAAAGTCCTTCGATGGATCGCGAATTATGAAGAATTTTTATGCATAAAAATCATAGATGCGGTCATACATGGTTTCTTTTAAAACTATTTGACGAATATAAATCAACCTTTTTTGCGACCAATCAGTCTGCCCCACATCTTAAACATTTGTTAGGCGGTAGAAGGCATTTGTGCTCAATAATTTGACCAAAGGGCATAGGTGAATAAGCCTGGGAAAACTGCCCCAGAAGATTTTTGAATATTTGGAATCAGGGATGGTAGCTATTATCTAGGAGGGTATATACGCCAAATTTCAAGTCAATGGGTCCATTGGTTGACGAGAAATTTGCAGCAATGCTAAAACCTAAATATCGATATATCTGGTCTTATATTACGAATCACGGTCACTCGATGGTATCTTTCCAAATCGATTGTTTAGATAGCACGCTATCTTGCACAGGATTTCTATTTTTGGCAACATTTTATTGTCAGCTTTACCACAAAGATCTTTTGTTTTAAAATTCCGTACACAGCTTGAACTGACCACCTAATTTTGGTGACGATCCGGGATTGATTTGCTTTCAAGGTCGGCAGCTGATTTCTTTTTCCCTTCAGAGCTGGCATTAGAACTTTATAACCTCTCCCCTTGAGATCCGCAACAGCATCTCTTCAGCGTCTCATTTACATGGGCAGTATATGGTCCTGCCATGTCAATAATGTCACCATTTGTAGTACAAATTGTAAATGGCTTGCCAAGGGAACTTTCTTCTAACCTGAGTATGATTTCTTTTGGAAGCTGTTATTGGCGCATTTTTGATGGGATATATGTTCCATAGCAAATGATCACCAATTTATCGTCGCCTACATTTAAATACTGAAATATTTATCACAATGTGACTGTTGCCTTCTATGATTTAAATATTTATATTTTTTATTTATTTGACCTTGTTGTACCACTTAAAAAAATCTGAGTTTTTTTTTATTATTTAAAAGGTTGGAAGGGTCATTTTAAATTTTAAAAACTTTGACCACCGTTTTTGGACCAAAGGAATAAGAGTAAAAATTCCTGAAATTTGTAACGAATATGTACATTAAATCTTAATCATTTTCAATCAAGAGTTCATGGTAAAACGTAATATATAATATGACCAGATATATTGATATTTAGGTTTTAGCAGTGCTGCAGATTACTCGTCAACCAATGGGCCTATTGACTGGAAATTTGGCGTACATACGCACCTAGATAATAGCTACCATTAGTGATTCAAAATATTCAAAAATCTTCGTAGCAGTTTTCCCAGGCTTTTTCGAAAAAAAAATGGGCCTAAATATCCATGATTGCAGATTTTGCTGGCCTTAAAACTTAAACTTTGGTTTCATACTTAAATATGGCCCAAAGTTCCCTAATTTGACCTATTATTTGACTGCGGGACCTTAGCATAAGAGTAAGTCGTTCAAAAATTATTTTTAATTATTTATTTGACATTTGACGAAAAGCATGCCGGTTGAAAGGTTAAAACGACCTTGTTTGAACCCTGCTCGTGGTCCATGCTGATTCCAGCCTGCAAGCCACATTAGTTCCACTTTCCAAAATGGACAGTCTTTTAAATTTTGTCCCAAATAATAGCGTGGTTCCCTTCGATGGAAACCGACTCGCCTCGTCAAAATTTGAACTAACATTTTCCCACCAAAAATACATTCAATTCATGCTCCATATTTATTTGCTGCTCGAATAAATCAAAATTTGACAACTTTTAAAATGATACAGAGATTCGTTGACGAAATTTCGATGAGGCATAGGAGTCGTACACATAATATTTGTGGAAACTTTTAAGTAGGGTTGTCGGATATTTCATATCTATCTGCCACGTTCCTGTTTTCACTAAAGTGAATTCAAATTTTTTACATGTTCTCTTTTCTATTAAACAATCAAGAAAATCTGTATCAAACCTTTAGTTTCTACTTACTCTCTATCCGACGGATTCAAATTATAACTTTTTAATCTGATTAACCCAGTCAATTTGATATAACGGCACATTTAATAAATTCGACAATTTTTGTCGAAAGTGAAAACGGAAACAGGCCTGTATATTGATATTTTTGACGATATAATATAATAATTTGGTGTAAAAACAAATCGATTTTATCGATATTTTTCAATAAAATCCCGAATCTTAACAAAGAACAGGTCTATTGATGTAATTGAGGCGTCATTTGACGCGAAATATGAACTACATTCTGACTGCGCTTAGAAAAAATAGATTTAATGTATATTTATTAAATTAACAAAAGATATTTATTTTTTATTTCATTTATAACATAAGAAGTTCTGCAAACTTATTCATGAATTAAAATTTATATAACGAAAGAAGTGTTTACTTTTTAAGTTCATCATCTTTCAAAATAGAGCATTCGAACTACAAAGCATAAAAAAAAACTTATTCAGTCAAATCTGCGAATCGTAAAAACTTCTGATTTTATCAATAATCGTCGACAGAGATTTTAGGAAGACCCGTTGAGTTATTAACTCATCGGTCATTCGGCTTCTGGTGTCAGAAACCACACTTTTTATAGCCGAAGATCCCATATTCTTCATCGCATCCACTACTAATGTCTGCTTTGGTTGATTTTTCGTCTTAAAAAATTCGATACGGTTGCTGTCCCAATGTATGCAATGGGTTTTGTTGAAAATTTGTATTGAAATTCTATACAAATTACTAGCCGGTTGTACTGTTTCTGTAAGGCATACATTGGGGCAGCAACAATATATTGGCCGTATTGTGAATGTTGATATAAGTTCTAGATGTGGTATATCTTCATTGGAAAAAATCGTAGAATTGTTTGGGATAGTTTTTTTTCAAAGTAAAGGTGTAGTACCTTCCGATAATATCAAAGAAAGTCAAAACAAAAGTATAGGTTCCCCTCAAAACGCGTCTGGAAAGAGTCAAAGTAGGCATTTTTTGCAACTTTAAGCGGTAATAACTAAAAATCTCGACGTCATGGACCATTTCTGAAAACAGATTCGTGTTCAGCACACGAAAATCATTTAGGACCACCACCAACGCTTCAATATAATGGACCTTGTTGCCTAGTGTAGTTGATTGTAATTCTTTGCAATCAACACACTTCAACAGAGCCAACACACAACATTATTGGGATAGCAATGGTACGTCTGAGATCGAGAGAAGCTTGGCCGTGGCCCTCCTTTGGAGGTGCTGTTTAAACCAATGGTACGTCTGGACAACCGGCTGTTTCGGAATTGACCACAATTCACTCATCAGCAGACTTGTTGCTTCCACACTTCAACTACTGATAATTAACGCTATTTATAAACTCAATGAGCCGGATAAAGGCTTGAGAATTCAACTTTTTGTGAAAACCAGCCTAGAATTCCTCGTGTGAGAGAGTACAGCCTGAAATTATGCTATGCTATAATTATAATAGTTTTAAATTAGAGCTTCCGTAGATTGAACATGTCCTAGCCCTGCAAACATTTTTTCGGGTTCCCTATCTCTCTCGTCAAAAAGACAGTTTGGCGATAGTTTGAGGGGAGAGTTTTCTGATAGTTTGGCGATTTACACAAAAAAAAATACATATGGTATCGCATTCTTAACATACAAGGGATAAATAAGCGATATGTGGTATCGCTTTTTTTCGTCCAATCGGTAAATTGGCGATATATCGCTAAAAAAAATCGCCTTGAAGATATGAATGCGATTCTCGTCGCGAATTTCAATTTCACTATTTATATGGGCTGAGTATGGATTTCGCTCTTAAGAATTACAAGCAAGCAAAAATTGGTGTATGTTTTTAATACAAGTACATCTTATTCAATACAAGCAACACATTAGATGCGTTGCTTTACACGCGCGGCGTGGCGCAGCCGTCTACAAGTTTTTTTCACTAAAACAACATTTTCGACCGATGGTTCCTATGGCAGCTATATGCTATAGTCATCCGATCCGGCCGGTTCCGACAAATTTGCAGCGTAATTGTACCAAAATATATATATACTTTATGTGGTCGGAGATGCTTCCTTCTATGCGTTACAAACATCTGGACAATTTTAATATACCCTCCACAAGGGTATAAAAATTTAAGTTTGTTAAATTTGTTGTTTTTCGGAATAATAAAAATACAAATCCGTATCCTCCCACATTAGAGACTCATTCACTCATTCATATCTTCAGGAAGAAACGATTTACTATCTCCAAAATATACTTTTTCTTATCTCCAGGAAGAATCGCTCTTTTATCTCCAGGAAGAATCGCTTTCTTATCTCCAGGAAGAATCGCTTTCTTAACTCCAAGAAGTGTCACAGAGTGGCACACTTCTTCCCGAAGGGAGATTAGTATGCGATTGTTATGCGATATCGCCAGAGTTAAGCGATACCTACTGGAAGAATCGCATTCTTATCTTCTGCGATAAAAAATGTTTGCTGGGAGCCTGTTTGTGCATTTTTTTAGACTTACAAACATATGAATAAGCATAAACCAGTACATTTAATGTGCCTCACGATATAAATATCCACAATATAGAAAAAATTCATAAATAGCCGCCAATTCCACACACAAAAGAACACAATCCCCAGAAGTCAAAATCATTCATGCTTATATTTATCGTTTTTAAAAATGAGCTGCTTTTCAGCCAAGCATCTCCATGCTTTGCTTTTAACTTAAGGGGGTATTCTAGTCTAGAGGGTCAAATTTTAGGCATTTTTTAAAATTCAATAAAAAACAAGTAAGAGCGTTGTGGTCGAGTTTCCCGACTACAAGATACCCTGTTCAATTGAGACACACATGCAAACACACTCACATACACAAACGCATACACACATACGGGCGCACACATACACACACACGAGCGCTCACACGCGGCCTGCGCAGGCAGCGCTGCCTGCATGAAGTGAACGAAGGTTTGACATGTATGGGAAATATATTTCTTATACTTGCAGGCAGATCAAGTTTATTTTCAATTTTTAACACGCACCCTCCCGCCCCCGCAAATTGAAAAAAAGTCATATCTTCCACAGTTTTGATGATAGATGGATCGTACCTTCTAAAGATATCTAGTAATCAAAATTATTTATCGATTTGCTGAAGGAATGATAAAGATCGGATGAACGAAAGTGGGGGGTGTTAACTAGCCGTTTGACTCGTGGGCAAATGCGAGTGTAAGGGTGTAGAGTATGTTATAGTCGGGCTTGACCGACTTTCTTTCTTGTTTTAAAATACTTAAAATCAAAATTCTTACATAATTCTACGTGTAGTCATAGAGGGATATGTATTAAAGGCCCACGGAAAATTTCTAGTCAATCAGTCCATTAGAACTTGAGATGCCGTGCTGGCAAAAGTAGTTTCGACAAAATCTCGTTTAAAGTTTTAACAGCACTATAATTTTACATGATACTTCTTTGCAAATGTGCGTGTAACTTTGAAAATAATTGCCGGATAGACTTAAAATTCTCCGTGTGTGTTCTTAAATATATGTACATAATGATAATAAAAATTAATTTTTTCAAAATTCCAGACTAGAATACCCCCTTAAAAGTTTTAAGTGCTTTATTGCACAATTTACACTGCGATTTCTGTGCATCAACTTTAATAAAATAACTTTTAAACATTTTGCTTTACATGACCAGAGCACAAGAATCAGTTATTCGCAACAATGTGACCAACGCTAAAACAATAAGTGAGAAAGTCAGCCAAGCCCGACTATAATATAATCTGTACCAGTTCAGGCCGCCGCTCGCATTTGCTCTGGACTATAATATAATAGTACATCCAAGGAGTCACGTGGTTATCGTGCAATATTTTTATTATACGCTCGTCTCTAAGTTTCTCTCTCTCTCTCTCACTAAGATTGCCTTTGCTGAATGGAAAGCTGTGGTTATGGGTGGGGGGGTACGGGGTGTTAACTGGCCGTTTTACGCTGATAACTTGAGTATCGTTTATACGATCTTTATCATTTCTTTGGCAAATCGAGAAATAATGCTTATTACTATCTTTAAAAGGTTCGAACAATCTATCATCAAAACTGTGGGAGATATGACGTTTTTTCCAAATTGCGTGGGCGGGAGGGGGCGTGCCAGAAATTGAAAATAAAATTGATCTGCCTGCAAGTATAAGAAATATATGTCCCATAAATGTCTAACCTCTATCTCTTACCATCTCGAAGATCTGTGCGTTCATACAGACTGACAGACAGACAGAGGGACATGGCTATATCGAATCGGCTGTTGATGCTGATCAAGAATATATATTCTTTATAGGGTCGGAAATGATTCCTTCTCCCTGTTACATACTTTTGCACAAACGTAATATATCGCCTCGGAAAAATATGCGTTAATGATATATGTGATTTTGGGCAGAAATATCGGTTTATCGATAATATTTTCGACATCCCTACTTTGAAGCGTTTTCTCAGAGGTTAAAACTCAAGTTAAATTTTTTTGATTTTTTTAGTTATTATGTACACTCTAAAAGCAATCATTTAGGATGGTTTCTGTTATGTTTTCGCACGGTACCTCGGACCTCAAAACATCAAAATGGAAAAAGTAGGTCTCGGCATTCCCAAAGCTAATATTTGTTGTATAATTAATTATAATATAAATTTATATAAATATATTTATATATTTATTTTTTATTTATAAATTTATATAAAATATATTTATATAAATTTTATTCTTATTTTAAATGTGCGCGACAAAGCCTTAAAGTTGTGAAAAAAATTAATTATACGACACGTTCACTAAATACAAATTTGTACGACGAAGCTATTAGTTCATTTCAATTGCTGTCATCTTTTGAAATTCAAAAAGGAACTACATTTGTGGAAATTTTGCAGAAGAGACTAGTGTTCTTTTGGTCGGCTAATTGAGCCCAATTTTGGTTAACACGCGTTCCTTAAGGTTCAGATGATGATGCTGATCAAGAATAAGAGATAAATAAAGAATTGGCTAGTTGTTATTGCATCCATAAAAAAAAATCCAGTAAATTAACATAGTGCTCTCTTTTTGGTTTTGCTATTCGCAATAATTTTTAATTTAAATCAAAGCCGACTATTTACAGATGAAACAATTTTGTGATAATAGGCAACATTGCGTATGAGTTATTCATAAAAACTTTAGAGCCTTTTGCGCCCGTTAAAACTCGACTTTTTATCCTTTTGTTTTTTTTTTACGCATACTATACAACAAAAAGCATCAGATAGTGGGGTGAGATCATGACCTTCAAAATTACATATTCAGGAGGTCCAATCTAATGTACACACATATAATACATATATAGATGAACTTCTTGTAATCAGCTGTGGTAATAAGAGTTGTGTTTATTTAAAAAAAAATTCATAAGTTAATTTCAATCATTTAAGAATTTTTAATCTTTTTTTTGGAATTATATATAACCAAAACTTGAATACATATGTCATGATTTTCAATACCTATAATGTATCTTTGTATTTTGATTAAAATGTAAAAAGAGACCCAAATTCGAATCATTTTTGTACGTTTTCTTACGCGAAATCAAAATAAGTTTCCATTACATAAAAAATGATATTTAAACAGATTGACTTCAAAAATATCTATTTTACAATTGATTATTTTACAATATATGATGTAAGTTTAAATAAACAAAAAAATCATCTTTAGTGCCTTGATTCAATTTAATCCATTTCTCCTTCATTTTCTTGCGATTTGTCGAGTAATTATCGAGTAGAAAATTGCTAGTTCAATGAGCCTTACTTATTAACTAAATGTAGACTAAAGTTATCAATTAAGTGGGTTTTAGTGTATACACTAGGATAGATTTAAGTTGAAAAAGGTTTGTTCGAATTTGGTTTAGAAAATACTTCTTAAATCTATCAGAGTGTAAGCAGAGTAGAGTTTTAACTTAAAGTTTTTTTTTAACTAATTCTCATTGTTGTTGCACAATTGCCGCTTTATACTAAAATAAATTTGTTTAATTTCTAATGGCTTCGGCGCCTTGCTTACGAGCCGCCACATTTGAATAGTCATCCTCTGTAAAAGAAATGAGTAAGCTAATTAGAAGTAGATGTAGAAAAGGAACGATTACAAGGGCAAAATGAAGGATATATAAGACGATCTGTCTACATAAAGGATCATAAGGAAGACCCCACTCAAAATTGGCGATCGTTTCAGGTGCGACCTCTTTATTTGACTTAAATCTCTTATCGCTGAACGATTTCTTTAGGTTTGGAAACAGGAAATAGTCGCATGGGTCTTTTATATGGAGATGTTTATGGTGAAAGACAACTTTTTTCTCGCCAAATGTAAATCTGCTCAGGCACTCTGAATAATAGTCTCAGTTTATTACCCTTTTCTAAATATTCGATAAACGACCCGCGGCCATACCAAAAATAACTGACCGACAGATCCAAAGGGGTCTTCTTTGGCGCACGTTCACCTTCACCCGACAGTTTAGACGCCTACAGTCTCAGCACCCTCATACTCTTCAAATTGAGCTGGTACGACCATAATAGCAGTTGAAATTTTAGGTGCAAAGTATCCATTGTATTTATTAAGCCTTTGTCCAAATTCATGAGGTTGTCTGCTTTCAATATCTCTCCAACAAATTATATTACGCAGCTTGCTCTATTGTTTTGAGATGGTAGTTGGCAAAAGCAATGTAGCATTTAAAGTTACTGCGTAGGAAGTTCAAAATGTCACTGACTTATCAAACTGCCTTTGTTCAATAGATAAGCGAGTTCTACCTGGTCAAAAAGGCACTAGCTCCCAGCACGTAAGCAGGTTGCCTATACACCTATTTTAATCAGGGTTTTGAACCGAACCGGTTCGAACCCGGAATTCCGGCTTTTGTTTTACTGTGAACCAAACCCTGAACCGAACCACGAGTACCAAAACAGATGAACCCGAACCCGTTCCGAACCCAAGCTTTTGGTTCGGTCCAAAAAAATTATAAACATTAACATTTATTTGGGAACCTATGTACGTAACAACAGAGTCAACAATTAGAAATAAAACAATACAGAAAGTCGGTCAACCCCGACTGTGATATACTTTGCTCCTGCGAAAGTCAATATACACTTTATAGGGTCAGAGACGCTTTGTTCTGGCTGTTACATACATTTGCACAAATCCAAAATATTCTTTGTACCTTTGGTGCAGAACCGCAACTTAATCAGAGAGAACTGGCACAATATCTTCGATTTGTTATTTTCTCCTTTTCGCACTCCCAATGAGTACTAACATGCATATACATATGTATGTATGTACATAAGTAAAACAATTTAAATATGTGAAGAATCAGCGCGTGTTATTGTATGTACATTCATCTTTGCCTACCTATTTATGTATACCAGTGGAGGGCATGAAATTTTAGTTTGGGAGCAGCCCAGCAACAACAACAGAAACGAGAGCGTAAGTTAAAGTCGGCTCTAACCGACTTCGATATACCCGTTACTCATGGAAACAAATGTTTAATAGCCTTCCTGTATGCCTGAGGTGGGTCAGAAAAAGGCCGAAAAGTATGCAACATTTTTTTAACTCGGCTATTTATTATCCGATCTTGATGAAAATTTCAGGGCTTATAGATTTCGCGTATATAAATGTACATTTTAAATCGATCGATATCTCAAAAATGGTGGGAGATTTTCAACATTTTTTATTGTGGGGGCGGGGGTGGGCGTGGCAAAAATTGGAAATAAACTTGATCTGCGTGCAGACAATAGGAGTCTACATTTCAAAATTGGTTGCTCTAGCTCTTCTAGTCTCTGAGATCTAGGTGTTCATACAGACAGACGGACGGACGGACAGACGGTCAGACGGACAGACGGACATGGCTATATCGACTCGGCTGTTGATGCTGATCAAGAATATATATACTTTATATGGTCGGAAATGATTCCTTCTGCCTGTTACATACATTTGCACGACTTTAGTATACCCTTTTACTCTACGAGTAACGGGTATAAAAACAACCATTATCAGCGATTCTCGATCGCCCAAAATGCCGCTGTTGCACAACTGTGCGTGTCTTGTTGGCGCCGTTCTCCGATTCGCATTGACATTGTTGTTGTTTACAATTATTATAAGACCGACTGGCGCCAATTGCCAAAAAAAAATCTCAGAGCAATGGGAGCAAGGGCTTGCCCACCGCTGATGAATACATTTATGTATACATTCAAACTTCCATTCAAAGATATTAATTTGTATTTCTACTAAAACTATTTTTAAGTGTAGTTTCGATTGGGGATCTCAAAAATCGATTTCAAAAATTATTTCATGGCAATGTTTTTTAAATAGGATTTTTTTTTTTCATTTTTTCGGTTCACTTACATTTTAAGCCATATCTCAAATCATAATCGTCAGATGGTGTCAAGCAAGATATGAATCTAAATGTAATTAAATTGCCAATAATAGCGTATAACAATCGGCTTGTAAGTTTGAAACCAATGAGCAAAAATATTTCAAAAAAATCTATTTTTGATTATGAAATGAAAATTTATTTTTAAAAAATCTCAAAAATACCATTTCAGCACTCAATTGCTCACAGCTCCTGTATTGATTTATAGATTTTGTTCATCGATATCTAATTTTCTTCGTAGAAGTGGTTCCTAAGTAGAAAAATAAAACTAGTTTTATTGAAAATAGTGTTTTTATGCGATTATTGACAATTGAACTACCTTTGGATTCATATCTAGCTTGACACCGTCTGACGATTATGATTTGAGATATGGCTTAAAATGTAAGTGCACTTACCGAAAAAATGAAAACAATTCAAATTTAAAAAACGTTGCCATGAAAACATTTTTGAAGTTGATTTTTGAGATCACCAATCTTAACTACACTTAAAAATAGTTTCAGTAGAAATGGGTCTTTTTGGCTGTAAGCTAGTGTAATTAGCAAGAATTGCAGACTCCTGCTGAATAGTTTCCGGCTTTCGAGTTGACAAAATAGCTATATCTGGTGGGTAAAATAGCTAAATTGGCAACGCCGCCATAAAAATGGGCGCAAAGAAAAAAAGAGACAGAAAACACACAAGTCAGAACAAAAAAAAAACGCGCATTTCATTTCGTTTGAGAAGTTTGACTGAGAAGGCAATGACGATAAATTTAATATTTACGAAATTTACATACAATGTAAGCACTGATAAATCAGAATATCACAAATGGGAACTAAAGATGACCGGCCGGCATGCAGAAGCGGCATGAAAGAAGCTTGGCCCTGGCCCTACTTTGAGCCAATTTTACATTTTATCTTCAAAAGAATACTTAAAGGAGTTTTTGATCAAATCATTGTGAAAAAATGTTCCAAGTGTGGCAAATAAACACCAATCGATGCTTAATTTTGTGAGTGAAAGAATGATTAAAGTGCATGCATACGAGAAAGCATAATCAATTTTTTGCAAATCGGTAAGTTTTGAAAAAATATGTCTATACATACATTCATGCACACAAACATGGTTAGCTAACTATTTTTGTATGTATGAATAAATGCAAACATGGTCGTCCATTTGCAGCATACATACACATGTTTATACATAGTATATGTATTTTTAGGCGTGCGATGTACTCGTGATTCATTTAAATGACAATAAATGAATTGCCGATAAATAAAGCATATTTTCTGTATTATTTCAGATTGAAATCCATCAAAGCCGATTGTGTCAGTCATCTAGACCGCTTGATAATTGGCATAAATGTCCAAATTTTTTTAGAGGGCGGACTGAAGATTTATACACTAGCAATGAAGGAAGTCCGTGTCCAGCACACGAGCGCCAATCTCACGTCAATTATAATCGACGTCTTACAGTCTTACAATGTATATATGCTTCAAGTGTATACCTATTGTATTGTTATTTGAAATATATTGGGTAAAACATGCAACGAACCAAAACCAACTTTCAAAAAACTCGAACCTTATCCGTTGGTAAATTTTGAACCAGAAAAGACGAAGTTTACTCGAGTAAAATATATAGAATAAATCATCATTAACGAGGAGTTACGAAGAGATGAGATTTTCCTTTGAAATGATCTTTTAAGAACAACAAAATAGTAATAAAATAATAAGACAAAAGAAATCATACAGAAAAGAGAAAAAGGATAACATAGGCAATCTGAGGGATAGCAACAGCAAGTGAAATATGTGTGTATTTAGCCCAAATACTAACCATCTTGATCCTCTTCCATGCCATCATCCAGATGCAATCCCTCGGCAAATTCTTTGCCCTGATCGCCGACAATTTCATTATTTAGATTCTCCCCCTCGAGCAAATGTTGCGGTGGCTTAACCGCCACATCACCCACGTCATCATCATCCTCGCCAACACCGCCCCCACCAGCTGCTTCGCCTTCTGCTCCGATTAACTGCTTGCCGGCTGGATCATCAGCTACTGCTCCAGCAGCAGCTGGGGCCGGCAATTCGTTATCAAAGAAATGCTGCTCAGCTGCTGCAGCAGGCAAGTTAAAATTTGGCTCATTTAGGGCATCTTTCACCTCATGGGCACCCGAATCCTCATTTGGCTTGGGCGCCACACCCAGATTGGCCTTATTTGACTCCAGATCGTTGACCACATTCGCATATCGATTATTTGCCTCATTCTTGGGTAACTCCTCGGCTGCAGTATCTACATCGACAGCTTCGCCACCTTTGGTGTCAAAATTGTCCGGAATGGGCGCCACATTCTCGGGCAGTTTGCGTTCGTGTTTGGCCGGTGGCAGGGCCAGCGGAGGCAGACCACTGCTGCTGCTGAGTTTGGGAGCCACGGATGCGTTTGGAGCATTATTTACGACTCTGGCGGCAGCTCCAGCTGAGCTGGCCGTGCTGCTCTTGCGTGGAGCACTCAAGGGCGAGACACCTCCGCCCGCGGCGGCTGCCAATTGAGGCTCTTCCTGCTGTAGCTTGGGAGCAATCTGAAAATTTTCAACAGAATTTAATATCAAGCTGTGATTGTTGCGCACTGCAAAGGCCAAGGGTGGCAGCTGCTCCTGCTTCTGTGCACCACCGCCACCACCAAGATTTTGAGCATTAGTTGCTGGGTTAGTTGGAGTTAAGTTAGTTGCTGGCACATTTACCCCGCCGCCAATCCTGTAGAGCCCTTGACTCACTTGCACTTGTGCGTTGAAGGAGTTTGATTTGGTTTTCTCATTGTGGGGTTTCTCGATGCTATGAGCCAGCTGGGCGGTTCTGGAATGGCTCGTTGTGGTGGGGCTTAGCAAATCGCCAGGTTTGTTCAGTTGCTGTTGTTGGCTCGGAGCCTCGGCTGGTTGCACCTTAGGTACATAGTGGCAATTGGCTTTGTATTCCGTTAAAGTGAACTCCAGAGCATGGATCTTGTGCTCCGAGTCGCGTTGGAGCCTATCGTGTTTCTCCTAACAAAATTGATGAGAAAGCTTTATTCTGTCAACAGCCCAGCATCTCCGGCTCAACTCACCTTCCACAGGTTGACCTCTTGCTCTTTGGCGCTCTTATCCTTATGCAGCTCAGCTAGCAGCGACTGCAGCTGCTGTTCAAAGGCATTCGTATCATCGATGTGCTTCTTCTTGCTTTTCACACATTCCGCCTTCAGATCATTAAACTTGACTTCCAGAAGTTTATACTTATTCATTTCAGCCTCATATTTCTCCTGTAGGTCATGTTCAGTTTCCTGTTGTTTTTGCGAGGCCTCCGCCAGTTGGTTCTCAAAATTCTTCTGCAAGTTCAACTTTTCGGAGCGTAAAGCATTCACTTTCTTCTCGACTGTCAGCTTTTCAGCCGTTAGTGCTGCAAGAAATGAAGTTGCTTAATATCCGGAGAATGGTGTGGAAGAGAAAAATGGTTTTACATTGCATTTGAACACTTAATCCTTCCTGGAAAGCGCGACTTTGATCCAGTTGATGCTGCGACATATGATAAATAATAATCATCATGATGACCACAACGAACATACTCATCAAAATACAAATCCGAACACGCCCGGAACGGGCAAACCGTGTAGTGGTCATTGTTTTCTTGATTGTTAACAAAATTTAACTATTTATGTGGGTCTCCGATATGAATGTTGCCAGACTGACGTGTTACTAATAAGGTGGCAGCGTAGTTTAGTTGTGTGGGTATTTAGAGTTGCCAACACTTGCAGAATATATCGTACAGGAAATATTGCAATAACATAATAATAATAAAAGTCCTGTTCCTAACTCATATCGTTGCCATCTGCACTACATAAGCTAAGGTCCCACAGACAAAAAATTAGTCAAATTTTGATGAAAATTTGGTTAAATAATCGTGTTTGCAGATTTTTCAGGACTTAAAACTAACCATATGCAAATAATTTGATCAAATATGGCCGAATAGTTCCCTACTTTGGCCTATTTAACCATATTTTTATCAGAATTTGGGCAACATTTTTGCCTGTGGGACCTTAGCCATAGACATGCATTAGACCTCTGGCACCGAATGTTTTTGTCTTGCGTCAAAAATATATACACTAGTTTACTTAATGTTGTCGCCGGGTGGCGTACCAGTTGTATTTTTTATGGAAATAAATTTTGTACTGTTATTGAACAATTGTTGAATTGGACACTTATTAAACAAAAAGCAAAGATTTATAGATTCTTGGTAGCTGACATTGGATCCCAAAAAAAAAAAAATTTTAAAAGTTTGTATGAGATGCGGTATCTATACATGTAGTGTCCATGCAAAAAGTTTTGAAGGTTCGAATAATTGTTGTGTTCACTGTACTTATGAGGGAGGGAGTTGAGGAAGTGTGCTACTTACTTTTTAGTCAAATTGTTTGTTCTTTTCGATGCCATTTTAAATTGTTGACTAATAATTTATTTTGGTTTTAAATTTTTGTGAATTATGTGTTTTTTTAAATATTTTTTACACCGATCACTTCGCTTTTTCACTTATTGTTTTTGACTTGATTGAGTCTTTTACACACTCAATCAATTGTTTTTTTTTTTAATATTTATTTTCTCTTTTGTTTAGTCTTATATTTAAAAGCTTAGTTTTGTTGTTTGTTTTTCCTTGGAAATTTAGCACATAAGTGTGCTCTTATTCACACATACATAGACGACCCAAAATTGGCCGTTCGCGGCCAATTTAAATGGCCGGCGGCCTTGCCTGACACAAAAATGCATTTTTTGCAAAAACCCTCCACATGATTATGATGAGTGGTTAACCCTAGATTAATCCTGCATACAGCTTATAGCTGTTTACACTGCGGTCGTACGACCTTTTTTGGTATTTTTTGCCTGAGACTGGTCGTCCGGCCATACAAAATTATGGCAGTTGACTTTGAATTTGGGATGGTCGCAGACTCCACGACCGAAAAATATCAGTGATGGCAGACCCTATTTACCTCAAAAATGTGGCAGCCTTGTGCAATTTTAATCGATAGCTATCGGAATATGCAACCGCGTAAATATAAGAAGAGAAATAAGAAGATAAACAAATGCAAACGACAGGTTAAAAGTAAGTACGAAAAATGGATATCAATCTGGTTTGTATAGAATTATTGATTTATCTTAAAGCCATAAGAAACTTCAAATGAAAATGTATTTTTCAGACCCAGCTAAAAGTGACGATAACCACATCGAACAGTTGGAAGACTTTTCAGTCCACATGAAGGACTCCTCATGCAGTTCGAAGACGAAAAAGCGTAGACTGGACCGCGGCGAGGACTTAAACTCCCATCTACAGAAGGCAAATCGAATTACGAGGGAGACAGCAGATAAAATGATTGAATCCTCACAAAAGCGAAACCGAATCCTAGAGCGGATTGCTACCAACCAAGAGTAGATGTTGGAAATTTTGGCCAAGCAGTCACATAGTCAATAACATATTAAAAAACTTTATTTATAATTGTACTGATTCGTTAGAATTAAAGAAAGATGCTAGAGCACATCGGATCTCATTTGGAACACTTTGAGTCTCTTCTATTAAAAAGGTATTGGTATTGGGTTGCTCCTTTTCAACATTTTCAGCAATGGAGGTCCAATTTTCGTGAAAAAGGCTGTTGTGCGCATTCAAGAAATTGTGCAAAACACAGCAACACTTAATAATTGCGTTTGCGTGCTTCATTTAGTTATCCATGCACTTCCCAAGGCGACGAAATCTTCCTTTAAGGTGCCCAAATGCATTTTCCACTACGCGTCTAGCTTTTGAGAGATAATAATTGAATAACTTTTGCTCCTCCGGTGCTTCTGTGGAAAATGGGTAGGACTTCATCAAAGTTTGCGAGAATCTAAATGCCGAATCCAATGAGCATTACGGGAACTTGCCTACTACCTATGCATCATGCGTTGGCTTGAAATATATGGGTTTCTTCTATTGCCCGCTTCAGCTGGGACCGCTCATATATTTGCGAGTCGTTACATCGACCAGGAGCGCCAACATAAATGTAAAGAAATTGGTATCGATGGTTTACCAGATCAAAAAGTACTACGGAGTACCACCTTTTATCGTTATAAAAGTACGTGGCGTCTTGCTTTGGTGGCATCATTTCAATGTGGCAGCCGTCGATTGAGGAAATCCCAGTTGCTCAAACCCTTTCACGCATTCTTCCACTTTGTCCTGAGTGAGAATATCTTAGCCCAGATATTCAGGTGCAAGTGTTTTTCATGTTTCCTTGCAAAATTCATTTAAAATATTGCATACACTTGCCTTGGACACACCAAACATTCGCCCAATTGTTGTATATCCCGCGGAAGAACTCAAGGTGTATAGCGCTATTGCAACTCTTGGCTAGGCGAAAAATTTTATCTTTCCGTGTGAGCTGGGCCAATTTGCTGACCAGTTCGTGACTTCAAATAAAATATGCAATATATTAGTTAATAAATCAAACAAGCGATAAATATTGTCGTTACATGCATCCACAAAGCTCTTGGAATTGGCTCAGATTCCATGGCGTTTATAATTGTTCCCATTCCCTTTAAATGGCGATTAAGCAGATTTTCCAAAAGCATTTCATCCTCACTAGCCACATTTTCCATTATATCCACGGCCATCTGCATCTCCGTAATCACGTAAAGAATGTTTTTTCCATTTTGTTGACAAAACTTCCAAATTTAACACCAAAATTCAAATTAAATTAAAAGTAAACAAAAAACAGCTGATTGATTTTTGGGACTATTTGCGACTGTTCGCTCAATGTAAGCACCTAAAAGGTAGTAGCCCCAAAAAAAGTCGTACGACCGCAGTGTAAATTCGCTATTACATGGCTACGCTAGCTCAAAATCGCGCTATTTAGATAGCGACGAATTCGGCTAACCATTCGCGGCCAATATAAATTATCGCATATCGATAAGAATATTAACTGGTTCCGATACTCAGCTGGTTCCATTTCTGGCGCGGTCTGAATTCTGTTTGAATTAGTGCCTTTAGTGTGTCTACAAATCATCACTTTACTTCCAAACGCTCAACATGACTACCACAAACTTTCACTAAAATGCTGCCAAAACCATGACGTACGTTGTATGGGCGAGCAACGTAGGTGGTCTCACAAAAATGAAAATGTCTCCAAAACGCTCCACATGATTTTTATGGGTCCTTCACTGAAAAATAGCAAAAACCATGGCAAATACGCTGGTATATCGTGCATTGCCCTACGCGAGCTGGGAATTGAGATATTTGCATTTTAGTGGAAAGTCAATTTTTCAACACTACCAATTTGAATGCCCAAAAAGCTTAAATCCTCCCCCCGCCCAATTAAAACGATAGCTTACGTCTTTCTTAACATTTCTGAATTTACAGTTGTTAAATTAATCATTTAATAAACGTGAAAATGTAAAAATAAAAATTGCCCTAGAGTTCCAGACTCCATCGTTCCAATTTGTCGCTAACTATCCGTCGCTATTCGACGCATATCATCTATAATGAAATATCGATAGGTATAGCTAATCGATACTTTCTCGATACTTTCGTGCGAGCGCCGGAGCGATGAGTAGATAAAATTTGCGCTGGTGTGTGGCTGTGGCCAACGCGCGAAAATTGGACAAAAATAAATAAATTACCCTTATTCGGCTTTCATTGAAATAGATTAAATTCAAAGCGAACAACATAACGTCAATTAAACAACTCAGGCAAAATTAAAGAGAGAAAAGTGAGTTCAAATTTTGTGCTCGGCGACTGTCAACCAAACAACAAACAGCTGAAGCTGAGGCATGAGAAGGCGGGGGAGGGCGGCTTCATATACATATGTACCAAAAGTGTGGGACAATCAATTTAATTTTTTAATGTTGATGGGTCATGATAAACTCAAAGTAATATTACGTAAAAAACTCGTTGACAAGTGGTTGTTGCTCCAGCAAAATGTGGACTTAAACAATTTTAAAAGTTCTTTGCAATAGTCTCACGCAGCGGCACCATAAAACTATCAATAAAATTGTCGCACTTCAGCTTTTCAATTCAACCTTCAGATTCCACCCGCCGTCTGCCTTTCCAGGGCAATAATCGATTATTCTGTGGACACACGGCAACAGCGCCTTTAATCTAAAATGCTTTAAAATATTATTACTTTTTATCACAGACCCCCTTCAAATAACAAGTTTTTGTCAGCTGAATTTTTTTTTGGTAACCTTCGGACTGGATTTTTTTTGTACCAAGAAGATAAACTAGAAGATAAACCCGCATTGCGGAAACCGTTATTCTAGTTTGGTTAGCTTAAATAAAAATAAAATTTAACACTTGGGCTTCAAAGTGCTAATGTAACAGTTTTCATTATTATTATTGTTATTTGTACAACAAAGGCAAATAAATGGAGCACAAAACATTCGTTCGATATGTTCAAGTAATCGTCTGGTCTGGGGGGAGTGGGAGTGCCGCCGCTGCAAGTCAACAAACTTTAGATTGTGATAAGAGACTTTAGCTAAAAGTAAATAAATCGTTTTATAAAAGGTTTGACATAATTACATTTATTGCCCGAACCAGTTTAAACCGATTTCATATATTTATTACGTACATATACAAATAAACATTTTTATAATTTCACAGCATGTCAGCACTACATCAGCAACAACAACAACCTCTGCAACAACCACAACAGGAACAATTTGCGTAAGTTTTCAATAACAACAATATGAATGCAAACAACAAAATGCAAAAATAAATATTTAATGCACGCGCTCAAGTACTGAGAGACAATGGCTCAGTAATTGGAAACTAAACAGCAGAGGAATCGCATTAGCATGGTGCGAGAAGCCCCCTTCTCCTTTACACGTTCAATTCACAATTTTCCTTACCGCTTTTCCGAATGTTTGACTAAACAGCCAGACAAGGTCGAAATGCGGTGACATAATACAATCATATTGCAAGCGAAATTTTGCATTTGTATATAAGGAATTTACAGTCACATTCTGATTAGATTTTATACACTTAAAAAAATTTGTTGAGCTCGACTGATAAACTTTTTATTTGGTCCAAGCAAAAGCAACACAAACAACTATTTTATTTTTATTACAACCCTAAAATAGCAAAAATGTATATAACTCCGAGTATTCCTTAAATTTCCTGAAAATTTCAGGCAGAAACAAATCACAAAACCCATTTTTACACCCGCTACTCGAAGAGTAAAAAGGGTATATTGAGTTCGTGCTAATGTATGTAACAGGCAGAAGCAAGCATGTGATGATTTGGTTTTAGGACGTTCTCGTTGTGTAGTTGTGATGATTATATGGTTTGTCTTAGGCCGGTATGTTTCCCGCAGTAAAAACGTATATTTTTAATCCGATTTCCTCCAAGTAAGCATCTCCGACCCCATAAGCCATTAATATTATATTCTTGTTCAACATCGATAGCCGGCCAAATGGAGAGTACAAAAAAGAAGGCTTGTGTTGATGAGCAAGAGAGCTCTCTCCAGACTACAGCCGTTTTACTTGCAATTCAGTGTTCACCGATTCACACAATCATGAGTTTTACTCGCGTTTGCGTAAAAAAACTACCGACTTCGGCTCCTGGTAGCTATGGCTGGCCGGCTCTGATCTGGAGCAGAGTTCCCCAGCCATAGCCCCTGAGGGACGAACATACTCGCCAATTGACACCGAATGCTTGCGAAAGTTATGCATAACTGTGTGTTAGAGAGAGACACAGTCACACTTTCGCCCTCGCTTGGGCATAAAATTTGAATTAGGGAGCAGCCCAACAACCAGTGTTGCCAACTTTTGCTGAGAAAAAAAATCCGTTCTCGTCGGAAAGGAAAAAAAAAGCTGTATTTTTCGACAAAAAAGCTAAAAAAAAAAGCGCATGGCTTTTCTTATTATTTATGCAATTATATATTTAAAACATCATCAGAGTGATAAAGTTCCTCGTACTCATCCTTGTCGTAGGCCTCAGTTGTGCCTATTAGCTTTAAGTTACTAAGGAGGACCTTATAATCGACGTAGCATTTCGCATGTCGACCCGTATCTGTACCTACACATATAATATTTTTAATGTAATATTCTAATTTCAGTTTCACAAATATCCAATACATAAAATTGAGTTGAGAGTGCTCACCTCCATTAGATTGCTGAGTTTTGATTTATTGTAAAATGGTTCTCCCATTTTACTAAATGTATATCATTATATTAACCCTTAATTTTCCAATATCTTCTACAAAAAATACTTCCAAAATGGTAACAATGCTTTGTTTTTTTTTTGGTCGTAGAATGTTGTCAACCGAAAATATGTTAATTTGTTGAAGAATCCTAAGATTGTCGGAAACGTCTGCTCTCCTGTCAAAATTTTTGAATGAGATTTTTACTTTACTTCTCGTCACCGCTTGTTACTTCACGACTTGGGCCTAAACTGAAATCAAATAAATTGTTTAATAAAACAAAAAGTAGATCAGTGTCTGAGCTTCAGTTGCTTTATAAGATTAACTTAGATATTTGTGCAGCAGTGTCGAATAGATTTCTCCAATTCGCTATCCATATAAAGCATAAATCTTTGGAAACAAATTTCTCGAAATCGTCTACTTGTATTATATTAATATTAGTATCTGATGAAATAATCCATAATCATATTGTGCATTTGTAATAACTGCAGTAAACTCAAGAGCTATCAGATTCATTCTTGAGGAGCCAAGCCTTAAACTCCGCGTTCTGCAGCCAGACTTTACGACTTTTTGGTTTAAAAACTTTTGGCATTTTTGTCAAACGATCTGCAAACTTGGCTAGCACTTTGAGATAACTGTTAGAAGTGGCAATTAGGGTCGATAAATGACTGACAGATATGACAAACTATCGATTTGCTTAAATATAAAAATAAAGCTGAAAAAAAGCGGAAATCATTTTTAAACAAGAAAGAAAGTCGGTCAAGCCCGACTATAACATACTCTGCACCCTTAATGTCGCAGCTCGAATTTGATCACGAGGCAAACGGCCAGTTAACACACAACGCAGTGCGCTCTCTAAGTCTCTCTCTCTCTTACTAAGATTGCTTCTGCTGAACGCAATGCTTAGGTTATGGGTGGTATTGAGTATCGTTCATCCGATCTTTATCATTCCTTCAGCAAATCGATAAATAATTTTGAGTACTAGATATCTCTAGAAAGTACGAACCATCTATCATCAAAACTGTGGAAGATATGACTTTTTTCCAAATTGCGGGGGCGGGAGGGTGCGTGTTAAAAATTGAAAATAAACTTGATCTGCCTGCAAGTATAAGAAATATATTTCCCATACATGTCAAACCTCTACCTCTTACCATCTCTGAGATCACTTCGTTCATATGGACGGACGGACAGACGGACATGGCTATATCGACTCGGCTGTTGATGCTGATCAAGAATATATATACTTTATAGGGTCGGAAATGATTCCTTCTCCCTGTTACATACTTTTGCACAAACTTAATCTATGTACCTTCGGTACAGAGTATAAAAAGTCAGAACTCCCGCCGACACAAACGACAAAAAGTTTTTCTCACTAAAACTACTTTTCGACTGATGGTTCCTATGGCAGCTATATGCTATAGTCATCCGATCTGGCCGGTTCCGACAAATGTGCAGCGTAATTGTACCAAAAGACTTTGTGCAAAGTTTGGTTAAGACGGTTTGGTAACTGACGGAGGAGATAGCATAGAAACAGACGGACGGACAGAGGGGTATGGCAATATCAACTCAGCTCGTCATGCTGATCAAGAATATATATACTTTATGTGGTCGGAGATGCTTCCTTCTATGCGTTACAAACATCTCGACAATTTTAATATACCCTCTACAAGGGTATAAAAACCACCTTTATCAGCAAGTCTCGATCGCCCAAAACCGTCTGTGTGCGCGTCTTGTAGGCGCCATTTTTCGATTTGCATTGACTTTGTTGTTGTTCACAATTTAAAGCGACGCAGTTTATTACGAGACTGACTGGCGCCAATTGCCGAAAAACAATTTCGGAGCAATGGGAGCAAAAGCTTGCCCACCGCTGATCTGGAGCAACGACAACTTGGTTTTGGCTACGTGCGCGTCAGGCAGCAGTAGCACACACACACACAAAAATCGGGTTTCTCTTTCTATTTCTTGTGGTTGTGTTTGCTTAATTATATTTTCTTCATTTGTATTGGTGGTCCACGCTGCAGTAAGCGAAGAGCTAGAGCAAACAAATTTGTAGACTCCTATTGTCTGCACAAAGATCAAGTTTGTTTAAAATTTTTGTGTTATTATACCCTTGTAGAGGGCATATTAAAATTTTCCAGATGATTGTAACGCATCGAAGGAAACATCTCCGACCACATAAAGTATATATATTCTTGATCAGCATGACGAGCTGAGTGGATATAGCCATGTCCGTCTGTCCGTCTGTTTCTAAAGCTATCTTAACCAAAAGCTAAAGCTATCTTAACCAAACTTTGCACGAAGTCTTTTGGTACAAATACGCTGCACATTTGTCGGAACCGGCCAGATCGGATGACTATAGCATATAGCTGCCATAGGAACCATCGGCCGAAAATGTTGTTTTAGTGATATAAACTTTTTTGTCTTCAACGCAAACGTCCCCAAACCTCGTATTTATAAGTTTTCTATGCTTTCACATAATTCCACCAAGTTTGATAGGACAACTATATAGTATAGCTGCCATAGAAATTGGGTGTAGAAAATGTATATAGGAGGCCTTGTCAAAAATGTGCACATTTGGCCGAAGTTACATATTTGTGTCTACTAATTTATATAAATCATACAAGCGACAAGGGTATAAAAACTTCGGTCAAGCCGAAGTTAGCTTTCCTCTATTCTTTTTTTATAACCCTGTTCCCATTAAAAATGGGAAAAGGGGATCATGAAGTTGTGCAAATGTATGTAACAGGCAGAAGGAAGCTTCTCCGACCCTATAAAGTATATATATTCTTGATCAGCATCAACAGCCGAGTCGATATAGCCATGTCCGTCTGTCCGTCTGTCTGTCTGTATGAACGCGTCGATCTCAAAGACTATAAGAGATAGAGACACAATTTTGGCATGCACATAGGTATCCCCCCCTCCCCCCTTAAACCACAAAAAAACTGTCACAGCCACAATTTTAAAGTTAGAACCTGGTGGCTTAATATATACTATCCTAGGCCTTACATCTAACTACTTTCAAAAGGAAAATAAGATACGAGCAAAAACACAAAAGGTATTAAACAATTGTCTCAATTGAACAGGGTATTTTGTAGTCGGGAAACTCGAGTACAGCGGTCATACTTGTTTTAAATTATTATTATTATGAAATTCTTAAAAACATTAAAATATCTTTAAAATAGATATATGTATACTAGTAAAGATAAAATTTCATATAAAGTACACAAAATATGCAGACGCCGCTCATAAGCTTCGGGATTATTATGGTGAGTAGGAATGCTATGGATATCATAAAAATCTCAAGAAAGGCGTGAATCGGACTTAGATAAGTAGGTGCTTGGCTGTTCCTTAACCGTGAAGAACACTTACCAATATCTTATTTATAACGCTTAAAAGTGCAGTAAAAATACATCACTGGGTTAAGTTAGTTAAGGGTGGAGAATTCCTACCAACTAAAGACGCGTCAACGCCCTTAATGGTTGAATAAATTCGTTATTACTACAGTTCAATACAGTCTATTTGCGGACTGCGTTGTTAGGGGTTGTTAAACTCTACGATAAAATGAACCGAATGGTTTTGTTTAGCGGTTTTTGTTTGGAGTCAGCATTTTAAAACAGACGAAAGTTTGGTTTCGAGCACGAAATACGGTTTGGTTCGGTTCAGAACTGGTTTGCATCCCTGAAAAAAATACGTTGCACACTTTACGGCTTTTCTCTAAAGAACGCAACTTTTGTCTTACATTTAGGATCAGCATGCGTTGTCTGCTAACATAATATAAATATGTTAACATTAACATTATTGTAAAATTGGCTCAACAGCACTAAAGAAGGCCAAGTCCAAGATTCTATCAATCTTTAGGCGTGTGTGCTTATAATTTTTCGAACAAGAGAAAGGGGACCTACAGTTTAACGCCGAACGACAAAGTTTGAGAATTTTGCTTTTTCGTGGCGAGTTACTTCTCAGCTGGCGCCAATAGCTGGTGAAGTTGACAGGATGTGTACAAGCTATTTTCTAAAGAAAAAACGTTTTATTAGATGGTACGAGGCGGCATTGAACCCACACCTCCCGCACCAGCAGCCACACACACTACCGGTGCGCCACACCCGACTCCATTAATATAAATGCTCTGTTAATTAAAGTAAGGGAGGGCTATTAAACGATTATTTCCCTAAGTAGCAGATATATCGAAGTCATGCAGGGCCAACTTTTACTTAGGCTCTCGTTTTAAATGGCTAAGGTCCGATTTCTCTTCTTTCGTTGTTATATGTCAGATAATCTTAGTTTTTACTCTGTTATATGTAAGTTTATGTGACATAGCTCTATGTAAAAGATATGAAATCGGCGTTAAGAATTATTACACAAATACCAACAATAAAAAATCGAGAAGGTAAAACTATCTTTGATCTATCCGATTAAATATGTTAAGGAAATCTTTAAGCATCTGATTGTTTATAGCAAACACCAGAAAAGCTGTTTTCACAAAAATAATTTTCAGACTGATCGTTCCTATGATCTCTAAAAAAAATTAAATTTGGGCTAAGGTTTTTGTTCGAACCTTGGTTCAGCCGAAGCTTTACTCAATTTAAAAAGACTAATAATTTCGTTATCTGTTCTTACTTTAGCATAAGATTAATTGGGATTAATTCAGCAGAATAATTGATCCCTGAGCAGGTATCAGAAAAAAATTATGCATCGAATAGTTTCTGCTGTTGGAGGGGCAGTATCACTTTAAAGTAGCGTACTATTTCTTTGATACATGCTCCTGTATCGTGATACCTTAAACTGGCTATCATGATGGCGCATCAATCGAGTTCAGTAGAAAGATTATTGCAAATTGATACTTGATCAGGGAGCAAGTTGTTCTGCTGAACACGGCCATTTATATTCAATTTAAAATAATTAAGTAGTATGCTACCTCGTTAATACACAAAAAGCAATATCTTGATACAAAAGCAAAACTTTTGCGAAATAGAGTATGTGAGCACGTCTGATTTTCTTGATTATGTCGACGATCTGAATTGATTCAAAATTGTTTGACTTTACACTTATTAATGATAACAGTTTTATCAGTTTTCTAATAGCCAAACAGAAAAACGTAGAAATTTAGCCTTCTTTTACCCTGTTTACCCACAATACAAATATCATGATAAATGCGCTTCAAAGTATGCTATTTTTATCAATGTTTTTATATAAAAAATGTATTCTTTGCTGTATTGGAAATGAATAGTTTTCCATATGCGCTGTAACCCTGCAAACATTTTTTATCACGGAAGATAAGAATGCGATTCTTCCAGTAGGTATCGCTTAACTCTGTCGATTTCGCATAGTTATCGCATTCTTATCTCCCTTCGGGAAGAAGTGTGCCACTCTGCGACACTTCTGGGAGATAAGAAAGCGACTCTTCCTGGAGATAAGAATGCGTTTCTTCCTGGCAATAAAAAAGCGATTCTTCCAGGAGATACGAATGAGTTAATGAGTCTCTTATGCGGGAGGATACGATTTTTTATTTTTATTATTCCGAAAAACAACAAATTAAACAAACTTGTATTTTTTTATTACAAATTTTTACTAACGGGGACTGGAACTCGGGGCCCTTAAACTGAAACACGTTTGGAACGACGCCTTAGACGGCTGCGCCACGCCGCGCGTGAAAAGCAACGCATCTAATGTGTTACTTTTATTGAAAACATACACCAATTTTTGCTTGCTTGTAATTCTCAAGAACGAAATCCATTCTCAGCCCATATAAATAGTGAAATTGAAATTTGCGACGAGTATCGCATTCATATCTTCAAGGCGATATTTTAGCGATATATCGCCAATCTACCGATTGGACGAAAAAAAGCGATACCACATATCGCTTATTTATCCCTTGTATGTGAAGAATGCGATACCCTTTGTATTTTGTTAGTGTAAATCGCCAAACTACAGAAAACTCTCCCCCAAACTCTCTTTTTGACGATAGAGATAAAGAACCCGACAAAATGTTTGCAGGGAAACGTCAAAGAGAAAGTTCAATTTTTTTTTGAGTGTATTGTGTTTAGTTGACTTTTCGTAACCGATGCTCGTTGAGTAAAAAGGGTGTACTAAATACAAACAAAGGAAAGCTTCTCCGACCCAAACGGTAAACAGACCGACTTTCATTAAAATCAGATAAAATATAGCAGATATATTGAAAGTTTAGCTTCCGTCGTATTTTTTTGGAAACAGCATGCATCTGCCAACTTGATGTTCGTTGATATATGTATGTATGTACATTAGAACCCGTTAAAACTAGACTTTTTTACTTTTGTTTTTTTTACGCATACTATACAACAAAAAGCATCAGATAGGTGGGTCAAACCATGACCTTACAAATTTCATATTCAGGAGGTGCAATCTAACATATCTATATATATGTAAAGGTTATTAAATACTTCTTCCCCTGCGTAAGGGTCCATCGAAGTCGGACACAGACGCTTTAACTTGCGATCTCGATTTTGTTGTCGTCGGCACTAAAATCTAAAATTAGCCCTTAGACTTGTGTATTCTTTTTGTATGATATGTTGGCAAGATTCCAAATATTTTGCAAATTATTCGCTTTGCTCTGACCTTTCTTTGTTTTCTGGTAAAACTTAATATGAAAACCAGCTGATCAATAGACGCTTATTTACTTATATACAATTTAATAAATCTCAGCCATCCCAGCTGACAAGTTCAAGACTGTCAAGTTCTGTCTTGAACTTGTCAAGTTCAAGGTTGACATTTGCATTGTTTACATTTTGTTGTTGGTGCTGCTGCTTTTAAAACAGACATCGTGAATGCAAAAGTTAACGCAGTGCACATATTTGTCAATTAGCCAACAATTAATCAGATCCAACATCTGCTCTCAATTTCAGTCTGCTGCCAAAGATCATTAATGGTGGGATAGCGGGCATTATTGGCGTGACATGTGTGTTCCCGTTGGATCTGGTCAAGACGCGGTTGCAGAACCAGCAAATCGGTCCGAATGGCGAACGCATGTACAACAGCATGTAAGTGGATATACATATGTGTACAAATAATGTTCCCTTAAAAATCAATATCAACATTCGTCTCCAGGTTCGATTGCTTCCGCAAGACATATGCCGCCGAAGGATATTTTGGGATGTATCGCGGCTCCGGCGTGAATATTCTTCTTATCACTCCCGAGAAGGCCATCAAACTGACGGCCAATGACTATTTCCGTCACAAACTGACCACCAAGGATGGTAAACTGCCTATCAGCAGCCAAATGGTAGCCGGCGGTTTGGCTGGTGCATTCCAAATCGTTGTTACCACACCCATGGAGTTGCTTAAGATTCAGATGCAGGATGCGGGGCGTGTGGCGGCTGCGGCCAAATTGGCTGGAAAGACGGTGGAGAAGGTATCGGCCACCCAGTTGGCCTCACAATTGCTAAAAGAGAAGGGCATCTTTGGCCTGTACAAAGGCATTGGAGCTACCGGACTGCGAGATGTTACGTTTTCGGTTATATACTTCCCATTGTTTGCCACGCTCAATGATTTGGGACCGAGGCGCAAGGATGGCTCTGGCGAGGCTGTGTTTTGGTGGGTCTGAGAGATGACAGAAGCATTCGTAAACTAATTGGTGTTCTTTTCAGGTGTTCCTTCCTGGCAGGATTGGCGGCTGGGTCGACAGCAGCCTTGGCTGTCAATCCTTTCGATGTGGTCAAGACCCGTCTGCAGGCGATCAAAAAGGCCGATGGCGAAAAAGAATTCAAGGGCATTTCTGATTGCATTAGGTAAGACTTTAGTCCCATTATTTGAATATTTTAATTAATACATTTTTCGCCCACTAGCAAAACGCTGAAGCATGAAG
>JBAMBO010003064.1:0-60071 GCA_037044535.1 Lordiphosa magnipectinata
TGCCGATAACATTGCAACCGTGTGGGATGGATCAAAATTATCGGACTGGTTTGAAACGAATACTAGAGTTAAGCAAGGCTGTCTTATAAGTCCACTACTTTTCTCGCTATATATCGATGATATTGCAGAAATACTACCAGGTGGTGTTACTTTAGGCGGCCAAACCGTCAGAACGTTGATGTACGCTGACGATATGTGCATCCTAGCGGAAAGCTCGCAAATGCAGCAAAATATGCTAAATCATCTAGGAAGCTATTGTGAGCAGTGGGGTCTGCAAATAAATACTGAAAAATCGAAGGTTATGTCCATTGGAGCACGAAGAAGCAGGCTAAGAGATGGGGAGTGTCTGCACATAAATGGAAGAACGCTAGAGAATGCGGTCCTACAAATATTTAGGCGTCACAGTGTCCGATAATATGAATTTCTCAGATCATATAAAAGGGAAACTTGGAGAAGCAAAAATTGCTATAAACAGCTACATGGAGTGACATTGCTGAGTAGAGACAACGTGATAGCCAAGACTTGCAAATAAGTAAAAGGTGTTCCAGGCAACTGTAAGAAGCATCATGTGTTATGCTGCTGAAATTTGGGGATTTCTTAGATTCGACGATGTTGACCGCTTGCTGACGTTTTTCATCAAAAAAGATTTTAAGCTACCGCAGAATACGCCAAATTACGCGATTTATATAGAAACTGGCCTTCCAAATCTGTATACGTATACACTGCAACTGCATTTCAACTATGTAGCCAAGGTCATGAACATGCCGGAGAAAAGACTGCCTAAGCAAATAATGAGTCAACTGCTTCTTGGGAAAACTCAGTTTTTTGACGACTGGTCCACTATTTCAAACAACTGCGGGCTAAACTTTGATTGGGACAATATAAAAGGATACACAAGCTGAAGTCATAAGAATGCTTTGCGAAGAAGAGCGTCAAATCTTTATAAACCGAGCTAGACAGAGCACTGAAAGGTCCACTTATAAAAAGCTGACTCACAACCTGGGTCAATCAAACTATTTTCAAGATAGCCTAGGAACAAACTGCATTAGCAATATTTTTAAGGCGAGGTGCGAAATGATTGCATTAAACTTTAGGCCACACAGAAGGGACTTGGATGAAACCTGCAGCCTTTGTAATATGCGTGAGACGGAAAATGTGGAACACTTTATCGGCACTTGTCCCATCCTTAGAGAGGTGCGATATCTCCACTTCCGTCGCATCACTTTAAACGAGTTTGAACTCCAAAGCATTTTAAACGGAGAAAATTGGCGCATCCTATCAGCATTTTTAGCAGAAGCCACCAAATATCGGCGACAAATTATAAACGAAGATTTTTAAGTTTTTTTATTTATTTGTTCTATTTTGTTTTCTTTCTTTTTCTAAAACAGTCTGTAGAGCCGTGTTCATTGACGGAAGATCCACTATCTCGTGACGAACGGGGAAGGTGGGTGGAGTAGTCAAATGAAAGGCGACTCTCAGACGTACCTATATTTATAATTGTTTAAATAATACTACATAGCATCAACTGACGGTTTTAAATAAACCATTGCACAGTGGTCGGGCTTGTATGGAGCCGCGGCCATAAATACTTCTAGATGTGCTATCGCTATGAAACTTTTACCAAAAATCTATAAAAATATTATAAATATATGCTACAAAAATTGGCCAGATCGTACCACTATATACTATAGCTTCCATAGGAACGATTTTTTCAGTGGTCATAAATTCATTTCTTGTAATCATAACAGGCTGAACTTTATATTGTAAGTTATTTACAAACTTGGACCTGTAATATAAAAGTGTGCGAGTGATTACTCACTCCAACCCCCACGCCCACCTTCCCAAAAAAGTTATAACAAGCAAAACGAACAATAATAAAAAATTATACATATAATATTTAAATGGTTTCATCAAGAAACGAAAGAGTTGACTCTAGTAGACTTTTCCTTAAACTTAAGTGTTCTTTGTCCACTAATAAATGGATCGGAACTTAAAAGCAGTCTGTTAAATAAGTCTGTATTTGAGGAGATCCTTGAAATTTTGCGTGTATGTTGCAGTCGGAATTTTTTAATGTCCTTAATTGTTGCTTCAGCGGCTTCTTCTGAAAGCTCTCCAATCGAAAGCAAAGAATGTTTTATAATGTCAGGAGCATGAAGTAAAACTTTATGAACCGATGGGGGGAGATAAAACCAGGGGTACTTGTCAATCAGCTGCTTTGCGGTTTGAAGAGCATAGTCACCAAATTTTACTGGATTTATCTTGTAGCCCGAAGATAACGCTTGCAACAAAGTTGAGACTCTGATTATTAAGTCTTTTTCAATTCCCGTAATGTCGGCAGATATATCAGGATTATTGAAGAATTTTCTGGCTGTGTTGCCATCATTCGAAGTTTCACTTCCTCCAGCTCTTGGTTTATCTACTATTAGACCCATTTTGGCCCTGAACTCATTTTGGATAAATGTTTTTCGTAATGAAGTCTTATCTTTAGCCCATTGTGATCGAATTTGCCATTTTTTTTCGTCTAATCTGTACGATAAGTGAATAAAATACTCAAAAAATCGAATATACGCATAAAGTGGTGAAAGGCCAAACTCAAATCGCTCCTCACGAACTTCTTTTTTTAAACAAATATCTAGATTATTCATTTCTGTAGGCTTGGCATTACATATATAGCATTTTGTGGATGTTGTATCACTTAATGCATTACAAACTTAACCATCAACCATGGTCAGTTGCAAAGAGTGTTCGATTTCAATTGTTCGATTTTGTATTGCTACCATGCTACAATTAAGCTGATCAATTTTGTTTTCGAAATACGCCTCTTCGTCAAGGCAAAGCTGAGTCGTTTCCTTTTTAAATTGGAACCGGATTGGTCTGCAATATCGGGTAGATGATGGCCGTGGATTCTTCCAAACAATTTTGGAATGGTCCGACTTTGAAACGAGTCTGAGGGGCACATATGATGTAACAAACATAGTGCTGTCTGCTAGGTCGCTATCCATCATCGTCTGTTTATATTCAGCATGACCCGTGCTACCATCAAATCCCCATTTTCCGAACAAAATCAGATGATCATCATTGATATCGTTGATAACCTCATTTTGAAGTTGCGATATGCGTGTCGCAGTGTGATTCAATAAATTTTGAAGTTCAACTTCTGCATGAGATTCGCTGACAATAATATTATCCGGATAGCTTTTTTGTTTAGCACACAGAACTTGATCACAAAAATAACAACAAACGACAACACAAACCAACAAACGGCAAGATACAACAACACACAGCAGAAGCACGTGCTTTTTTAAAATTGAGGTTAGGTTACCTTTTCGTATATTGCAAGCCGCACGGCACCTTACGGCACTTGAATTAAACTTTCTTATATTCTTAAAATGCTTAAGAATATTATACAAAAAGATTTGTTCATCGCCAATAATCCCTTCACAACTAAAACTCTAACCAAACACAGAAAAGACAAACTAAGAACGTTCACAATTATGTACTAAATACAATAATGATTTACACAAAACACAACATATACTACATATACTTTTTGTTGTAAAAAGAAAGTTAATACCTTTATTTAAAATATTAATCACTTCCATTGCACAAACACTTGTTTTAAATAAGTTTAACAAATTTTTTACGGAGAGCTTCGCTTGCACGTTGCTTACGGTGCAATACCCAATGAATATCATGCGCTCTCTTTCGATGCTATTCTTGAAGAGGACAGATAGAGCAAAACAAAAAGATGAATAAATTCAAATAGCTAGACCAATTATAAATAAGAACTGGTACATTTAAAGCAGAGATGGGCGCGTCGCCACGTTCCAATGCACACGAGGCAGCGTGTGCATAGGACCTCTGCCGCGGCCGACTGCACAAAATCACCACTGTGCATTGTTGTATAACACTTACAGTTTTTATTATTGTAATGCCAGCTATAATCTGTAATCACTATGTTGTCAATATTTTATCTTTACACAATAAAAACAAGCAAGAGCGCTGTAGTCGAGTTTCCCGACTACAAAATACCCTGTTCAATTGAGACGCACATGCAAACACACTCCCAAACACAAACGCATATACACATACGAGCGCACACAAACAAACACACGCGCGCTCACACGCAGCCTGCGCAGGCAGCGCTGCCTGCATGAAGTGAACGCCTCCGCCCCCCACGCTCGCATAAGCTAGATTGCTTAATAGCTTTTGTGTTTTTGCTCGTATCTTATTTTCATTTGGAGAGTAGTTAGATATAAGGCCTAGGATAGTATATATTAAGCCACCAGGTTCTAACTTTAAAATTGTGGCTGTGACAGTTTTTTGCGGTTTAAGGGGGAAGGGGGGGAATTTTCCAAATCTGAAACTAACTTGAACTGGGTACGGTATACATGTGCATGCAAAAATTTGTGTCTCTATCTCTTATGGTCTCTGAGATCGACGCGTTCATACAGACAGACGGACAGACGGACATGGCTATATCGACTCGGCTGTTGATGCTGATCAAGAATATATATACTTTATGGGGTCGGAGAAGCTTCCTTCTGGCTGTTACATACATTTGCACAACTTCATGATCCCCCTTTCCCATTTTTAATGGGAACAGGGTATAACAACATACTACTACTACTACTATAAATTTCCCATCATTTTTCCGGAACTGTGACCTTGATGAGGGGTCCCTTCAACCGAACCCACCCCCACCATATTTTGGCTCACGCATTTTTTTATCAACCTCAAAGTTTGAGAGCCTGGAGCCGGTCGAAAAAGAAAAATCGTGCACTAAAACATGCCTAGTGGGTATATTTGTTTTGCCGACTTCGGTTCTTTGAGTTCGGTCGTCAACGTCTTCAGTGTGCAAATACAATACAAATTTTCCGTAAGTTAAAGCACAGTCGCCGGAACAAGTATTTTGAAAAAAAATTTTCACAAATGTTACATGATGTCTTTTATACAGAAAATTCGTCAATTTGGAATGGGCATAACAGAATATGTATACAATAACTGCCCCCGCTCATATACGCACAAAATTTAAATATTTGATCAAATATCATGCATCTTCTGCTGCACTTGAACCCATTTAAATGGGTTTTCCGCAAATTGCGGAACTTGCGAAAAGGTTCTGGGTATGTTCTTAGTCTTAAAACATGAAATTCATTTAAAAAGAACCATGGTGGACAGCCAATTAGTTTCTGCATGTAAATTCTTCATAATTCACGGTCCATCGAGGAAAAATAATTCCCGAATTTTTGGTGAGGAAGCGCGTATAATAGACATTTACCCGACTTTTACATTCCTGGTCTCTGCTGTTGTTGTGTTTGATTCGTTTTTGTGTGTTCCATCTAAGCAGTCAATTCAACTAATATCTGTTTTTGAATTACTGGATTAACTTTAAAACATGGAATTACATCGTATATCAATGTAATATATATAATATCTATACTTATAACTCTGTAGGCTCGACTGACTGACTGATTATCAACCTACAGCCAATACCGCTTAACCTACAGATCTAAGATTTGGCATAGACCTTCGTTTAGTCATGCAGGAAAGAAAATTTGGAAAATTTGGCACAGGAGAGGTGAAAATGTCAAAAAAAAAGTATTTCACATGTTCATGCGTGTGTGTATGCGTGTTATGTGTTTTGTATACCCTTGCAAGGCCTTGCAAAGGGTATTATAATTTTGCCCAGAAGCTTGCAACGCATAGAAATATTCATTTCCGACCCCATATACTATATATATATTCTTGATCAGGGCGACGAGCTGAGTCGATTGAGCTTTGTCCTTCCGTCTGTCTGTCCGTCTGTTTGTCTGTCCGTCTTTCTACGCAAACTAGTTTCTCAGTTTTAAAGCTATCGAGCTGAAATTTTTTACAGAGTCTTCTTTTTACTGCACGCTGCTAATATGTCGGAACCGGCCGGATCGTATGACTATATCTTATAGCTGCCATAGGAACCATCGGTCAAAAAATGGATCTCAGTGAGAAAAACTTTTTTGTTTTCAATGTTAGCGTCCTTAAACTCGGCCATTATTAATATTATAGGCTTTCAGACAGATTTGCAAATTTTGGTCAAGATCGGATGACTATATCTTATAGCTGCTATAGGACCGATCGGTTGGAAAATTTGTCTTAGTGAAAAAACCTTTTTTTTGTTGATTAAATCGTTGTTAAGGTTGGTGATGATTAATATTAAACGCTTTGAAACTAATTTGAAAAAGTTGATCGACATCGGATGACTATATCTTATGGTTGCCATAGGACCGATAGGTCGAAAATGGTTCTAAGTAACACATTTTTTTGTTTTTAATGTTAGCGTCCTTAAACTCACTGATTACTAATTCTATAGCTGCCATAGGACCGATCGTTCTGAAAATGAGTCTTTGTGCGAAAAACTTTTTGTTTTCAACTTTATCGTTCTTAAACTCGGCGATTGTTAATTTGATATGTTTTTAAAAAGATTCGCGAAATTTGATCGAAATTAGATGTTTTTCTGTCGGAAAATGGGTTTTAGTTACAAAACTTGTTGATTTTTATGGAAGCGTTCCTAAACTGTGACATTTTAAAAACCGCATTTGCAAGGGTATAAAAACTTCGGCACCGACGAAGTGAGCTTGGCCTTCTCGATTTTTTTTTATAACCGGATTTCTAATGGGTTGTACAGGTACGTACCGGTAAACTAAACAAAATGGATGGTTTCACATTGAAAGTAAAATTATATCATATTTCGTATTATTATATTTCATTCATTATCATATTTCGTATACGACCACTCAGTCTGTGGCACTTAAAACATTTTTTTAGACATTTGTGTTTTATATGAAAAACTGTGACGAAATGAATTTTCTGTCGTTCTAAGTACCAGGCTTAACCTAAAATTTTTAAAATTGATTTAAATATTAAGATTTAAAAAGAAACCTAGGATGGTCGCTGCCACTTTTAAGCATAATAATTCTTCATAATTTGCGATTCAGCGAAGGACATTTGCTTGTAAATTTTTAAGAGAAAGCCGGAATACTAGACTATAACCGATAAAAATAATTAAAATTTGTTAAGACCCCAGAAACCAGCTGAACTCTCTTTTGCAATCGCAACGTTTTTCACAGAACGCTGATTTTCGTAATACAGCTGAATAATTTGGAGACGTTGTTGCGGTGTGAGTCTTTCCATGATGATTTGTCAAACAATCCTTAACAAAAATAAGATGACAGAATGACACCATTCACGCGTGATATCTGAAAAAAGAATATAGAAAATTAATCGCCCTTTAGTACACAGTCCATTACAGTATTTTCAACGCAAACTGAGCATGGCTTGCTTAGACCTAGAAACTCTAGTAAATAATTGATTAATTACTAAAAACAAGCGCAACACATAGTAGGCCTGGCTTTTTACAATTTTTTGACTTGCTAAACTCTCAAACATTTTTTATTCATTCCACCTTAGCTCTCACTATCGAGAGGAGGTGGCATTTCTTATTTGTAAAACTTATTTTATTTTATATTTTCTTTGTGTTATGAATGGGTGTTATATTTCCATAGTCAATAAACAAACATTTCATCCAGTTCATACAGCATTTCGCGAAGATTGGGCGTCATACAACCTCGTGGTACACCGCGAAGCTGTACACGCACAACATGACGTGCGAGAGCCGCCAGGTGCGCATTACAGACATAGAGATTATCCTGCTGGGTGACCTCTACATTGCCATAATCCACACAAACCACATAAATGGCCTGTGGGTCATCCACATTGAGCACCAGGGCCCGATTAAGTTGAGTTTTAAACTTGTAGATGACCATTTGACCACAAAGAGGCAGTTCCGAAAACTTAGGAGCTTCTCGGCCTTGAATCGAGACTGCTGTGAGTACACGGATGTAGGCAATGTCGTCCTGAATATCAGCCGAGCGTACATAAAACACATTGGTCTGCTCAAAGGCGGTAATCTTGACCTTGGAACCGGAGCGTGGCAGCGGCATTTGCGGAGATACCTGCTGTTTCGTAGCAGCATCCGGCATTTGACCGGTGCCGCAGCTCAACTTATGCCGCTCGACGACCTCCATAAAGCAATAGGCATCACAAAATGGCATTTTACAAGATTTGCAAACGACATCTGTTAAATTATGGTAAGCAAAAAATTTTAGTTCTTCTCTATCTACCGCTGGAAGTTTGGCATTTCGTCTGTACGGAAAACATAGTTAAATTTTAATGAATGTTTTTAGACAGTTAAAGTGGTTGTTGTTGTACTTACAAAACGATAATGCAACCAGAACGAAAATGTTTCACAATCTCTCCTTGCTGCATTCCTCCTGCAGCACATAGGCCCCATGACGCTCCAGAGCGAAATTGTACTTGACGTTCAGATATCGCCGAGTGGGATCAAGTGGGGTCGACAGCGAGTTTTTAGTCGCAGACTCAGTCTTGGAAACCAAAGGTGGTTTTTTGAATACCGGGTGTTTTGTTAGCGTGCCTGAGATACATATGTAGGGTGCGACTCGTCAGGTTCATGACACCGGGTTCAAGCGGGGCTGGCTGTATTTCTAGAGGAGTATCAGTCGGCTGTAGTTGCTACCAGTGACAGCCCTCCACGCAATCCAATATGCAGGGAAATGTTTTCACTTTGATGAGGGCCTCCTCAAGAGATCTCTAAACAAATGTTCTTATTATTTTCATATGTTCTACAAATCGTATGGGAATTGTGTGATTTTTGGGTCAAAAGCGTTTTATATTTTTTTTGGGTTTAAGTTGCTCTTGACCCTTGGGCAAAGGG
The DNA here is from genome assembly GCA_037044535.1 of Lordiphosa magnipectinata. NCBI lineage: Eukaryota > Metazoa > Arthropoda > Insecta > Diptera > Drosophilidae > Lordiphosa > Lordiphosa magnipectinata. The sequence goes on from JBAMBO010003064.1 coordinate 8,771, forward strand.
ATTTATTTGGCCACCTCCGTGCAATACGGGGAAAACGCCAACACCAATTTGACTGGAAGCTTCCAGTGCTTTGTATGAAGTTTTATATATCGAAGCGATTTATGTTGGTTGATATTAAGGCCTTTGACCTTGAGTTTACAAATTCTTTTTTAATGTTAAAAGAAAATGCCATAATGGCGGCTGCCAAGATGGCGGAAGGAGCCCTCCCTCAAACGAACTGCAATGCACGAGGCTTCCAGAGAGACTGCAAAAGCGATTTAAGTACTTACCCCATATTATGAAAGTAAACGAAGAGACATGCGAGGCTGTGGTATACTCGCGATATTGTTAATCTGACTTTGCCCAAAGAATTTATCATGGCCACTGTCGTGATCATCGGACTCGTTATCCAGACCACCAAATATGGATAATTTGCTTGCCACATTTGCCTGCGCGCCTTTCTTTCATCGGCCACTGACGGGGCTGGTGCCTCATTCATATTGACATTATTTTGAGACTCGTCGTTGAAATGACGAGCCCTGGGATCCCATTTGCACCAATCATCTTGAAGTTTATCCATGGCGGCTGCTACTGAATATGCGCAACGGAAATTTATCGAAACTTTTCAACTTATCGGTCGGAAGTAATAGAGATGGGAGCTTTTCATTTTTTTAGCGATGTCAGTTGGTTGTTTTTGCAAACAGTGATCAGGTACGAGTATCGACTGTGTGTTTGTTGAAACAGATGATGGTGTATTAATTATACTTCGATGGAGTTCACAAATCAAATTTTTTTATCAAAGCCTCACCAGAAGGTGGGAAACGTAGAAACGTACATACCCAGCCCGCATTTTATAAAGTTTCTGATAACATTTGAGTCTTTTTTGAGTCGTCTGTCTCATTAAAATAGTCATAAATGATATTTTGTCGGGAGAATATGGTGCATAATGCTAGGTTTACATAGCGTCACACTGTGCCAATGTCGTCTGTGACCCTCTATACCCAAAGTACTCAGAAGTCAAAAGTGTTCACATTGGCGGCACAGAAATTGCATGTCACAGCGCTGGGACAGCCAAATGACAAGCCAAATGAGTACTTTTGATGTGAACGCTTTTTGTTGGCGTCACAGAGGCAACATTGCTCACATTGCGCACAAAAGTGAGCATTGAGCGAGCTCATTAGCACTCAGTCAGATCCACAATACAATATCAACAACAATCCAAAAAGGAATGATCGAAAAGAATGAATAAGCCAGCATTTTACACGGCTTGTATTTTTGAAGACCAAAAACATGCTTTTTATATATTTTCGTCTTTAAAAACAAGAAAGAAAGTCGGTCAAGCCCGACTATAACATACTCTGCACCCTTAATGTCGCACCTCGCATTTGGTCACGAGTCAAACGGCCAGTTAACACACAACGCACAACGCAGTGCGCTCTCTATATATATATATATATATATATATGTCCCATACATGTCAAACCTCTATCTCTTACCATCTCTGAGATCTCTTCGTTCATACGGGCGGACGGACGGACAGACGGACATGGCTATATCGACTCGATTCCTTCTCCCTGTTACATACTTTTGCACAAACTTAATATACTCTATGTACCTTCGGTACAGAGTATAATAATAAGCGAAATAAAGGAAAATATACCACCACCGAAAAGGAGATATTTAATGGACGGAACTTTTAAAATAGTTCCCAAAGGTTGCTTTAACCAGCTCCAAGTCATCTATATTCATTATTTTCACGAGGTAATTACATTATTTTAATTTAACAAATTGTTCCAATCCTAGCGCTGTAGGCGAAAATTCTTATTAAAAACAAGAAAGAAAGTCGGTCAAGCCCGACTATAACATACTCTGTACCCTTACACTCGCATTTGCTCAGGAGTCAAACGGCCAGTTAACACCCCGCGCACAACGCGGTGCGCTCTCTAAGTTTCTCTCTCTCTCTCTCTTTCTCTCTCGCACTAAGATTGCCTGTGTTGAACGGTTAGGGTATGTTTTTTGCCCATAACTTGAGTATCGTTCATCCGATCTTTATCATTCCTTCAGCAAATCGATAAATAATTTAATGTTTACAAGGTATCTCTAGAAGGAACCAACGATCTATCTCCAAAACTGTAGGAGATATGAAGTTTTTTCCAAATTGCGGGGGCGGGAGGGGGCGTGGCAAAAATTGAAAATAAACTTGATCTGCCTGCAAGTATAAGAAATATATGTCCCATACATGTCAAACCTCTATCTCTTACCATCTCTGAGATCTCTTCGTTCATACGGACGGACGGACAGACGGACAGACGGACATGGCTATATCGACTCGGCTGTTGATGCTGATCAAGAATATATATACTTTATAGGGTCGGAAACGATTCCTTCTTCCTGTTACATACTTTTGCACAAACTTAATATACTCTATGTACCTTCGGTACAGAGTATAAAAATCGCGCGATTTTTTGTATAAAAATTTTCATTATTTAATTATTTTTTTAGTTTATTTTACTAAAAATCCAAATTTAAAAATATTTACAAACTCGTTTTTAGGTATTTCCGATATTTTTTATTTTAATGAATAAAAAAACGAGAAAATGTTGCAATATATTAAAGAAAATGTATTCGATATGGAGCTTTCCACAGTAGTGACTGATTATGAGGAAGGCCTGAGGAAAGCCATCCGAAATGTGTTTCCCAGAGTAAAAAACGTCGGATGTTGTATGTATTTTGCCGTAGCAGTAAGAAGAAATATGTGCAAGGGAAAAACGTCGTTACAATTTATCAGGGACTCAAAACAGGCAAATGCAGCTTTCCATAAATTACTAGCTTTACCATTGCTACCTTCACACCCAATTGAAACTGCTTTTTGCGAAATCAAAAATAAAATTGTAACGTTCGATGCTAACAAATATTTATGCACTTTTTTAAGTTATTTCGACGAGCAGTGGATAAAGAAGGTAATAGCTCTTTGCGTAAAATAATAAAAATATTTAACTTATGAATTCTAGAATTGTTTATAGGTGGGTTGCAATAATTTTTCTGTTTACAAGGAAAATATTCGCACAACAGCTGCTGTGGAAGCATACAATGGTGAATTGGGGAGTTCTGCGATGCCAAATGACAATTTTTTTTAAATTTGTTCAAGTTATTCGCGACGAGGAGTGCTTTAAAAGTCGGCAATTTCCATTGCACACAAAAGTCGAAAGACCTGTGTTCAAAAAGATAGAAAGATTGAGGAAGCAACTTTGCTATTGGACGAAGGAAAATTAACTGCAGCAAGTTGTCTTGCTCGGATGGTGTATGATGACAATGACATTTGCACCAACATGGTGCCAAAAGAGAACATTTTTAATGAAGAAGAAGAAGAAGATGACGATTCCGCTGACGAAAATTCAGATGAAGAAGAATCTATTTTGAAACCAAATTTATTTATTTATTTATGTTACTCCCAGCGCAACAAGTACATTGGCACTTATAAATTAACGCGCTAGTCACAGTTTTTTTATCCTTAACATTCATCAATTTTCCTAACTTAAATTAAATTATTACAATTATTAAATTAAAATTTAATTTTTAACACTAACAGACATAGAACCCTGGTGCTCCGGTTTTTTTATCCTTAACATTCATCAATTTTCCTAACTTAAATTAAATTATTACAATTATTAAATTAAAATTTAATTTTTAACACTAACAGACATAGAACTTAATTGTATTAAAAGTATTCGTTAAAATTATTCTGTTATATCTATTTGATTATTACTCTAATTCCCTATCTTGCATGATTTCCCTAACCTTCATCTTAAATTGAATTACGCTTCCAATTGTTTTGATTCCATGTTTTGTAGGTCGTTCCATAGCCGAATAGCATTTATCAAAAACTGCCTCTCAGAGCATAATAGCTTCCATCTATATAATAGCTATTTATAATTCAATACCAAAAACTAACGATCGTAATTGCATTATTTGTATGGATTCGGTTCCAAATATTTTATTTTTTCCATGCAAACATTTAAAAACTTGTGCGGAGTGCCATTTAAAACTACAAGCTGATGCAATTGCAAGTAACTGCGAGCATTACAACTGCCCTTGTTGCAGACAACTTGTTCAAAGTTCCATACAATTCTTTTTTTAATTAAAAATACATATAAGATTGTAAATTTATTTCTAAGAAGACAATATTTTGAAAAAAGCTATGAAATTAAAACAAAAAAACAACAAAATTGGGGTGTTATTTCATTTTTGAAATTGGGGTATTATTTCATTATGAAAGAACACCCCAAGTTTGGGGCCTTATTTCATCGCAGTGGGGCCTTATTTCATATTTTAAATTGGGGTATTATTTCATTATAATAATATCGAGGAGCCGCACATTTAAGTCAATTGGATGAATTTGACCAAATTGAAGGATAGGAGAATCTCTTTAAAAGTATGAGGTTCTGGACGATCTTAAAGATACTTACTTTGGCATTAGGTGCCACCACTCCTACTTTAATATACACATATCAAATAAATAAACATATTTGATTACTCCAATACTTTTTAAATGCATGCGATGCTGTTTCCGGAATTATTTCACATATTGATGCCTTTGACATTCTTAACTTGTATGAGAGGGATGTCATACTGGATCCTGAAGCCCAATAGCGCAGTGTCACTGCTAGTCTAGAAGAGTTCGGAGAGTTGTTTGATACTAGTGAATGGCGGCTGCTTATTTAAATTAATTTGAGTAGCAATGTTCAGATCGATTGTATCAGCGACTGATATAGCCAATCACAAAAAACTTAATCAGGTACAAAATAAATTTGGCAGGTCATAGTAGATCTTAAATAGAATAGTATAAAGTTTAACTATGCTTCCAAACAAAAAAAATCAAACTAAGTCAATTTGCTTGAACTTGAAACCTTCCATTTTGTCATTTTGTACTTAAATGCCAATAACTTCAATATTATTCGACGGATTGTAATGAAATATGTGGCGTTTTATTTTTAATACATAAGTATTTGGTGACCAGCAGTAAAATAAATTTTACACAATTTTTTTCGTGGTGAAAATCGCACTTAAAATCTAGCTTTTTTCAAATAAACTAAAAGCCTTTATATCTTCAAAGTCAAGCACCAGATTAAGAAGTGGCTTATGAATGAATGATAGGGCATTCAATTATCTTCCAAGAAAACATTACTTTTTCATAATGAATAAACCTTTTTCTCGATTACTCGAAAACGGCCCCACTTAAACAATTTTGGACTGCATTTTTGGACTCATCAAAGGGATTTACATACGAAATGACTGCCAAATGGTCGGGATCGAAAATGCTGTAAACTAGTGATATTGACGAACAAAATTGCTACACATCCGTTATCTTGTTTTGCAAATCTTGCATAAAAAAAATCCACATTCCCCGCCTCCCGCCACTTTCTAAATTTTCAAGCAATCGGTTTGGCGAATACCGGATTTGACGGGAAAACGCTGATTTGACATCACTGCTACTGTGGCCTGCAAGATCCGCTTCATAAACGTCTGTTGTGATTTGATTCAACCTCGCGGTGAGCTGCAGAAGATATAGTGGTTCCAAGTTTTGATATGTCAATATTTGTCCATTCCTGGACAATGACTTTCCATAAATTTTTTAAGGAGTCAAACTGTACTGAAAAAAAATATTAAAAACGCACGTTTTGGAAAATTTTCTAAAATGCACGTTTTTAGAATACATTTTACGCCTTTTAAAAGTAAAACGGCCTCATTTTTAAAAGGCAATCAAGAACGAAACGTTTTCCAAATAAAAACAAAAATAATGGCTTGAGTATATTGGACTCCGGAAAATTATTTGATAAAAATATTAGTGCCTAACATGTGCGTTTTCATTTTAAAAATAAAAGGTTTATAAGTTTTCAATAAAAAAACCTGTTTTGAAACATGATTAAAATAAAAATATTTATTTTCATTCAATGAAGTAATATGAAAAATTTAAAATCAACTTTTAGTACTGTTAAATCGACACATATTTCAAATAAAAACGAGAAGGCCAAGCTAACTTCGTCTGTGCCGAAGTTTTTATACCCTTGCAAAAGCTGTTATTGAAATGACAGAGTTTAAGTACGCTTAGATAAAAATCAAAAACTTTTGTAACTAAAATCCATTTTCAGTCAGATGAACATCTAATTTCGACCAAATTTCGCGAACCTTTTTGAAAACATATCAACAAACAACAAAACATATTAACAATCGCCAAGTTTAAGAACGATAAATTTCCGACCGATAAGTCCAATGGCAGCCTGAAGATATAGTCATCTGATTTCGACCAAAATTTTCAAATTAGTTTGAAAGCGTTTAATATTACTAATCACCAACCTTAAGACCGATTTACTTGAAAACAAAAAAATTTTTCACTATGACCCATTTTCCGACCGATCGGTCCTATGGCAGCTATAAGATATAGTCATCCGATTTTAACCAAAGTTTGCAAATCTGTTCGAAAGCATATAATTTTAATAAGGGATGAGTTTGAGGACGCTAACATTGAAACCAAAAAAGTTTTTCTCAGTAAGACCCATTTTCCGACCGATCGGTCCTATGGCAGCTATAAGATATGGTCATCCGATTTTGACCAAAGTTTGCAAATCTGTTTGAAAGCATATAATATTAATTCCGACCGATCGGTCCTTTGGCAGCTATAAAGATATGGTCATCCGATTTTGACCAAAGTTTGCAAATCTGTTTGAAAGCATATAATATTAATAATGACCGGGTTTGGGAACGCTAACAATAGGAACAAAAAAGTTTTTCTCACTAAGACCCATTTTTTGACCGATGGTTCCTATGGCAGCTATAGGATATAGTCATCCGATCCGGTCGGTTCCGACATATTAGCAGCCTGCAGTAAAAAGAAGACTCTGTGCAAAATTTCAGCTCGATAGCTTTAAAACTGAGAGACTAGTTTGCGTAGAAACAGACGGACAGACAGACACACGGACAGACAGACAGACAGACAGACGGACGGACAAAGCTTAATCGACTCAGCTCGTCGTCCTGATCAAGAATATATATAGTTTATGGGGTCGGAAATGAATATTTCTATGCGTTGCAAACTTCTGGGCGAAATTATAATTCCCTTTTCAAGGGTATAACAAACGTGTTTATTTAACAAACTAATATGTAAAATTTTTAAAATAAAAACGTACTTTTTCAATAGCAAAATGATATATATAATATAAAATCAAGTATTTGCATTTGATAAAGTATAATTAAAAACATTTTAAATAAAAACTGTATTTTTAAATTATAAAATGACACATATTAAATATAACGAGAAGGCCAAGCTAACTTCGTCTGTGCCGAAGTTTTTATACCCTTGCAAATGCAAATGTCACAGTTTAAGAACGCTTACATAAAAATCAAAAAATTTTGTAACTAAAACCTATTTTCCGACAGATAAACGTCTGAAAAAAGTTTTTCTCACTAAGACTCAATTTCCGACCGATCGGCCCTATGGCAGCCTTAAGATATAGTCATCCGATTTCGGCCCAATTTTGCGAATCTATTTGAAAGCATATAAAATAAGTCATCAGCGAGTTTAAGGACGCTAACAAAACTAAACAAAAAAATTTTTTACCAAGACTCATGTTCGACCGATCGGTCCTATGGCAACCATAAGATATAGTCACCCGATGTCGATCAACTTTTTCAAATTAGTTTGAAAGCGATTAATATTAATAATCACCGACCTTAAGAACGATTTACCTAAAAACAAATAAGGCTTTTTTCACTAAGACCTATTTTCCGACCGATCGGTCCTATGGCAGCTATATGTTATAGTCATCCGACTTTAACCAAAATTTGCAAATCTCTTTGAAAGCATATAATATTATTAATAACCGAGTTTAATCACGTTAACATTGGAAACAAAAAAGTTTTTCTCACTAAAACCCATTTTTCGACCTATGGTTCCTATGGCAGCTATAAGATATAGTGATCCGATCCGGTCGGTTTCGACATATTAGCAGCGTGCAGTAAAAAGAAGACCCTGTGCAAAATTTCAGCTCGATAGCTTTAAAACTGAGAGACTAGTTTGCGTAGAAACAGACGGACAGACAGACAGACGGACAGACGACGGACAGACAGACGGACAGACAGACGGACGGACAAAGCTCAATCGACTCAGCTCGTCGCCCTGATCAAGAATATATATAGTTTATGGGGTCGGAAATGAATATTTCTATGCGTTGCAAACTTCTGGGCAAAATTATAATACCCTTTGCAAGGGTATAAAAACGAACATATCCCGCCGTAGCAAAAAGGCTCCAAGCGGTCGTCTTCTCACGAAATAAAATAATACGAAGCACAAAAGACGAAAATTGGAGGAAGCGAAACCTTGTGAAAACGACACTGAACCGAAAGCTTTCCGATTGTGCAGAAAAATTTAAGTCTGAACTCAACTGGCCGCTTACAATAAATGCAATAAATTCAGTCCGTATGTATAATATAACCACTTTTACCACAAAACCATCTAATATCTATTATGTAAACAATGGAAAATCATACCTAAGATATAAACAGTGTTTGGAAGTACCTAGGTACATACCTAGATACAAATTTTGTGTATCTTTTACCTTACCTCAGTATTTTCAAATTCGAGTACCTTTTACCTTACCTAGGTCTTAATTTTCATTTACCTTGTCGATAGGTAAGATACAAGGTACTTTCGTGCGTGATTTTGCTTCGCGCCCAAATATCAAAATTTGTATTTTAATTTTATTTATTTAGAGTCGACAAACAAAGGCTGTCAACAAAGATATATAAACGTTACAAAAAAATTGTATGAGCTAAGGAAGCCTATCAAAGAAAATCCAATAAAATTACAAAATAAACTAAGAACGACTCCAACACGGTGGGGGATTGGTATTTGCCCGTCCGGACAGCTATGCCCCTATTCAACTGTAGCCAATTGTAGACAGAGACGTTATTAGAGCTAACAAAAACGTTAATAATATAGAGAACGAGAAGAGGGAGAGAGAGAAAGAGAGAGAGAGAGAAAAACCAAAACCTATAGTTATGTAGGAACCAAGGAAAAAATAAGATAATTTAATAATTTAAAATAAAACAGAGATAGAGAGAAAGAAAGAAAACTATCTAAAAGAAAACTTTAAAAACAAAAAATTAATACATAAAACTTAAAACTAAATAACCGGAAAATCTCGGACCAGGTGGGGGATGATTTTTTAGCCAGTCCGGCAAGCTATGCCCCTACTCACAGCTGGGAGTGGTCAGAGATTTCCCCGGAGATAATTATAGAGAGAAGTTTTTAGAGAGAAGAGAGAGATCTGTTAAGAGCAGGTGATAGAGATCATTGTAATTTTGACAAAAGACCTGAAAACGATTGTGCTGGGCATAATCAGTTGTGCATCTGGGCAATATTAAAGGTAAATAGATTCTAGTTGGCCTAGAAGGAGGAGGAAAGAGTTCGGTAGAGTCTACATCACTAATGATTAGCTTATGAAGAAAAGAAACGCCTAGAACTGTTCTACGATTAGCTAACGAAGGAAGGTTAATAAGCAAGAGTTTGCTGGAGTACGATGGCAGACGAAGGTTAGGGTCCCAATTTAGTCCACGAAGAGCAAAATGCAAGAATTGCTTTTGTACTGATTCAATACGATCGATATGCTTTTTATATTGCGGACACCAGACAGACGAGCAGTATTCAAGTACTGGACGGACTAGAGCAGTGTACAGGAGCTTTGTGGTGTATGGATCATTAAATTCCTTTCACCAACGTTTAATGAATCCAAGTACACCATTCGCCCTATTAACAATAGAGGAGTTATGAGGATTGAAACTCAATTTGGGGTCAAAAAGAATTCCAAGATCAACGACTGTAGATATTCGTTGCAGGGGTTCATTGCCCCTCGTATAAATAGCCAGCGAAGGTTTGCAACGATGGAAAGTCATAAACATGCACTTGGAGCAATTAAGGTGTAAATGATCAACCAAGCACCAAGACTGCAAGGAGTTTAAATCATCTTGCAATCTAATGGAATGCGTCGGGTCATTGAAAGATAAAATAAGTTTAACGTCATCGGCATTCATAAGTATCCGAGAATAAGATAGTATTGTGGGTAGGTCATTAATAAAAAGAGTAAAAAACAAAGAACCAAGGTGGCTACCTTGCGGTACACCAGAAGTTACAGAGACGGGCTTTGAAGTGTCTGAACGTAATATAACTTTTTGGGTTCTAATTTTTAAATAGGACGAAATCCAGAGCAGAAAAGAGGCGGGAAATCCGGACCGATCAAGCTTATAGAGGAGAAGATCATGGTTTACAGAGTCAAAAGCCTTACTAAAGTCGCTGTAAATGACATCGGTTTGCTTTTTCTTAAGGAACCCATCCTTAACCAATGAAGTAAATTCAAGCAAATTGGTCATAGTTGACCGACACTTAATAAACCCATGCTGGAAAGGTGATAAAATCGATTTGCAATAATGCTGCAAGGTGGAGGTTATAATCTCTTCAAATAATTTAGGAAAGCGGAGAGCTTAGCTATGCCTCTGTAATTGGAAATATCAGATTTTCCACCTTTTTTATGAAGAGGAATAATATAGGACTCTTCCAAAGAGTTGGAAAGACTGAAGAATCGAGTGATAGATTGAAAATCTTAAGCAAAGGTTTGCATAAGGAACTACAGCACTCTTTGAGAACACAACTAGGAATGTTGTCAGGGCCAGGGGAGTATGAGGATTTTAGAGATTTCAAATGCGAAAGTACACTTAGAAAAAAATATTACCTAAAACTGTTGAAAATTACCAGAAACTTAAGTCCATTTTACCTAAAATGACAGCCAAGCAATATATAGACTTAATTTCAGGCCTCTATTACCTAACGTGTTCTAGGCAATAAATTTGATTTTTAGATAATATGTGACATAAAATTTTAGGCAATGTATGGCCATAAAACGTATTTTTAGGTAATAGAAAGGCCTACATTTTAGTCAATAAGCAAGCTTTTTAGGTAATATTTGACCTACAATTTTAGGCAATGTAATAACTTAAAACGTCGTTTTTAGGTAATAGAAAGGCCTACATTTTAGGCAATAAATATCCGTTTTCTATTTTTTAGGTAGTAGAATATAGCCTTAATTTAAGGCAGTAACATCCAAAAATTTATTTATGCTTCAAAAAAATCAAACCAGTTTTATAGATTTTAAGGTTTCTTATTTAATATTGAAAAATCTTATATACTAATATAGCTTTGGCTTTACATAACAACTTAAATTAAATTTGTGGGTATGAATAGGGGGGTTATTAATAAGCTTAAGGTCTATTAATTTAAAATTAAGGCGGTTCATTATTTCGTAACTATTAAAATGTTTTCGAAACTCTGATTCCAATTCTTGGCAAAATATAAATACGTTTTCATCCATTGATATAACATCCCGAATTTCGTAAAAAGTAAATATGTGGTTGTTGAAAAAAATAATAAACCCACGCTTAAAACAGAAACCAATTTTTTTTTACGTACAAATAGCTTCTTGCTGTGGAAAAATCTTTTTCTGGAAAAGTTATTTGAAATTGATCAAATGCGATAGAATTTTTAAAAAGATATGTTGATTTACTGAATGATAAATGTTTTATTTTTCCACATACGCGCGTTCTGTCATCGATTGCACGATTTTTCGATAAATCCCCTATGGTGTTTCTACTGCGTTCAGCGTCCACTTCCGCATTCACAACAGCTGATCTGTTCTGTTTGTTTAAATTTACGCACCAATCAAAATGAATATAAGTGACTTTGTTTTGCAATGGAAAAGCAACAACGACAGCTTTTGCAGTTAAAAAATGAGAATGAAAAAGTGATGAACGATTGTGCTGTGACGAGCGTTGCGTATGAGGAGTCCCACCCACGTAATATTTGGCATTTGTAAGCTAGAAAATAAAAACAATAATGTTTACCATCATGTATTAAGTCTCCATACCGGACTGGAACTCAAAGCCTCACTGCAAACCGAATGCCATCAATTTCTACACAGATGGCTCCAAACTACCTGTCCGGTAGGAGGAGGAGTCTTCAGTCCAGAGCTCGGGATCGAAACTTCATTTCGACTTCCTGATCATTGTAGTGTTTACCAAGCAGAGTTTGTAGCCATCCAGGAGGCTACCAACCTTCTGGAAACTCTCGTAACCAGAGGAAGCGAAGCATACATTTTCTCAGATAGTCAACCTTAAAAGCACTTGACGGTAATATTAATAACGCCAAAACTCTTACAGAGTGCCGCAGATCTCTTAATGAGATGGCTCAGCACTTTTAAATAAATCTCGTTTGGGTGCCTAGACACTGCAACATTGAGGGCAACGAGATGGCCGACCACCTCGCTAGACTTGGCACTACGAATCAGCTCCTACCGGATAAGAGCAGCATAGGGGTGGCACTTGCGACCTTTAAGCTACAAACAAAAGAAACATCTTGTCGAATAACCATAAATCGATGGCAAACGATTCACACATGTGAAGTATCTAGGCTTACATGGCCTACTCTCAATATTAACAGATCTAGGGCGTTACTCTGTCAACAAAGAGAGAACATTTCCCTAATAGTAGGGGCCCTTACTGGACACTGCCTAATCGGAAGACACGCCGCGAGGCTTGGCATCAGACACAATGACATCTGCAGAAGCTGCAATTCCGTGGATGAAGAGGAGAGCGTACAGCACCTCTTCTGTCACTGTCCAGCTCTCAGCAGAAGGCGACTCGCAGTTTGGGGTCGTCCTTTCCTAAACGATTTGTTAGACATCTCTGAAATAGGTGTTGCCCCTTTGCTAAAATTCGTGCTACTTTCTTAATGGTTTAACGGGATAGACCCTCCCTCTACGACCACAGCGTAGAAAGGGTAATATGGTACCACAACGGGCCTTCGATGGCATAAGTGAAGAAATGGGATCTTCCCATTTCAACCATTGTAACCTTACCTAACCTAACCTAAGCACAAATTACCAAATATCCAGTTGTGATGTAGCATTTCCCAAGACAGATACGTGCGAAGCCCACAAAAATTTCCCAAAATCATTACCACTCCTTCTATGAACTGGAAAATTTCAAATTTCTTTCATATTTAACTAAAAAGCAATTAACAGTTTAACGGAGTCAATTTAGAGGCGATAATAGTAGGCAGCTATGGCGGCCAGATCAGCCACAGAGATGGACTCAGCGTTTATTACTTGCTGGAGGCGACGATTTATCCATGTGGACGTTTGATTGGTTCTTTGGTCCTCTCTATTACGATTCAAATCCGATGAATCTAGCGTTGTCACACCATTTTCAGATGTATCAGTAGAAGATGGATAAGCTGTCGTATCCGTGTCCGAGTCAGATTCCGAAGTGCCTGAACAAGTACAAAGATCGGTGCCCAAACTCTGCTTACTAATATTGTTATTTTCCAGCCGCTCTATTTCGCTAAAGTCCATTTCGCTGGGGTCAATTTTCGATGAACAAGCAGACATTTCTAACTGAAAATGGGATATAGGAATAAGCCAAACCTATTTTATATAAACTCACCTAAAAAATTTAATATTGTGAATATTTTGTTGCTTGCAATTGTTACAGGTATATGTGGAGTGTACTATTAAACGAACGAGTTATATTTTTGAAGTAAAAAGAAAAGGACAGTAGGTTTTTTTTTAAGGAATTATACTATTTAATTTTCGATTATTTGCATTTTCGATATCACATTAGTATGCTGTGCGTGGGTATTAGACATGTTCTAGTGATATATGGAGGTTTTAAGCAGTGGGATTTCAACTTGCTCCAGCCTCTCAATCTGTGGTGGGAAGTGACCCCGCATCAAGGTCAAAGTTCCCGAAAAATGGTCGAAAATTGATGTCGAAATGTCACAGCTGCCCAGGGGTTGTTTTAAGAGGGGTCAAATGAACCAGTGACCCCCTCCCCAATATTTTTTTCCTTGACACCTACTCTCTATCTCCCCTCCCTTGGTGGATCCCCATACAAAAATGACCTTTTTATAAAATTGCCCCCCACCTCCTTAAAACACTTCCTAGGTGGGTAAAATGTATGACATACCCCCATTATTTTTCACTTCCCAACATTTTCGTTCTTGGCACCCACGCCGTGTCTCCACTCCTTAGGGGGGCCACAATACAAAATTTATGATATATGCTTGTAATGTTTGAACAGATTTACTAATACAATGTTATGGCAATATACTTAGGTGGCAATACACTGGGATGCAAGGGAAAAAAGAAGTTCCTCGACTTCCTGTGATCGCCACGTATGATGGAAACGAGTAGCTTTTAGTCGTGCCGAAAGTAGCATCAGGGTAAAGGAAAAGGCAAACATATCGCGGAGGCGGTATACGATTTGTTGAAAGAGTGGAACATTATTGATCGCGTTCAAGCTATTTCGTTCGACACCACAGAATCAAACATTGTTCAATTCCAAGGTGCGTCATCATTACTCAAGCAATTATTAAAACGAGATCTGTTGTATTTACCATGCAGACATTATATATATGAACTCCAATCGAGAGCAGTGCTCGAAGCCAAATTTGGTAAAATTTCTGGCCCAGGAGTGCTTTTATTTTGCCGTTTCAAAGACAAATGGGACCAAATACAGGACGAACCGCACAGCTCTGGAACAAAGTATGACCCAGTCGCTGCCAAAATACCAGTTTCTTCAATACCAGCAACTTCAGCCCTCCAGGGGCCGTCAGTCATGGTCGATGGATGGCTAAGGCGTGATGTTCGCATTTTTATTGTCACGCTTTACATAAAGGCATGGTATAGCAGCAGCAGTGCTATCGTGGCTTATAATCTGGATTTAAATTTTTTGAAATCAGCTGCGTAATATTTCGATCCAATTGTTTCGCAGGTGTTAGTGGCTAAATTTTGTGGGCATCTTTGGTACATCAGTGGCGAAACTTAAGCTCTTTTGTTTTTGATCCAAATGATCTTTTTTACTTCAAGCGTACAATGGAAAAAAGTTTCTTGAATTTTAAAAAGTCAAAGAGGAACACGAATAAAACCTTTCTGACATTGAGAGGGAGATGGATAAGAGTGATAATTCAGGCAGCGATTTCGAAGAAGATGAGAAATCTGACGATAGGCACGGCGATGATGACAAAGAAGTTAGCGAAGGACATTCCCGTACAGGGCGAATTGTTGGTTATAAGGGAGTTAAAAGAATTTCGATGACAACAAATCAAGTAAATCAATTCATCATGAGAGATTTAAGCGATTTCGAGACCTACGAAACAGTAAGATTTTTCAAACGTTTTGAATTGTCTACCGATTTCCTTTCCACCGGTGCAGAAACCTGGGCAGAGCGAGAAGACTACCAACAAACCCAAGAGACCTTGCACAACTTACATGTTGTCAACGATACAGCTGAAAGGGGCGATAAATTAATGAAAGACTAGATGTATAATATAATGATTTCTTATGCCGAAACAAAAAAGGAAAAACCTTATTTATTGCAGGTCGTCATAGCCAATCGGAAGGCCTTTCCGTTATGTAATAAAGATAAATTTATTTGATTTGTACCTCTATTTGCGAAGAATGTAAAAAAGAAATGGAAAATAAATGGATAACATGAAAATTAAAATAACGTTTAAATTAAATTTAAATCTTTTTATTCAATATGGTTTTTGTACTTTTGAAATAATATGTAAATGTAATTTTTTAATGGGAGCCACCTAATTATATTGTCATAACATTGTATAAGTAAATCCATACAAACATTGCAAGCATTTATCATCAATTTTGTATGGGGGCCCCCCCAGGGAGTGGAGACAGGGGGTGGATGCCAAGACCAAAAATGTTGGGAAGTGAAAAATAATGGGTGTTGGTCATACATGTTACCCTCCTAGGAAGAGTGTTTAGGCCATTTTATAAAAATTTAATTTTTGTATGAGGACCCCCCTAGGGAGGGGAGATGGGGGTAGGTGCCAAGGACAAATAGTTGGGGCTGTTCTTATATTTTCCCTGGCTAGGAGGCACTTTTGGAGTGGTGTTCAAGCGGCAGTGGAAGGCTCACTTTGCACGTAAATATGCGAGCGAGCTTGACAACAAAATGCTTGGCATAAATAACCTGTTGGATACAGAGACTATAACGGCTCTGGTAGAAATTATAAGGAAAGCGGCCGCACCTATGCAAAACCCGTCACAAAATATGCGAAGCAGAGAGCCTTGGTTCAACTCCCAGTCTGATGAAGCAAGAAAATTATCATTCGCTTGTCTACGCACGCTAAGAAAAACTGATAGCAGCTCTGCGAGAACTCAATATAGAGACGCAGTATCAAATTTTAAAAAACTATGCCAGCCCAAGAAAATTTGCTTTTATCGAAAGTTAGAGCATTCTTTAGGCTGCACAAACAGTAGTCGCACTTTCTGGTCACTAATAAAGCAAATAAATGGAGATGTTAACCAGAATAGTATAAAAGTGAATTCATCGGCACTAGCTAGCTATTTCAAAGAACTGCTTAATGTACAAGATCGAGAGTCGGAAATTAGCTACGCTATGCCCCTTACGAAATCGCACTATCTAGACCAGCCTTTTACAGTTCAGGAAGTGCGGAGTGCACTCTCTGGACTTAAGGACAATAAAGTCCCAGGAGAAGATAGGATCTCCGTCGAATTTTTTAAAAATGGCTCCCCAACCTTTATTGAGCAACTGACACTCGCCTACGACCATATTTTTAGCACCGGTGCGATTCCAACTTCATTTAAAAAGAGCTTGATATTCCCAATTTACAAAAAAGGAACACAAACGGAAGCCAGCCATTATCGAGGAATCTCGTGTCTGAACGCAATTATGAAAATTTTTGCAGGAATACTACTGGAGAGAATCACGACTTGGGTTAATCGCAACGATATCTTGAGCGAATTCCACTGCGGATTCAGGAAAGGCTACTCTTCGGTCGATAGCATATTTTTACTCACCACAAATGCGAAGTCTTACATCTAAAATAAAAGAAAAATGTTCATATGCTTTATAGACTTTAAGGCTGCTTTTGATACGGTCAATAGACGAAGCCTCTTCTCCAACTGAGCAACCTAGGTATATCCTCCAAAATTCTCAACGCCTTACAGAATCTACACACCTGATCTTATTAATAGGAACTCACCGGAATTTTTTAATTATAGATGGTTTTTTCGTACTTTTAGTGTTGACAACTTTTAATTTTTGGTTTTTTGTTGTTGTCAAGGTCTGGCCACACTGTGACAAAGAGTTGAAAGAGGGGCTGCCCCGTATATCAAAGCTTTTCTATAAATTGCGAGTCCACCACACATTTCGCCTGATCATAATAATAGGTACAGTCTCCGTTTCTCACAAGTATCAAGTGAATAATTTTGTAATCAGTGATCTTTTGGTAACTAAAGGTAAATTAAGTATAGCTCCTGTCAATACAGAGAATTAAATAATTATTTTTTTCAGAAAAAATGTGTCGAAATTCTCATTGTACTAAAGAAGAAGCTCGATTGGTTCTTAGTCTGAGAAAAGAAGGCAAATCTTTACGAGCCATCGCCAAATTAATGAACAGGTCTCATAATTTTGTTAAAAATGCATTAGAAAGAAAACCAAGACAGGAAACCCGTGGAAGGCCACAAAAAACAACAGAAACCCTTGACCACTACATAGTAACTTTGAGCAAAAAGGACCCATTTAAGTCATCGAAGGCTATTGCAACCGAAATTGGGATTCAGTTAGTGCTCCACCTATCCGAAGACGATTACAAGATGCCAACCTACCAGGAAGAATTGCCAGAAAAGTCCCACTTATGCGCAAAAAAAATATCACCATGAGACAAACTTTTGCAAGGGACCACAAAGACTGGGTAGGATGCACCGGGGAGAAAAAATGGAGAAACATATTATGGAGCGATGAAACCAAGATTAATTTGATTGGGAATGACTGTGAAAAGGAATGTTCGACGCCCTAATGGAAAGGAATTCCATCCACGGTTTACAAAAAAAAACAGTCAAACATGGAGGTGGCAATATAATGGTATGGGGTTGCTTCTCCTGGTACGGCGTAGGTCCAATTTATCAGACTACGAACAAAATGAATGCTGAAGAGTACAAATCCATATTGGAAACAGTTATGGTACCGTATGCTGAGGAAAATATGCCATTACGTTGGGTATTTCAGCAAGATAATGATCCTAAACACACATCAAGGCTGTTATCTAAATTTTTCGAGGACCAAAAAGTTGACGTTCTGAAGTGGCCAAGCCAATCCCCCGACCTTAACCCCATTGAAAACTTGTGAAGAGACTTAAAAAAGAAATAGGCAAGGCATTCATTTTTAAATAAACAAAAATTATGGGAAGGTCTCCAAAAACTGTGGTATGAGACACCAGTAGAGACCTGCCAGGCTCTTATTAAAAGTATGCCAAAAAGAATAGCAGTAGTGGCTAAAAATAGAGGTGGATACACTGGATACTAAGTTAGGAAATACTAATTTACCTAAAAAAAGAACACAAAAAATGGAAATTAAAATTTTTTTTCTTACCAACACATGCACAGCCTGTACCTATTATTATGATCACACTGAAAACGTATCTGAAACACAAAATGATCTCTTTTATGTTATATTATTATTCTATGTTACAATTAAGTTTATTTTATTAAAAACAAATAGTTTAAGAACCAATGAGAACAAATTTTAAGTTTAAAACAATGAATAAAACAGTTTTCTGTTACCTTAAAGTCAGAGTTGATGTGTGTACCTATTAATATGATCAGGTGTGTATATGCCGATAACATTGCAACCGTGTGGGATGGATCAAAATTATCGGACTGGTTTGAAACGAATACTGGAGTTAAGCAAGGCTGTCTTATAAGTCCACTACTTTTCTCGCAATATATCGATGATATTGCAGAAATCCTACCAGGCGGTGTTACCTTTGGCGGCCAAACCGTCAGAACGTTGATGTACGCTGACGATATGTGCATCCTAGCGGAAAGCTCGCAAATGCTGCAAAATATGCTAAATCATCTAGGAAGCTATTGTGAGCAGTGGGGTCTGCAAATAAATACTGAAAAATCGAAGGTTATGTCCATTGGAGCACGAAGAAGCAGGCTAAGAGATGGGGAGTGTCTGCAAATAAATGGAAGAACGCTAGAAAATTTTATTTAGGCGTCACAGTGTCCGATAATATGAATTTCTCAGATCATATAAAAGGGAAACTTGGAGAAGCAAAAATTGCTATAAACGCTACATGGAGGACATTGCTGAGTAGAGACAACGTGAATCCAAGTTGCAAATATAAGGTGTTGCAGGCAACTGTAAGAAGCATCATGTGTTATGCTGCTGAAATTTGGGGATTTCTTAGATTCGACGATGTTGAACGCTTGTTGACGTATTTCATCAAAAAAGTTTTCAAGTTACCGCAGAATACGCCAAATTACTCGATTTATATAGAAACTGGCCTTCCAACTCTGTATACGTATACACTGCAACTGCATTTCAACTATGTAGCCAAGGTCATGAACATGCCGGAGAAAAGACTGCCTAAGCAAATAATGAGTCAACTGCTTCTTGGGAAAACTCAGTTTTTTGACGACTGGTCCACTATTTCAAACAACTGCGGGCTAAACTTTGATTGGGACAATATACAAGGATGGCGTCATACACAAGCTGAAGTCATAAGAACGCTTTGCGAAGAAGAGCGTCAAATCTTTATAAACCGAGCTAGACAGAGCACTGAAAGGTCCACTTACAAAAAGCTGACTTACAACCTGGGTCAATCAAACTATTTTCAAAATAGCCTAGGAACAAACTGCATTAGCAATATTTTTAAGGCGAGGTGCGAAATGATTGCATTAAACTTAAGGCCACACAGAAGGGACTTGGATGAAACCAGCAGCCTTTGTAATATGCGTGAGACGGAAAATGTGGAACACTTTATCGGCACTTGTCCCATCCTTAGAGAGGTGCGATATCTCCACTTCCGTCGCATCACTTTAAACGAGTTTGAACTCCAAAGCATTTTAAACGGACAAAACTTGCGCATTCTATCAGCATTTTTAGCAGAAGCCACCAAATATCGGCGACATATTATAAACGAAGATTTTTAGGTTTTTTTATTATTTTATTTTGTTCTATTTCGTTTTCTTTCTTTTTCTAAAACAGTCTGTAGAGCCGTGTTCATTGACGGAAGATCCACTATCTCGTGACGAACGGGGAAGGTGGGTGGAGTAGTCAAATGAAAGGTGACTCTCAGACGTACCTATATTTATAATTGTTTAAATAATACTACACGCATTTTTTTATCAACCTCAAAGTTTGAGAGCCTGGAGCCGGTCGAAAAAGAAAAATCGTGCACTAAAACATGCCTAGTGGGTATATTTGTTTTGCCGACTTCGGTTCTTTGAGTTCGGTCGTCAACGTCTTCAGTGTGCAAATACAATACAAATTTTCCGTAAGTTAAAGCACAGTCGCCGGAACAAGTATTTTGAAAAAAAATTTTCACAAATGTTACATGATGTCTTTTATACAGAAAATTCGTCAATTTGGAATGGGCATAACAGAATATGTATACAATAACTGCCCCCGCTCATATACGCACAAAATTTAAATATTTGATCAAATATCATGCATCTTCTGCTGCACTTGAACCCATTTAAATGGGTTTTCCGCAAATTGCGGAATTTGCGAAAAGGTTCTGGGTATGTTCTTAGTCTTAAAACATGGAATTCATTTAAAAAGAACCATGGTGGACAGCCAATTAGTTTCTGCATGTAAATTCTTCATAATTCACGGTCCATCGAGGAAAAATAATTCCCGAATTTTTGGTGAGGAAGCGCGTATAATAGACATTTACCCGACTTTTACATTCCTGGTCTCTGCTGTTGTTGTGTTTGATTCGTTTTTGTGTGTTCCATCTAAGCAGTCAATTCAACTAATATCTGTTTTTGAATTACTGGATTAACTTTAAAACATGGAATTACATCGTATATCAATGTAATATATATAATATCTATACTTATAACTCTGTAGGCTCGACTGACTGACTGATTATCAACCTACAGCCAATACCGCTTAACCTACAGATCTAAGATTTGGCATAGACCTTCGTTTAGTCATGCAGGAAAGAAAATTTGGAAAATTTGGCACAGGAGAGGTGAAAATGTCAAAAAAAAGTATTTCACATGTTCATGCGTGTGTGTATGCGTGTTGTGTGTTTTGTATACCCTTGCAAGGCCTTGCAAAGGGTATTATAATTTTGCCCAGAAGCTTGCAACGCATATAAATATTCATTTCCGACCCCATAAACTATATATATATTCTTGATCAGGGCGACGAGCTGAGTCGATTGAGCTTTGTCCTTCCGTCTGTCTGTCCGTCTGTTTGTCTGTCCGTCTGTCTGTCCGTCTGTTTCTACGCAAACTTGTCTCTCAGTTTTAAAGCTATCGAGCTGAAATTTTGCACAGAGTCTTCTTTTTACTGCACGCTGCTAATATATTGTAACCGACCGGATCGTATGACTATATCTTATAGCTGCCATAGGAACCATCGTTCAAAAAATGGGTCTCAGTGAGAAAAACTTTTTTGTTTTCAATGTTAGCGTCCTTAAACTCGGCCATTATTAATATTATAGGCTTTCAGACAGATTTGCAAATTTTGGTCAAGATCGGATGACTATATCTTATAGCTGCCATAGGACCGATCGGTTGGAAAATGGGTCTTAGTGAAAAAACCTTTTTTTTGTTGAGTAAATCGTTGTTAAGGTTGGTGATGATTAATATTAAACGCTTTGAAACTAATTTGAAAAAGTTGATCGACATCGGATGACTATATCTTATGGTTGCCATAGGACCGATAGGTCGAAAATGGTTCTAAGTAACACATTTTTTTGTTTTTAATGTTAACGTCCTTAAACTCACTGATTACTAATTCTATAGCTGCCATAGGACCGATCGTTCTGAAAATGAGTCTTAGTGCGAAAAACTTTTTGTTTTCAACTTTATCGTTCTTAAACTCGGCGATTGTTAATTTGATATGCTTTTAAAAAGATTCGCGAAATTTGATCGAAATCAGATGTTTATCTGTCGGAAAATGGGTTTTAGTTACAAAACTTGTTGATTTTTATGGAAGCGTTCCTAAACTGTGACATTTCAAAAACCGCATTTGCAAGGGTATAAAAACTTCGGCACCGACGAAGTGAGCTTGGCCTTCTCGATTTTTTTTTATAACCGGATTTCTAATGGGTTGTACAGGTACGTACCGGTATAACTACTACGTTTTTTGATATTGGAAACATTAAATTCTGATATAAATCTAAATCATTTTATTCCAGTGTAATAAAACGAATCAAAATTCAACTCAAAATGGATGGTTTCACATTGAAAGTAAAATTATATCATATTTCGTATTATTATATTTCATTCATTATCATATTTCGTATACGACCACTCAGTCTGTGGCACTTAAAACATTTTTTTAGACATTTGTGTTTTATATAAAAAACTGTGACGAAATGAATTTTCTGTCGTTCTGAGTACCAGGCTTAACCTAAAAATTTTAAAATTGATTTAAATATTAAGATTTAAAAAGAAACCTAGGATGGCCGCTGCCACTTTTAAGCATAATAATTCTTCATAATTTGCGATTCAGCGAAGGACATTTGCTTGGAAATTTTTAAGAGAAGGCCGGAATACTAGACTATAACCGATAACCGATAAAAATTATTAAAATTTGTTAAGACCCCAGAAACCAGCTGAACTCTCTTTTGCAATCGCAATATTCTTCTCACTACGTGCTGGATGTGGTCTATTTGGTCGCGTATTATCCCATAACGTGTGTACGTTAGACTCAAATTCGTTAATGGTTTTGGGAAAGGTGGTTTCGGAAGGTCGATGATGCACACCATATGTAGCTCAAACTGCACGGAAAACGTTTTTCACAGAACGCTGATTTTCGTAATACAGCTGAATAATTTGGAGACGTTGTTGCGGTGTGAGTCTTTCCATGATGATTTGTCAAACAATCCTTAACAAAAATAAGATGACAGAATGACACCATTCACGCGTGATATCTGAAAAAAGAATATGGAAAATTAATCGCCCTTTAGTACACAGTCCATTACAGTATTTTCAACGCAAACTGAGCATGGCTTGCTTAGACCTAGAAACTCTAGTAAATAATTGATTAATTACTAAAAACAAGCGCAACACATAGTAGGCCAGGCATTTTACAATTTTTTGACTTGCTAAACCCGCAAACATTTTTTATTCATTCCACCTTAGCTCTCACTATCGAGAGGAGGTGGCATTTCTTATTTGTAAAACTTATTTTATTTTATATTTTCTTTGTGTTATGAATGGGTGTTATATTTCGGGCGTCATTATGGTTTTAATCAGACAATTTAAGCTACGTTTAATTTCCATTTCGGTCAGCACCACGCGCTGCACCATGTTATTGTGGTCAAACTCACGAGGTGAGTATTTCATTTTGTACACAAACATTTCATCCAGTTCATACAGCATTTCGCGAAGATTGGGCGTCATACAACCTCGTGGTACACCGCGCAGCTGTACACGCACAACATGACGTGCGAGAGCCGCCAGGTGCGCATTACAGACATAGAGATTATCCTGCTGGGTGACCTCTACATTGCCATAATCCACACAAACCACATAAATGGCCTGTGGGTCATCCACATTGAGCACCAGGGCCCGATTAAGTTGAGTTTTAAACTTGTAGATGACCATTTGACCACAAAGAGGCAGTTCCGAAAACTTAGGAGCTTCTCGGCCTTGAATCGAGACTGCTGTGAGTACACGGATGTAGGCAATGTCGTCCTGAATATCAGCCGAGCGTACATAAAACACATTGGTCTGCTCAAAGGCGGTAATCTTGACCTTGGAACCGGAGCGTGGCAGCGGCATTTGCGGAGATACCTGCTGTTTCGTAGCAGCATCCGGCATTTGACCGGTGCCGCAGCTCAACTTATGCCGCTCGACGACCTCCATAAAGCAATAGGCACCACAATACAAAATCAACAACAATCCAAAAAGGAATGATCGAAAAGAATGAATAAGCCAGCATTTTACACGGCTTGTATTTTTGAAGACCAAAAACATGCTTTTTGAAGACCAAAAACGTGCTTTTTGTATATTTTCGCACAACGCAGTGCGCTCTCTAAGTCTCTCTCTCTCTCTCACTAAGATTGCTTCTGCTGAACGCAATGCTTAGGTTATGGGTGGGGTGGGTGGTGGGTGTTAACTGACCGTTGTTTGCTCATAACGTGAGTATCGTTCATCCGATCTTTATCATTCCTTCAGCAAATCGATAAATAATAAAAGGTACGAACCATCTATCATCAAAACTGTAGGAGATATGACGTTTTTTCCAAATTGCGGGGGCGCGAGGGGGCGTGGTAAAAATTGAAAATAAACTTGATCTGCCTGCAAGTATAAGAAACATATGTCCCATACATGTCAAACCTCTATCTCTTACCATCTCTGAAATCTCTTCGTTCATACAGACGGACGGACAGACAGACACACGGACAGACGGACATGGCTATATCGAATCGGCTGTTGATGCTGATCAAGAATATATATACTTTATAGGGTCGGAAATGATTCCTTCTCCCTGTTACATACTTTTGCACAAACTTAATATACTCTATGTACCTTCGGTACAGAGTATAATAATAAGCGAAATAAAGGAAAATATACCACCACCGAAAAGGAGATATTTAATGGACGGAACTTTTAAAATAGTTCCCAAAGGTTGCTTTAACCAGCTCCAAGTCATCTATATTCATTATTTTCACGAGGAAATTACATTATTTTAATTTCACAAATTGTTCCAATC
The DNA here is from genome assembly GCA_037044535.1 of Lordiphosa magnipectinata. Classification (NCBI taxonomy): domain Eukaryota; kingdom Metazoa; phylum Arthropoda; class Insecta; order Diptera; family Drosophilidae; genus Lordiphosa; species Lordiphosa magnipectinata. Next base: position 33,581 of record JBAMBO010003064.1, read on the forward strand.
CTAGCGAAAATATGTATGTAAATGTAGGCGAAAATTTTTATAAAAAAAATCGCGCGATTTTTTGTATAAAAATTTTCATTATATAATTATTTTTATACCCGTTACTCGTAGAGTAAAAGGGTATACTAAAGTCGTGCGAATGTATGTAACAGGCAGAAGGAATCATTTCCGACCATATAAAGTATATATATTCTTGATCAGCATCAACAGCCGAGTCGATATAGCCATGTCCGTCTGTCCGTCTGTCTGTATGAACACCTAGATCTCAGAGACTAGAAGAGCTAGAGCAACCAATTTTGAACTGAAAACTCTTATTGTCTGCACGCAGATCAAGTTTATTTCAAATTTTTGCCACGCCCACCCCCGCCCCCACAATAAAAAATGTTGAATAACTCCCACAATTTTTGAGGTTTCGATCTCACTTACATTTATATTCGCAACATCTATAAGCCCTCCAATATCAAGATCGGATGATAAATAGCCGAGTTAAAAAAATGTTGCGTACTTTCAGGCTGCCCCATCTCAGGCATACAGGAAGGCTATTAAACATTTGTTTTCATGAGTAACGGGTATATCGAAGTCGGTTAGAGCCGACTTTAACTTACGCTCTCGTTTTAGTTTATTTTACTAAAAATCCAAATATAAAAATATTTACAAATTCGTTTTTAGGTATTTCCGATATTTTTTATTTTAATGAATAAAAAAACGAGAAAATGTTACGAAGAATTGTTGCAATATATTAAAGAAAATGTATTCGATATGGAGCCTTCCACAGTAGTGACTGATTATGAGGAAGGCCTGAGGAAAGCCATCCGAAATGTGTTTCCCAGAGTAAAAAACGTCGGATGTTGTATGTATTTTGGCGTTTTTATTTTCGGTTAAATTTTCTTTAATGCTTTCAACTTGGTTTTAAGGTTCCACTTCTGCCAAGCAGTAACAAGAAATATGTGCAAGAAAAAAACGTTGCTACAATTTATCAGGGACTCAAAACAGGCAAATGCAGCTTTCCATAAATTACTGGTTTTACCATTGCTACCTTCACATCTAATTGAAACTGCTTTTTGCGAAATCAAAAATAAAATTGTAACGTTAGATGCTAACAACTATTTATGCACTTTTTCAAGTTATTTCGACGAGCAGTGGATAAAGAAGGTAATAGCTCTTTACGTAAAATAGTTCAAATATTTAACTTATGATTTCTAGAATTGTTTATAGGTGGGTTGCAATAATTTTTCTGTTTACAAGGAAAATATTCGCACAACAGCTGCTGTGGAAGCATACAATGGTGTATTGGGGAGTTCTGCGATGCCAAATTACAATTTTTTTTAAATTTGTTCAAGTTATTCGCGACGAGGAGTGCTTTAAAAGTCGGCAATTTTCCATTGCACACAAAAGACGAAAGACCTGTGTTCAAAAAGATAGAAAGATTGAGGAAGCAACTTTGCTATTGGACGAAGGAAAATTAACTGCAGCTAGTTTTCTTGCTCGGATGGTGTATGATGACAATGACATTTGCACCAACATGGTGCCAAAAGAGAACATTTTTAATGAAGAAGAAGAAGATGACGATTCCGCTGACGAAAATTCAGGTGAAGAAGAATCTATATATTCAATACCAAAAACTAACGATCGTTATTGCATTATTTGCATGGACTCGGTTCCAAATATTTGATTTTTTCCATGCAAACATTTAAAAACTTGTGCGGAGTGCCATTTAAAACTACAAGCTGATGCAATTGCAAGTAACTGCGAGCATTACAACTGCCCTTCTTGCAGACAACTTGTTCAAAGTTCCATACAATTCTTTTTTTAATTAAAAATACATATAAGATTGTAAATTTATTTCTAAGAAGACAATAATTTGGAAAAAGGTTTGAAATTAAAAAAAAAAAAACAACAAAATTGGGGTGTTATTTCATTTTTGAAATTGGGGTATTATTTCATTATGAAATAACACCCCAAGTTTGGGGCCTTATTTCATCGCAGTGGGGCCTTATTTCATATTTTAAATTGGGGTATTATTTCATTATAATAATATCGAGGAGCCGCACATTTAAGTCAATTGGATGAATTTGACCAAATTGAAGGAGAGGAGAATCTCTTTAAAAGTATGAGGTTCTGGAGGATCTTAAAGATACTTACTTTGGCATTAGGTGCTACCACTCCACTCCACTTCAATATACACATATGAAATAAATAAACATATTTAACTACTCCAATACTTTTTAAATGCATGCGATGCTGTTTCCAGAATTATTCCACATATTGATACCTTTGACATTCTTAACTTGTATGAGAGGGATGTCATACTGGATACTGAAGCCCAATAGCGCAGTGTCACTGCTAGTCTAGAAGAGTTCGGAGAGTTGTTTGATACTAGTGAATGGCGGCTGCTTATTTAAATTAATTTGAGTAGCAATGTTCAGATCGATTGTATCAGCGACTGATATAGCCAATCACAAAAACTTAATCAGGTACAAAATAAATTTGGCAGGTCATAGTAGATCTTAAATAGAATAGTATGAAGTTTAACTACGCCTCCAAACAAAAAAAAATCAAACTATGTCAATTTGCTTGAACTTGAAACCTTCCATTTTGTCATTTTGTACTTAAATGCCAATAACTTCAATATTATTCGACGGATTGTAATGAAATATGTGGCGTTTTATTTTTAATAGATGAGTCTTTGGTGACCAGCAGTAAAATAAATTTTACACAATTTTTTTCGTGGTGAAAATCGCACTTAAAATCTACCTTTTTATACCCTTGCAAAGGGTATTATAATTTTGCCCAGAAGTTTGCAACGCATAGAAATATTCATTTCCGACCCCATACACTATATATATTCTTGATCAGTGGGACGAGCTGAGTTCATTGAGCTTTGTCCGTCCGTCTGTCTGTCTGTCCGTCTGTCTGTCTGTCTGTCTGTCTGTCTGTCTGTCCGTCTGTCTGTCTGTCCGTCTGTTTCTACGCAAACTAGTCTCTCAGTTTTAAAGCTATCGAGCTAAAATTTTGCACAGAGTCTTCTTTTTACTGCACGCTGCTAATATGTCGGAACCGACCGGATCGGATCACTATATCTTATAGCTGCCATAGGAACCGTCGGTCGAAAAATGGGTTTTAGTGAGAAAAACTTTTTTGTTTTCAATGTAAACGTGATTAAACTCGGTCATTAATAATATTATATGCTTTCAAACAGATTTGCAAATTTTGGTCAAAATCGGATGACTATATCTTATTGCTGCCATAGGACCGATCGGTCGAAAAATGGGTTTTAGTGAGAAAAACTTTTTTTGTTTTCAATGTTAACGTGATTAAACTCGGTCATTAATAATATTATATGCTTTTAAACAGATTTGCAAAGTTTGGTCAAAATCGGATGACTATATCTTATAGCTGCCATAGGAACCATAGGTCGAAAAATGGGTTTTAGTGAGAAAAACTTTTTTGTTTTCAATGTTAACGTGATTAAACTCGGTCATTAATAATATTATATGCTTTCAAACAGATTTGCAAATTTTGGTCAAAATCGGATGACTATATCTTATAGCTGCCATAAGACCGATCGGTCGAAAAATGGGTTTTAGTGAGAAAAACTTTTTTGTTTTCAATGTTAACGTGATTAAACTCGGTCATTAATAATATTATATGCTTTCAAACAGATTTGCAAATTTTGGTCAAAATCGGATGACTATATCTTATTGCTGCCATAGGACCGATCGGTCGGAAAATGGGTCTTAGTGAAAAAAAACTTTTTTGTTTTTAAGTAAATCGTTCTTAAGGTCGGTGATTATTAATATTAAACGCTTTCAAACTAATTTGAAAAAGTTGAACGACATCGGGTGACTATATCTTATGGTTGCCATAGGACCGATCGGTCGAACATGAGTCTTTGTAAACAAATTTTTTGTTTACTTTTGGTAGCGTCCTTAAACTCGCTGATGACTTATTTTATATGCTTTCAAATAGATTCGCAAAATTGGGCCGAAATCGGATGACTATATCTTAAGGCTGCCATAGGGCCGATCGGTCGGAAATTGAGTCTTAGTGAGAAAAACTTTTTTCAGACGTTTATCTGTCGGAAAATAGGTTTTAGTTACAAAATTTTTTGATTTTTATGTAAGCGTTCTTAAACTGTGACATTTGCATTTGCAAGGGTATAAAAACTTCGGCACAGACGAAGTTAGCTTGGCCTTCTCGTTTTAAATAAACTAAAAGCCTTTATATATTCAAAGTCAAGCACCAGATTAAGAAGTGGCTTATGAATGAATCATAGGGCATTCAATTATCTTCCAAGAAAACATTACTTTTTCATAATGAATAAACCTTTTTCGCGATTTCTGGAAAACGGCCCCACTTAAACAATTTTGGACTGCATTTTTGGACTCAGCAAAGGGATTTACATACTGCCAAATGGTCGGGATCAAAAATGCTGTAAACTAGTGATATTGACGAACAAAATTGCTACACACCCGTTATCTTGTTTTGCAAATCTTGCATAAATTAGACATAACCTAAAAAAGCTTAAAAAAACTGAAAGGGTTTAAAAAAAATCCACATTTCCCGCCTCCCGCCACTTTCTAAACTTTCAAGCAATCGGTTTGGCGAATACCGGATTTGACGGGAAAACGCTGATTTGACATCACTGCTACTGTGGCTCATTTTTAAAAGGCAATCAAGAACGAAACGTTTTCCAAATAAAAACCAAAATAATGGCTTGAGTATATTGGGCTCCGGAAAATTAGTTGGAAAACAATATTAGTGCCTAACATGTGCGTTTTCATTTTAAAAACGAGAAGGCCAAGGTAACTTCGTCTGTGCCGAAGTTTTTATACCCTTGCAAATGCTGTTTTTGAAATGTCAGAGTTTAAGAACGCTTACATAAAAATGTAAAAAAATTTTAACTAAAATCCATTTTCCGACAGATAAACATCTGATTTCGACCAAATTTTGCGAATCTTTTTGAAAACATATCAAATTAACAATCGCGGAGATTAAGAAAGATAAAATTGAAAACAGAAAAGATTTTCTCACTAAGACTCATTTTCCGACCGATCGGTCCTATGGCAACCATAAGATATAGTCACCCGATGTCGATCAACTTTTTCAAATTAGTTTGAAAGGGGTTAGTATTAAGAATCACCGACGAAAACAAAAAAGTTTTTTTTACTAAGACCCATTTTCCGACCGATCGGTCCTATGGCAGCTATGAGTTATAGTCACTCGATTTTGACCAAAATTTGCAAATCTGTTTGAATACATATAATATTAATAATGGCCGAGTTTTATGACGCTAGCATTGAAAACAAAAAAGTTTTTTTTTACTAAGACCCATTTTCCGACCGATGGTTCCTATGGCAGCTATAAGATATAGTCATCCGATCCGGTCGATTCCGACATATTAGCAGCGTGCAGTAAAAAGAAGACTCTGTGCAAAATTTCAGCTCGATAGCTTTAAAACTGAGAGACTAGTTTGCGTAGAAACAGACGGACAGACAGACGGACAGACAGACGGACAGACAGACGGACAGACAGACGGACAGACAGACAGACAGACGGACGGACAAAGCTCAATCGACTCAGCTCGTCGCCCTGATCAAGAATATATATAGTTTCTGGGGTCGGAAATCAATATTTCTATGCGTTGCAAACTTCTGGGCAAAATTATAATACCCTTTGCAAGGGTATAATAAAAGGTTTATAAGTTTTCAATAAAAAAACCTGTTTTGAAACATGATTAAAATAAAAATGTTTTTTTTTATTCAATGAAGTAATATGAAAAATTTAAAATCAACTTTTAGTACTGTTAAATCGACACATATTTCAAATAAAAACGAGAAGGCCAAGCTAACTTCGTCTGTGCCGAAGTTTTTATACCCTTGCAAAAGCTGTTATTGAAATGACAGAGTTTAAGTACGCTTAGATAAAAATCAAAAACTTTTGTAACTAAAATCCATTTTCAGTCAGATGAACATCTAATTTCGACCAAATTTCGCGAATCTTTTTGAAAACATATCAACAAACAACAAAACATATTAACAATCGCCAAGTTTAAGAACGATAAAATTGAAAACAAAAAAGTTTTTCTCACTAAGACTCATTTTCCGACCGATAAGTCCAATGGCAGCCTGAAGATATAGTCATCTGATTTCGACCAAAATTTTCAAATTAGTTTGAAAGCGTTTAATATTAATAATCACCAACCTTAAGACCGATTTACTTGAAAACAAAAAAATTTTTTTCACTATGACCCAATTTTCGACCGATCGGTCCTATGGCAGCTATAAGATATAGTCATCCGACTTTAACCAAAGTTTGCAAATCTGTTTGAAAGCATATAATATTAATAAGGGACAGGGAAGACCCATTTTCCGACCGATCGGTCCTATGGCAGCTATAAGATATGGTCATCCGATTTTGACCAAAGTTTGCAAATCTGTTTGAAAGCATATAATATTAATTCCGACCGATCGGTCCTTTGGCAGCTATAAGATATGGTCATCCGATTTTGACCAAAGTTTGCAAATCTGTTTGAAAGCATATAATATTAATAATGACCGTGTTTGGGAACGCTAACATTAGGAACAAAAAAGTTTTTCTCACTAAGACCCATTTTGTGACCGACGGTTCCTATGGCAGCTATAGGATATAGTCATCCGATCCGGTCGGTTCCGACATATTAGCAGCGTGCAGTAAAAAGAAGACTCTGTGCAAAATTTCAGCTCGATAGCTTTACAACTGAGAGACTAGTTTGCGTAGAAACAGACGGACAGACAGACAGACGGACGGACAAAGCTCAATCGACTCAGCTCGTCGTCCTGATCAAGAATATATATCGTTTATGGGGTCGGAAATGAATATTTCTATGCGTTGCAAACTTCTGGGCGAAATTATAATACCCTTTGCAAGGGTATAACAAACGTGTTTATTTAACAAACTAATATGTAAAATTTTTTAAATAAAAACGTACTTTTTCAATAGCAAAATGATATATTATATATAATATAAAATCAAGTATTTGCATTTGATAAAGTATAATTAAAAACATTTTAAATAAAAACTGTATTTTTAAATTATAAAATGAAACATATTAAATATAAAAACGAACATATCCCGCCGTAGCAAAAAGGCTCCAAGCGGTCGTCTTTTCACGAAATGAAATAATACGAAGCACAAAAGACGAAAATTGGAGGAAGCGAAACCTTGTGAAAACGACACTGAGCCGAAAGCTTTCAGATTGTGCAGAAAAATTTAAATCTGAACTCAACTGGCCGCTTACAATAAATGCAATAAATTCAGTCCATATGTATAATATAACCACTTTTACCACAAAACCATCTAATATCTATTATGTAAACAATGGAAAATCATACCTAAGATATAAACAATGTTTGGAAGTACCTAGGTACAAATACCTAGGTACATACCTAGATACAAATTTTGTGTATCTTTTACCTTACCTCGGTATTTTCAAATTCGAGTACCTTTTACCTTACCAGGTCTTAATTTTCATTTACCTTGTCAATAGGTACAAGGTACTCAAAATTTTTATTTTAATTTTATTTATTTAGAGTCGATAAACAAAGGCTGTCAACAAAAGTATATATACGTTACAAAAAAATTTTATGAGCTAAGGAAGCCTATCAAAGAAAATCTAATAAAATTACAAAATAAACTAAGAACGACTCCAACACGGTGGGGGATTGGTATTTGCCCGTCCGGACAGCTATGCCCCTATTCAATTGTAGCCAATTGTAGATAGAGACGTTATTAGAGCTAACAAAAACGTTAATAATATAGAGAACGAGAAGAGGGAGAGAGAGAAAGAGAGAGAGAGAGAAAAACCAAAACCTATAGTTATGTAGGAACCAAGGAAAAAATAAGATAATTTAATAATTTAAAATAAAACAGCGATAGAGAGAAAGAAAGATAACTATCTAAAAGTAAACTTTAAAAATAAAAAATTTATACATAAAACTTAAAACTAAATAACCGGAAAATCTCTGACCCGGTGGGGGATGATTTTTTAGCCAGTCCGGCAAGCTATGCCCCTACTCACAGCTGGGAGTGGTCAGAGATTTCCCCGGAGATAATTATAGAGAGAAGTTTTTAGAGAAAAGAAAGAGATCTGTTAAGAGCAGGTGATAGAGATCATTGTAATTTTGACAAAAGACCTGAAAACGATTGTGCTGGGCATAATCAGTTGTGCATCTGGGCAATATTAAAGGTAAATAGATTCTAGTTGGCCTAGAAGGAACGGAAAAGTTAAGGCGACTTAAGAGTTCGGTAGAGTCTACATCACTAATGATTAGCTTATGAATAAAAGAAACGCCTAGTACTGTTAGCTAACGAAGGAAGGTTAATAAGCAAGAGTCTGCTGGAGTACGATGGCAGACGAAGGTAAGGGTCCCAATTTAGTCCACGAAGCGCAAAAAGCAAGAATTGCTTTTGTACTGATTCAATACGATCGATATGCTTTTTATATTGCGGACACCAGACAGACGAGCAGTATTCAAGTACTGGACGGACTAGAGCAGTGTACAGGAGCTTTGTGGTGTATGGATCATTAAATTCCTTCGACCAACGTTTAATGAATCCAAGTACACCATTCGCCCTATTAAACAATTGAGGAGATATGAGGATTGAAACTCAATTTTGGGTCAAAAAGAATTCCAAGATGAACGACTGTAGATACTCGTTGCAGGGCTTCATTGCCAATCGTATAAATAGTCAGCGAAGGTTTGCAACGATGGAAAGTCATAAACATGCACTTGGAGCAATTAAGGTGTAAATGATCAACCAAGCACCAAGACTGCAAGGAGTTTAAATCATCTTGCAATCTAATGGAATGCGTCGGGTCATTGAAAGATAAAATAAGTTTAACGTCATCGGCATTCATAAGTATCCGAGAATAAGATAGTATTGTGGGTAGGTCATTAATAAAAAGAGTAAAAAACAAAGAACCAAGGTGGCTACCTTGCGGTACACCAGAAGTTACAGAGACCGGCTTTGAAGTGTCTGAACGTAATATAACTTTTTGGGTTCTATTTTTTAAATAGGACGAAGTCCAGAGCAGAAAAGAGGCGGGAAATCCGGACCGATCAAGCTTATAGAGGAGAAGATCATGGTTTACAGAGTCAAAAGCTTTACTAAAGTCGCTGTAATTGACATCGGTTTTGCTTTTTCTTAATCATTAACCAATGAAGTAAGTTCAAGCAAATTGGACATAGTTGACCGACACTTAATAAGCCCATGCTGGAAAGGTGATAAAATCGATTTGCAATAATGCTGCAAGGTGGAGGTTATAATCTCTTCAAATAATTTAGGAAAGCGGAGAGCTTAGCTATGCCTCTGTAATTGGAAATATCAGATTTTCCACCTTTTTTATGATGAGGAATAATATAGGACTCTTTCCAAAGAGTTGGAAAGACTGAAGAATCGAGTGATAAATTGAAAATCTTAAGCAAAGGTTTGCATAAGGAACTACAGCACTCTTTAAGAACACAACTAGGAATGTTGTCAGGGCCAGAGGAGTATGAGGATTTTAGAGATTTCAAATGCGAAAGTACACTCAGAAAAATATATTACCTAAAACTGTTGAAAATTACCAGAAATTTAAGTCCATTTTACCTAAAATGACAGCCAAGGAATATATAGACTTAATGTCAGGCCTCTATTACCTAACGTGTTCTAGGCAATAAATTTGATTTTTAGGTAATATGTGACATAAAATTTTAGGCAATGTATGGCCATAAAACGTCTTTTTAGGTAATAGAAAGGTCTACATTTTAGTCAATAAACAAGCTTTTTAGGTAATATTTGACCTAAAATTTTAGGCAATGTAATAACTTAAAACGTCGTTTTTAGGTAATAGAAAGGCCTACATTTTAGGCAATAAATATCCGTTTTCTATTTTTAGGTAGTAGAATATAGCCTTAATTTAAGGCAGTAACATCCAAAAATTTATTTATGCTTCAAAAAAATCAAACCAGTTTTATAGATTTTAAGGTTTCTTATTTAATATTGAAAAATCTTATATAATAATATAGCTTTGGCTTTACATAACAACTTAAATTAAATTTGTGGGTATGAATAGGGGGGTTATTTATAAGCTTAAGGTCTATTAATTTAAAATTAAGGCGATTCATTATTTCGTAACTATTAAAATGTTTTCGAAACTCTGATTCCAATTCTTGGCAAAATATAAATACGTTTTCATCCATTGATATAACATCCCGAATTTCGTAAAAAGAAAATATGTGGTTGTTGAAAAAAATAATAAACCCACGTTAAAAACAGAAACCAAATTTTTTTACGTACAAATAGCTTCTTGCTGTGGAAAAATCTTTTTCTGGAAAAGTTATTTGAAATTGATCAAATGCGATAGAATTTTTAAAAAGACATGTTGATTTACTGAATGATAAATGTTTTTTTTGAAATTTAACATTTTGTTGGCGTAAATGAAATTGTACTTTACTGATATTGAATATGTTAAGTTTACTCGGCTATTAATATTTTTACAATATGATTTGAGTTCTCGATGTTTAGATTCGAATGGAAACGTCCAAAGGCATCTTAAAGGTTCAGACATTTCTATGATTTGTGGGTAATGGGTTAAAAAATTGTGTTTTGGCTGAGGGTATCATTAAATAGCGCTGTATATTGTTTGTTGTGAATAATAATATGATTTTGCAAGTTCAATATGTCCCATTGTGAATATTGAAAAAGACAAAACAAGTACAAGAGCTCTGATAAATTAAGCAGAAAACTCCATACTTTGTTGCCCTGATTAACTTTATCTCCAACAAAATGTGTGAAGTGATAAACTAGTGGCGGAATATTAATTGGTGGAGAGGTATTACCAATTTCTGTTACCCCATATGGGAAAGATTGTTTGCGTATGTTGAAGAACTCTAAATCGAATATTTTTTCTTTTATAAAATATAAAAGAATATGGCAAATATCATAATTAAAAATGCCCTCAAAGACATCGTGCAACAAATCGGAAGAGTAATTGTCTAAAATTGTGAAGTTATTAATTTTATTGAAAATAGAGTTCTCACAAACCCCAGACTCTGCCACATTACATTCTAGACAATCCTGAGTATAGTTTTCTTTAGTTCTCATAAGTAATAGATCAACTAAAAATGAAAAATGAGTGTCTTCCTTTATATTTAATATTATTAAATAATTAAAAAATGGAATGGTAATTATAATTCTAAAATATATAAAATAAATTCATTCTTAACATGAAATAAAGGCTTTGTAAATATTTGTTTATAATTTTTTTTATATATATGAAATAATAATACTAAGTTTAGGAAAATTGCATAATTTTAAGGTAAAAGATTCCAAAAAAATTTAGTCCTAAAACAAGATTTTTTAGGTAAAATGCCCTATATTTTTTGAAATTATTGCCTGAAAATCACATTTTAGGTAATAAAATCCATTTTCCTAAAATTTAAGGAGCTTTCACTAGTTGAGGGAGCACAAATCGAGTTAGAAGATGAAATGTTATAAGGATAATAAGTGTTAGTAAAGTGGATAGAGGAATAAGTTGATTGAAAAAAGTCTGCGAGTTGGTCGACGGCAGCGGAATCATTGCTAGCCTTTTGGTCATCTAGAAAAAAAGAAGAAGGTAATGATGAAGATCTACGCTTAGAGTTCACAAAGCTCTAGAATTGTTTAGGGTCCTCTGCAAATTGAATTTGACACCGGGCAAGATAATTCTTATAGCACTCAGAGTTAAAAAATGTACAGTTGGATATTTAGAAAAATCAACAGCCGAACCAGTTCGTTTATACTTTTTGAAGCATCTAGACTTAATGTTTTTCAAATTAGAAAGTCTAGAACAGTACAAAGGAGGATTAAGTGACGCGGGAGAAGCTACGCCATTAGGAACACAGATATCTAAGAGAGAATTAATGGATTCGTAGAAAAAGGCAAAAGCAAAGTCTAAATTGAACAAAGGAGACCAGTCTGTTGCACAAATAAGTTGATTTAATAATGTAAAGTTTCCTTTACGAAAACAACGACGAGGTTTATTGGGAATTTTAGAGGTTGATGAAGTAGTTTCAGAAACTGAAAGAGAGATTTCAAACGTAGGATGGTAAATATCTTCGGGTAGTGATAGAGGGGCGGACCTAGAGACTACAGCATTAGTACTGTCAGCGACAAAGACAAAATCCAGCAATTTATTAAGATCGTTTGGAATTGAATTTATCTGAGACAATGACATGTCAAACAGATGATCTAAAAAGTTATGCTGTGTTGATGGCACAATTGTATCAATTGTTGTAATCTATCATCTGTACACTTTTGGGATTTTTATGATTTTCGGTCACACTAATTTCAGGCATATTTCCAAGAAATACAACAAAAAAAAGGCGCGTGACAGCCCATTGTTTGTGCAGGAATTTTACGAGACAATAAAACTTTAACTTAATTATTGTTGACAATGACTGATCAGGCGGGAAGGGAATGAAGCTGATCTTGAGTGGAACATTTTTCAACCCGAACGGGAAATGTCAACTCTGTGTAAATATAACTAATAAGTTTGATGAAAAATCTACTGGAAATTTACACAGGCATTTGAAGGTAAGTACCTACACAATATGTACATGTACAATGTACATACATCTGTGGACAAAAATTTGAATATTTACAAACATACACACATATTTATGTACATATGATCGAATTTTTTTGCACCAAATTGTCGATACATACATAGATTTATATGCATAAATTTGTTTGTATTCCATTCTATAGAAGCAGTTTCTTGCGAATTTGTATAAGCAAACAATGTTGTTAATATATCATATATTTCAATTTCTTTACGCTAGAGGGTTTATCCCAATAGTTACTCTTCCTACGAATCAATGAAAGCCAAAGTATCTAAGGTTTCCAGTAACTCAACTAAGGAATCAGCAAGAGACATATTCAAGAGTCCCAGTATCTTGAATTCCAACCAGGTATGAGAATTGAATGCATTACGAAATTCATTATAAAAAATGTAACTAAATTATTTTATTACAGCTAAATGAACGCATTTGCGATTACATTATAGCCGAGATGTTGCCGCTCTGCCATGTTGAAAAGAAAACTTTCAGGGACCTGTTTGTGGCTTTAACTGGACGTCCGGTAAAAATTCCCTGTTCAAAAACTATACGCTCTTTGCTATATAAGAGGAAGGCGGACTATAAGAAAAATGTCGCCAATATTTTTGAAAATAATAATTTTGTCCGCACGACTGCCGATATCTGGAGTCGCAATAACAAAAGTTACTTTGGTGTAACCGGCCACTACATAGCAATCTAAATCGTCATTCTCTCGTGCTCGCATATAAGCGTGAGCGATTTTCCCACACACATGAGGTAATTGCTACTGTATTAGCTGGAGTTCATGGCAAATACGGACTTAGCGATACCCAAATATGTGGAACAGTTACAGATAATGCATCCAACTTCTGTAAAACATTTAAAGTGTACAGTTTTGAAGGAACAAACGTGAATCCTGAGTTCTTAAGAAGAGTCTGATTTAAAGGTAATAGAGCTGGATAGTTCAGCTGATGTTGAAATTACTTTGCCAAAGCACTTTAGATGCGCATCACACACTTTGAACTTAATTGTCACGAAAGATGCTGAACAGGCACTACTTAACACATCATTCAAGCGATTGTACAATTCCTCCTTAGCAAAAGCAACCGCAATCTGGAATGCTGTTAGCAGATCCACAGTAGCTGCAAATGAAGTTGAGAAAATTTGATAAGCTTAAATTGAATAGCTCCTTGCGCCACGTAGATGGAACAGTTTTCATTACAGTATTCAACGTATTTTGGAACTAAAACACAATTTAAAAAGTGTTTGTGCAACTTTAGAAAAAAACATTATTTACAAACACAGAAATTGATTTTTTGCAAGAATTGTGTAGTGTCACTGAAATATTCGCTAAGGCTATTGATCTTTTGCAGGGCGAATCCCGTTGTTACTTAGGATTTTTGCTGCCCACTTTAATTAAAGTCATGCATAAACTTGACGGTTTGAATCATTTTAAATATTGTGATCCACTTAAAGATGCACTTAAAAAAGGAGTTTCAAAACGATTTTCTTTTATTGAAAACTTGACTTCTAGCTAAGCAAAGACTTTTGTTTTGTCCACTATGACACTTCCAAAATGTAAATTGAAGTGGATTCCAAATAAAACCACCAAAAATGTAAAGTGTTTTAAAGATAGGCTTGTTGAAGAAATTACGGAAAACTTGGAAACTGTTGTTAATGACGAAACTGAGAATTGTTGTGAAAATTTTAATATTGAAATGAATGTCTTAAATTATCTTGCCGATAGTAGCAAGTCTTTAGAATCTAAACTTAAGTGTGTTAACAGGCCGTTTTTTGCTCATAACTTGAGAATCGTTCCTTTAGCAAATCGATAAATAATTTTGATTACTATATATCTCTAGAAGGTACGAACCATCTATCATCAAAACTGTGGAAGATACACGTTTTTTCCGAATTGCGGGGGCGGGAGGGTGCGTGTCAAAAATTTAAAATAAACTTGATCTGCCTGCAAGTATAATAAATATATGTCCCATACCTGTCAAACCTCTATCTCTTACCATCTCTGAGATCTCTTCGTTCATACGGACGGACGGACAGACAGACAGACGGACGGACAGACGGACATGGCTATATCGTCTCGGCTGTTGATGCTGATCAAGAATATATATACTTTAGAGGGTCGGAAACGATTCCTTCTCCCTGTTACATACTTTTGCACAAACTTAATATACTCTATGTACCTTTGGTACAGAGTATAAAAAGCAAGATAGTATATAAGAAACATTTTAATAATATAACATCATCTGAAATCAAAATGTTCCATTCTTAAACCTTATAATTGGATTTAAGCCCTTAAAGTATGACCAAAAATGTTTGTAATGAAGCAAATTTGTTCTTTTATGTTTTTAATATTCATTACTAATAAAAATGAACGAACCACGCTTTTAAATATAAAAGTACCTTTTTTTTACCTTTACCTTTACCTAAAATACTTGAAAATCCGGATACCTTTTACCTTACCTAGGAATATTTTTAAGACGTTTACCTTTTACCTTACCTAGTTAAGAAAATCGAGTACCTTTCCAAACACTGTTCAAATCAGACTCTTCTAAAAACTCAGGCTATCACGCTTGTTCCTTTAAATGTGTACACTTTAAATGCTTTAAAGAACTTGGGTGCACTATCTGTGGCATGTTAAACATGCTTTTGGATTCAACTCTGTAAATCTCTATTCACGTTTTACTTTAGAGACTGGCATCAGTCATTGTTAACAATAATAAAGTTTAAATTTTACGAGACAATGCTAATCAAACCCGTTGCGATCAATCTTTGCGATTTCTTGAAAAGATGATAAGAGCCAATGTTAAGTCAGACCGAAACTTCTCAAAACAAAACTGGCGCTACCATTGCTATCGGTACTTGAGTTACTTACCTGTTGCCTAAGGTAAGTCGGAAATGATCCAAGGTAGCGCACACAACATCTGCATGAGGTATGACCCAGGTCAAAATTACTCAAACCTTAGGTACTTCAAAATCACTGTGTGGCATGACTATAATTCTCCCCGCGAGGATTTTTGGAAGTACCTGGGTATTTTTACCTAGGTACGTACTCGATACAAATTTTGTGTACCTTACCTTGGTATTAATTTTCACTTACCTCAATCAACAGGTAAGGAACCAAGTATCGATATAAATGGTATCTTCAATTTTGGGATTTTGAGAAGTTTCGGTCTCACTTAATTTATTGGCTCTTTCATGCTTTTGCAAGAAAATCTGCAAAGATAGATCAGCAAATCAAATTTGATCAGCATTGTTTCGTAAAATTTAAACTTTATTATTGTTAACAATGACTGATCCGTCTCTAAATAAAGAAGTGAATAAAGATTTACAGATGATCTTGAATCCAAAACATGTTTAACAGCTACAGATAATGCACCCAAGTTCTTTAAAGCATTTAAAGTGTACACATTTAAAGGAACAAACGTGAAGCCTGAGTTTTTAGAAGAGTCTGATTTGAACAGTGTTTGGAAAGGTACTCGATTTTCTTAACTAGGTAAGGTAAAAGGTAAACGTCTTAAAAATATTCCTAGGTAAGGTAAAAGGTATCCGGATTTTCAAGTATTTTAGGTAAAGGTAAAGGTAAAAAAAAGGTACTTTTATATTTAAAAGCGTGGTTCGTTCATTTTTATTAGTAATGAATATTAAAAACATAAAAGAACAAATTTGCTTCATTACAAACATTTTTGGTCATACTTTAAGGGCTTAAATCCAATTATAAGGTTTAAGAATGGAACATTTTGATTTCAGATGATGTTATATTATTAAAATGTTTCTTATATACTATCTTGCTTTTTATACTCTGTACCAAAGGTACATAGAGTATATTAAGTTTGTGCAAAAGTATGTAACAGGGAGAAGGAATCGTTTCCAACCCTCTAAAGTATATATATTCTTGGATCAGCATCAACAGCCGAGACGATATAGCCATGTCCGTCTGTCCGTCCATCTGCTCTGTCTGTCCGTCCGTCCGTATGAACGAAGAATCTCAGAGATGGTAAGAGATAGAGGTTTGACAGGTATGGGACATATATTTATTATACTTGCAGGCAGATCAAGTTTATTTTAAATTTTTGACACGCACCCTCCCGCCCCCGCAATTCGGAAAAAACGTGTATCTTCCACAGTTTTGATGATAGATGGTTCGTACCTTCTAGAGATATATAGTAATCAAAATTATTTATCGATTTGCTAAAGGAACGATTCTCAAGTTATGAGCAAAAAACGGCCTGTTAACACACTTAAGTTTAGATTCTAAAGACTTGCTACTATCGGCAAGATAATTTAAGACATTCATTTCAATATTAAAATTTTCACAACAATTCTCAGTTTCGTCATTAACAACAGTTTCCAAGTTTTCCGTAATTTCTTCAACAAGCCTATCTTTAAAACACTTTACATTTTTGGTGGTTTTATTTGGAATCCACTTCAATTTACATTTTGGAAGTGTCATAGTGGACAAAACAAAAGTCTTTGCTTAGCTAGAAGTCAAGTTTTCAATAAAAGAAAATCGTTTTGAAACTCCTTTTTTAAGTGCATCTTTAAGTGGATCACAATATTTAAAATGATTCAAACCGTCAAGTTTATGCATGACTTTAATTAAAGTGGGCAGCAAAAATCCTAAGTAACAACGGGATTCGCCCTGCAAAAGATCAATAGCCTTAGCGAATATTTCAGTGACACTACACAATTCTTGCAAAAAATCAATTTCTGTGTTTGTAAATAATGTTTTTTTATTAAGTTGCACAAACACTTTTTAAATTGTGTTTTAGTTCCAAAATACGTTGAATACTGTCATGAAAACTGTTCCATCTTGTGGCGCAAGGAGCTATTAATTTAAGCTTCCAAATTTTCTCAACTTCATCTGCAGCTACTGTGGATCTGCTAACAGCATTCCAGATTGCCGTTGCTTTTGCTAAGGAGGAATTGTACAATCGCTTGAATGATGTGTTTAGTAGAGCCTGTTCAGCATCTTTCGTGACAATTAAGTTCAAAGTGTGTGATGCGCATCTAAAGTGCTTTGGCAAAGTAATTTCAACATCAGCTGAACTATCCAGCTCTATTACCTTTAAATCAGACTCTTCTAAAAATTCAGGCTTCACGTTTGTTCCTTCAAAACTGTACACTTTAAATGCTTTACAGAAGTTGGATGCATTATCGGTAACTGTTCCACATATTTGGGTATCGCTAAGTCCGTATTTGCCATGAACTTCAGCTAATACAGTAGCAATTACCTCATGTGTGTGGGAAAATCGCACACGCTTATATGCGAGCACGAGAGAATGACGATTTAGATTGCTATGTAGTGGCCGGTTACACCAAAGTAACTTTTGTTATTGCAACTCCAGATATCGGCAGTCGTACAGACAAAATTAATATTTTCAAAAATATTGGCGACATTTTTCTTATAGTCCGCCTTCCTCTTATCTAGCATAGAGCGTATAGTTTTTGAACAGGGAATTTTTACCGGACGTCCAGTTAAAGCCACAAACAGGTCCCTGAAAGTTTTCTTTTCAACATGGCAGAGCGGCAACATCTCGGCTATAATGTAATCGCAAATGCGTTCATTTAGCTGTAATAAAATAATTTTAGTTACATTTGTTATAATGAATTTCGTAATGCATTCAATTCTCATACCTGGTTGGAATTCAAGATACTGGGACTCTTGAATATATCTCCTGCTGATTCCTTAGTTGAGTTACTGGAAACCTTAGATACTTTGGCTTTCATTGATTCGTAGGAAGAGTAACTATTGGGGTGAACCCTCTAGCGTAAAGAAATTGAAATACATGATATATTAACAACATTGTTTGCGTATACAAATTCGCAAGAAACTGCTGCTATAGACTGGAATACAAACAAATTTTATGCACATAAATCTATGTATGTATCGACAATTTGGTGCAAAAAAATTCGATCATATGTACATAAATATGTGTGTATGTTTGTAAATATTCAAATTTTTGTCCACATATGTATGTACATTGTACATGTACATATTGTGTAGGTACTTACCTTCAAATGCCTGTGTAAATTTCCAGTAGATTTTTCATCAAACTTATTAGTTATATTTACACAGAGCTGACATTTCCCGTTCGGGTTGAAAAATGTTCCACTCAAGATCAGCGGTCAATCTTTATTCCCTTCATTCCCTTCCCGCCTGATCAGTCATTGTCAACAATAATTAAGTTAAAGTTTTATTGTCTCGTAAAATTCCTGCACGAACAATGGGCTGTCACGCGCCTTTTTTTTGTTGTATTTCTTGGAAATATGCCTGAAATTAGTGTGACCGAAAATCATAAAAATCCCAAAAGTGTACAGATGATAGATTACAACAATTGATACAATTGTGCCATCAACACAGCATAACTTTTTAGATCATCTGTTTGACATGTCATTGTCTCAGATAAATTCAATTCCAAAGGATCTTAATAAATTGCTGGATTTTGTCTTTGTCGCTGACAGTACTAATGCTGTAGTCTCTAGGTCCGCCCCTCTATCACTACCCGAAGATATTTACCATCCTACGCTTGAAATCTCTCTTTCAGTTTCTGAAACTACTTCATCAACCTCTAAAATTCCCAATAAACCTCGTCGGTGTTTTCGTAAAGGAAACTTTACATTATTAAATCAACTTATTGGTGCAACAGACTGTGTCTCCTCTGTTCAATTTAGACTTTGCTTTTGCCTTTTTCTACGAATCCATTAATTCTCTCTTAGATATCTGTGTTCCTAATGGCGTAGCTTCTCCCGCGTCACTTAATCCTCCTTTGTACTGTTCTAGACTTTCTAATTTGAAAAACATTAAGTCTAGATGCTTCAAAAAGTATAAACGAACTGGTTCGGCTGTTGATTTTTCTAAATATCCAACTGTACATTTTTTAACTCTGAGTGCTATAAGAATTATCTTGCCCGGTGTCAAATTCAATTTGCAGAGGACCCTAAACAATTCTAGAGCTTTGTGAACTCTAAGCGTAGATCTTCATCATTACCTTCTTCTTTTTTTCTAGATGACCAAAAGGCTAGCAATGATTCCGCTGCCGTCGACCAACTCGCAGACTTTTTTCAATCAACTTATTCCTCTATCCACTTTACTAACACTTATTATCCTTATAACATTTCATCTTCTAACTCGATTTGTGCTCCCTCAACTAGTGAAAGCTCCTTAAATTTTAGGAAAATGGATTTTATTACCTAAAATGTGATTTTCAGGCAATAATTTCAAAAAATATAGGGCATTTTACCTAAAAAATCTTGTTTTAGGACTAAATTTTTTTGGAATCTTTTACCTTAAAATTATGCCAATTTCCTTAGCTATGTATTATTATTTCATATATATAAAAAAAATTATAAACAAATATTTTTTTTTTTTTTTTTTTTTTTTTAGAATGAATTTATTTTATATATTATTTTAAGAATTATAATTACCATTCCATTTTTTAATTATTTAATAATATTAAATATAAAGGAAGACACTCATTCTTTTTTTTTTTTTTTTTTTTTTTTTTTTTTTAAAGAGAAAAACTATACTCAGGATTGTCTAGAATGTAATGTGGCAAGAGTGTAGGGTTTTGTGAGGAAGCTCTCTGCAATAAAAAAATTCATAACTTCAAGATTTTTAAGAACAATTGCTACTTTTCCGATTTGTTGCACGAAGATGTATTTGAGGGCATTTTTAATTATGATATTTGCCATATTCTTTTATATTTTATAAGGAAAAAAAAATATTCGATTTAGAGTTCTTCAACATACGCAAACAATCTTGCCCATATGGGGTAACAGAAATTGGTAATACCTCTCCACCAATTAATATTCCGCCACTAGTTTATCACTTCACACATTTTGTTGGAGATAAAGTTAATCAGGGCAACAAAGTATGGAGTTTTCTGCTTTTTTTATCAGAGCTCTTGGACTTGTTTTGTCTTTTTCAATATTCACAATGGGACATATTGAACTTGCAAAATCATATTATTATTCACAACAAACAATATACAGCGCTATTTAATGATACCCTCAGCCAAAACACAATTTTTTAACCCATTACCCACAAATCATAGAAATGTCTGAACCTTTAAGATGCCTTTGGACGTTTCCATTCGAATCTAAACATCGAGAACTCAAATCATATTGTAAAAATATTAATAGCCGAGTAAACTTAACATATTCAATATCAGTAAAGTACAATTTCATTTACGCCAACAAAATGTTAAATTTCAAAAAAAACATTTATCATTCAGTAAATCAACATGTCTTTTTAAAAATTCTATCGCATTTGATCAATTTCAAATAACTTTTCCAGAAAAAGATTTTTCCACAGCAAGAAGCTATTTGTACGTAAAAAAATTTGGTTTCTGTTTTAATTTTTTTTTTTTTTTTTTTTTCAACAACCACATATTTTCTTTTTACGAAATTCGGGATGCTATATCAATGGATGAAAACGTATTTATATTTTGCCAAGAATTGGAATCAGAGTTTCGAAAACATTTTAATAGTTACGAAATAATGAATCGCCTTAATTTTAAATTAATAGACCTTAAGCTTATAAATAACCCCCCTATTCATACCCACAAATTTAATTTAAGTTGTTATGTAAAGCCAAAGCTATATTATTATATAAGATTTTTCAATATTAAATAAGAAACCTTAAAATCTATAAAACTTTTTTGATTTTTTTGAAGCATAAATAAATTTTTTTTTATTTCTGCCTTAAATTAAGGCTATATTCTACTTTTTTTTTTTTTTTTTTTTTTTTTTTTTTTTTCTAAAATAAGCTTTATCCTAAAAACAACATTTTTTAGTTATTCTTCAGTTGCCTAATTTTTAGGTGACATGTACCTAAAAAAAGCTTGTTTTATTAGCTAAAATCCTAGACCTTTCTATTACCTAAAAAGGACGAGTTTTATGGCCAATACGCATTTATTAAAATTTTAGTGGGCGTATTTACCTAAAATCAAATTTATTGCCAACACGTTAGGGTGATAAAGGCTCCTAAACGCATATTCCTTGGCTGTCCCATTTTTAGGATTGAGAAATGAGCTTAAATTTCTGGGTAATTTCCCGAGCATTTTAGGTAATATATTTTTCTGAGATATTCTTGCCGAGCATTTAAATCTCTAAAATGTAGATTGTTTCCCTCTAGCCCTCGTTGGAGCCCCTGCAGGTTGGGTATTTCCTTATGCAAACCTTTTCTTAAGATTTTCAAAGTTATTAGCTCAATTTTGCAAGGTCTTTTACCAACTCTTTTGAAAGATATATTTATAAAATTGAAATTAAATATACCAAATTCAGAAAAAGCTGATCCTTAAGCTTATTACCACTTGCCCTTAAGATTTTTAACTAAAAGAGATTATAACCTCCACCCCTTCCAGCAATTCAAATCAAACCCACATAGGCTTATTTAAGTCTGCAAGTCCAAACTATATTCCAATTTATTTAAACTAATTGGTTAAATGATTAAGAAAAAAGCCAAAAGACTGCGATATTCCAACCTACAAGCAACTTAAAAGCTTTTAACTATGCAGACCGGTAAAGTATCTCCCTATTTATAAGCTAAAATAGTCCCCTTCCCACCCCTACTTTTCTGCTCTGGACTTGGTCCGTCGAAGCCCAAAGACTGTATATTCTGGTTCCAGAACAGCTTCCAACCAGTATATAGACTTCCCTAGTATACACAAGGGTACCCCACCCTTTGACTTTACTCTTTTTATTAATGACCTGCCATCTTACTCCTTATTATCCGGAATTCTTATAAATGCCCCGGGAGTTAGTTTATAAACCGAGGGGCACAGCGCAACTTCCTTAGGAACCCAGGGGGGAAATGGACCTTTTTTAAACCCCTTGCAGTTCTTGTCTTTGAGGGTAACACAAGATTTACCGCTTAATTGCTCCAAGTGCCATGTTATAACTTGCCATCAGTACAAACCTTTCAGCCTGATTTATTTATACGAATTCGGCAATGAGAAACATCCTGCAACGAGATTTATCTACAGTCCGTTAGGTACTTGATCTTAAGCCCGAGATTAGATTTCAATGCCTCATATCTCCTCAATTGTTTAATAGGGCGAATGGTGTACTTGGATTCATTAAACGTTCCAGTCAAGGATTAGATGATCCATACACCACAAAGCTCCTGTACACTGCTCTAGCCTACCCAGTACTTGAATACTGCTCGTCCGTCTGGTGTACGCAATTAAAAAAGCATATCGATCGTATTGAATCAGTACGAAAGCAATTCTGCTTGCGCTTCGTGGACGGATTGGGAGAAGTTTCTACAGTTTCGTTGTATGGTACTCCAGCAGACTCTTGCTTGACTTGGTTAACTCGGGGCGCGGAGCGCTAGGCGTTTCCTTTATTCATAAGCTAATCATTAGTGATGTAGGACTTCTACCGAACTCTTAAGTCGCCTTAACTTTTCCGTTCCTTCTAGGCCAACTAGATCTATTTACCTTTAATATTGCCCAGATGCACAACTAGAAGTTATGCCCAGCACAATTTTTTTTTTTTTTTTTTTTTTTTTTTTTTTGATCTTTATCACCTGCTCTTAACAGATCTCTTTCTTTTCTCTAAAAACTTCTCTCTATAATTATCTCCGGGGAATCTTCTGACCACTCCCACTGTGGTAGGGGCATAGCTTGCCGGACTGGCTAAAAAATACTCCCCCACCGGGTGATAGAGATTTTGGGTTACTAGTAATAAGTTTTATGTATAAATTTTTTATTTTTAAAGTTTACTTTTAGATAGTTCCTTTCTCTGTATCGCTGTTTTATTTTAAATTATTAAATTATCTTATTTTTTCCCCCTTGGTTCCTACCATAACTATAGGTTTTGGTTTTTTCTCTCTCTCTCTTTCTCTCTCTCCCTCTTCTCGTTCTCTATATTATAACGTTTTTTGTTAGCTCTAATAACGTCTCTATCTACAATTGGCTACAATTGAATAGGGGCATAGCTGTCCGGACGGGCAAATACCAATCCCCCACCGTGTTGGAGTCGTTCTTAGTTTATTTTGTAATTTTATTAGATTTTCTTTGATAGGCTTCCTTAGCTCATAAAATTTTTTTGTAACGTATATATACTTTTGTTGACAGCCTTTGTTTATCGACTCTAAATAAATAAAATTAAAATAAAAATTTTGAGTACCTTGTACCTATTGACAAGGTAAATGAAAATTAAGACCTGGTAAGGTAAAAGGTACTCGAATTTGAAAATACCGAGGTAAGGTAAAAGATACACAAAATTTGTATCTAGGTATGTACCTAGGTATTTGTACCTAGGTACTTCCAAACATTGTTTATATCTTAGGTATGATTTTCCATTGTTTACATAATAGATATTAGATGGTTTTGTGGTAAAAGTGGTTATATTATACATATGGACTGAATTTATTGCATTTATTGTAAGCGGCCAGTTGAGTTCAGATTTAAATTTTTCTGCACAATCTGAAAGCTTTCGGCTCAGTGTCGTTTTCACAAGGTTTCGCTTCCTCCAATTTTCGTCTTTTGTGCTTCGTATTATTTCATTTCGTGAAAAGACGACCGCTTGGAGCCTTTTTGCTACGGCGGGATATGTTCGTTTTTATATTTAATATGTTTCATTTTATAATTTAAAAATACAGTTTTTATTTAAAATGTTTTTAATTATACTTTATCAAATGCAAATACTTGATTTTATATTATATATAATATATCATTTTGCTATTGAAAAAGTACGTTTTTATTTAAAAAATTTTACATATTAGTTTGTTAAATAAACACGTTTGTTATACCCTTGCACAAGGTTTTTTTTTTTTTTTTTTTTTTTTTTTTAGCATAGAAATATTCATTTCCGACCCAATAAACGATATATATTCTTAATCGGAGACGGAGCCTGAGCCGATTGAGCTTTGTCCGTCCGTCTGTCTGTCCGTCTGTTTTTTTTTTTTTTTTTTTTTTTTCTCGGTTTTTTTTTTTTTTTTTTTTTTTTTTTACAGAGTCTTCTTTTTTTTTTTTTTTTTTTTTATGTGAACCGACCGGATCGGATGACTATACACTATAGCTGTCGTCGAAATCTTAGTGGAAAAACTTTTTTTTCCTAGGAAGACCCATTGTTTTTTATATGTTAGCATTCCCAAACACGGTCATTATTAATATTATAGCTTTCAAACAGATTTGGGAAGCTTTGGTAAAAATCGGATGACCATATCTTATAGCTGCCATAGGACCGATCGGTCGGAAAATGGGTCTTCCCTGTCCCTTATTAATATTATATGCTTTCAAACAGATTTGCAAACTTTGGTTAAAGTCGGATGACTATATCTTATAGCTGCCATAGGACCGATCGGTCGAAAATTGGGTCATAGTGAAAAAATTTTTTTTGTTTTCAGGTAAATCAGTCTTAAGGTTGGTGATTATTAATATTAAACGCTTTCAAACTAATTTGAAAAATTTGGTCGAAATCAGATGACTATATCTTCAGGTTGCCATAGGACTTTTTTTTTTGAAAATGAGTCTTAGTGAAAAAAACTTTTTTGTTTTCAATTTTATCGTTCTTAAACTTGGCGATTGTTAATATGTTTTGTTGTTTGTTGATATGTTTTCAAAAAGATTCGCGAAATTTGGTCGAAATTAGATGTTCATCTGACGGAAAATGGATTTTAGTTACAAAAGTTTTTGATTTTTATCTAAGCGTTCTTAAACTCTGTCATTTCAATAAACAGCTTTTGCAAGGGTATAAAAGCTTCGGCACAGACGAAGTTAGCTCATTTTTTTTTTTTTTTTTTTTTTTTTTTGTCGATTTAACAGTACTAAAAGTTGATTTTAAATTTTTCATATTACTTCATTGAATAAAAAAAAACATTTTTATTTTAATCATGTTTCAAAACAGGTTTTTTTATTGAAAACTTATAAACCTTTTATTATACCCTTGCAAAGGGTATTATAATTTTGCCCAGAAGTTTGCAACGCATAGAAAAAAAAATTAGTTTCCAACCCCAGAAACTATATTATTAATCAGGGCAACGAGCTGAGTCGATTGAGTTTTGTCCTCCTCTGTTCTCTCTCATTTGTTCTGTCCGTATCTCTGTCCGTCTCTGTGCGCGTCTCTGTCCCATTATCTTCTACGCAAACTAGTCTCTCAGTTTTAAAGCTATCGAGCTGAAATTTTAGCAGATTCTTGTTTACTGCACGCTGCTAATATAAGAAATCGAGCCGGATGATAACATATTATAGCTTTTTTTGGAACCATCGGTCGGAAAATGGGTGTTAGTAAAAAAAAACTTTTTTGTTTTCAATGCTAGCGTCATAAAACTCGGCCATTATTAATATTATATGTATTCAAACAGATTTGCAAATTTTGGTCAAAATCGATTTTTTTTTTTTTTTTTTTTTTTTTTTTTTGATCGGTCGGAAAATGGGTCTTAGTAAAAAAAACTTTTTTGTTTTCGTCGGTGATTCTTAGTACTTTTTTTTTTTTTTTTTTTTTTTTTTTTTTTTGTTGATCGACATCAGGTGACTATCTTATGGTTGCCATAGGATCCGGTCGGAAAATGAGTCTTAGTGAGAAAATCTTTTTTTTTTTTTTTTTTTTTTTCTTAAGATTTCACAATTGTTAATTTGATATGTTTTCAAAAAGATTCGCAAAATTTGGTCGAAATCAGATGTTTATATGTCGGAAAATGGATTTTAGTTAAAATTTTTTTACATTTTTATGTAAGCGTTCTTAAACTCTGACATTTCAAAAACACATTTTCAAAGGGTATAAAAACTTGGGCCGCGACGAAGTTACCTTGGCCTTCTCGTTTTTAAAATGAAAACGCACATGTTAGGCACTAATATTGTTTTCCAACTAATTTTCCGGAGCCCAATATACTCAAGCCATTATTTTGGTTTTTATTTGGAAAA
>JBAMBO010003065.1:0-62411 GCA_037044535.1 Lordiphosa magnipectinata
ATTGCAACCGTGTGGGATGGATCAAAATTATCGGACTGGTTTGAAACGAATACTGGAGTTAAGCAAGGCTGTCTTATAAGTCCACTACTTTTCTCGCAATATATCGATGATATTGCAGAAATCCTACCAGGCGGCCAAGGTAACACCTTTGGCGGCCAAACCGTCAGAACGTTGATGTACGCTGACGATATGTGCATCCTAGCGGAAAGCTCGCAAATGCTGCAAAATATGCTAAATCATCTAGGAAGCTATTGTGAGCAGTGGGGTCTGCAAATAAATACTGAAAAATCGAAGGTTATGTCCATTGGAGCACGAAGAAGCAGGCTAAGAGATGGGGAGTGTCGGCAAATAAATGGAAGAACGCTAGAAAATTTTATTTAGGCGTCACAGTGTCCGATAATATGAATTTCTCAGATCATATAAAAGGGAAACTTGGAGAAGCAAAAATTGCTATAAACGCTACATGGAGGACATTGCTGAGTAGAGACAACGTGAATCCAAGTTGCAAATATAAGGTGTTGCAGGCAACTGTAAGAAGCATCATGTGTTATGCTGCTGAAATTTGGGGATTTCTTAGATTCGACGATGTTGAACGCTTGTTGACGATTTCATCAAAAAAGTTTTCAAGTTACCGCAGAATACGCCAAATTACTCGATTTATATAGAAACTGGCCTTCCAACTCTGTATACGTATACACTGCAACTGCATTTCAACTATGTAGCCAAGGTCATGAACATGCCGGAGAAAAGACTGCCTAAGCAAATAATGAGTCAACTGCTTCTTGGGAAAACTCAGTTTTTTGATGACTGGTCCACTATTTCAAACAACTGCGGGCTAAACTTTGATTGGGACAATATACAAGGATGGCGTCATACACAAGCTGAAGTCATAAGAACGCTTTGCGAAGAAGAGCGTCAAATCTTTATAAACCGAGCTAGACAGAGCACTGAAAGGTCCACTTACAAAAAGCTGACTTACAACCTGGGTCAATCAAACTATTTTCAAAATAGCCTAGGAACAAACTGCATTAGCAATATTTTTAAGGCGAGGTGCGAAATGATTGCATTAAACTTAAGGCCACACAGAAGGGACTTGGATGAAACCAGCAGCCTTTGTAATATGCGTGAGACGGAAAATGTGGAACACTTTATCGGCACTTGTCCCATCCTTAGAGAGGTGCGATATCTCCACTTCCGTCGCATCACTTTAAACGAGTTTGAACTCCAAAGCATTTTAAACGGACAAAACTTGCGCATTCTATCAGCATTTTTAGCAGAAGCCACCAAATATCGGCGACATATTATAAACGAAGATTTTTAGGTTTTTTTATTATTTTATTTTGTTCTATTTCGTTTTCTTTCTTTTTCTAAAACAGTCTGTAGAGCCGTGTTCATTGACGGAAGATCCACTATCTCGTGACGAACGGGGAAGGTGGGTGGAGTAGTCAAATGAAAGGTGACTCTCAGACGTACCTATATTTATAATTGTTTAAATAATACTACACGCATTTTTTTATCAACCTCAAAGTTTGAGAGCCTGGAGCCGGTCGAAAAAGAAAAATCGTGCACTAAAACATGCCTAGTGGGTATATTTGTTTTGCCGACTTCGGTTCTTTGAGTTCGGTCGTCAACGTCTTCAGTGTGCAAATACAATACAAATTTTCCGTAAGTTAAAGCACAGTCGCCGGAACAAGTATTTTGAAAAAAAATTTTCACAAATGTTACATGATGTCTTTTATACAGAAAATTCGTCAATTTGGAATGGGCATAACAGAATATGTATACAATAACTGCCCCCGCTCATATACGCACAAAATTTAAATATTTGATCAAATATCATGCATCTTCTGCTGCACTTGAACCCATTTAAATGGGTTTTCCGCAAATTGCGGAATTTGCGAAAAGGTTCTGGGTATGTTCTTAGTCTTAAAACATGAAATTCATTTAAAAAGAACCATGGTGGACAGCCAATTAGTTTCTGCATGTAAATTCTTCATAATTCACGGTCCATCGAGGAAAAATAATTCCCGAATTTTTGGTGAGGAAGCGCGTATAATAGACATTTACCCGACTTTTACATTCCTGGTCTCTGCTGTTGTTGTGTTTGATTCGTTTTTGTGTGTTCCATCTAAGCAGTCAATTCAACTAATATCTGTTTTTGAATTACTGGATTAACTTTAAAACATGGAATTACATCGTATATCAATGTAATATATATAATATCTATACTTATAACTCTGTAGGCTCGACTGACTGACTGATTATCAACCTACAGCCAATACCGCTTAACCTACAGATCTAAGATTTGGCATAGACCTTCGTTTAGTCATGCAGGAAAGAAAATTTGGAAAATTTGGCACAGGAGAGGTGAAAATGTCAAAAAAAAGTATTTCACATGTTCATGCGTGTGTGTATGCGTGTTGTGTGTTTTGTATACCCTTGCAAGGCCTTGCAATGGGTATTATAATTTTGCCCAGAAGCTTGCAACGCATAGAAATATTCATTTCCGACCCCATAAACTATATATATATTCTTGATCAGGGCGACGAGCTGAGTCGATTGAGCTTTGTCCTTCCGTCTGTCTGTCCGTCTGTTTGTCTGTCCGTCTGTCTGTCCGTCTGTTTCTACGCAAACTTGTCTCTCAGTTTTAAAGCTATCGAGCTGAAATTTTGCACAGAGTCTTCTTTTTACTGCACGCTGCTAATATATTGTAACCGACCGGATCGTATGACTATATCTTATAGCTGCCATAGGAACCATCGGTCAAAAAATGGGTCTCAGTGAGAAAAACTTTTTTGTTTTTAATGTTAGCGTCCTTAAACTCGGCCATTATTAATATTATAGGCTTTCAGACAGATTTGCAAATTTTGGTCAAGATCGGATGACTATATCTTATAGCTGCCATAGGACCGATCGGTTGGAAAATGGGTCTTAGTGAAAAAACCTTTTTTTTGTTGAGTAAATCGTTGTTAAGGTTGGTGATGATTAATATTAAACGCTTTGAAACTAATTTGAAAAAGTTGATCGACATCGGATGACTATATCTTATGGTTGCCATAGGACCGATAGGTCGAAAATGGTTCTAAGTAACACATTTTTTTGTTTTTAATGTTAACGTCCTTAAACTCACTGATTACTAATTCTATAGCTGCCATAGGACCGATCGTTCTGAAAATGAGTCTTAGTGCGAAAAACTTTTTGTTTTCAACTTTATCGTTCTTAAACTCGGCGATTGTTAATTTGATATGCTTTTAAAAAGATTCGCGAAATTTGATCGAAATCAGATGTTTATCTGTCGGAAAATGGGTTTTAGTTACAAAACTTGTTGATTTTTATGGAAGCGTTCCTAAACTGTGACATTTCAAAAACCGCATTTGCAAGGGTATAAAAACTTCGGCACCGACGAAGTGAGCTTGGCCTTCTCGATTTTTTTTATAACCGGATTTCTAATGGGTTGTACAGGTACGTACCGGTATAACTACTACGTTTTTTGATATTGGAAACATTAAATTCTGATATAAATCTAAATCATTTTATTCCAGTGTAATAAAACGAATCAAAATTCAACTCAAAATGGATGGTTTCACATTGAAAGTAAAATTATATCATATTTCGTATTATTATATTTCATTCATTATCATATTTCGTATACGACCACTCAGTCTGTAGCACTTAAAACATTTTTTTAGACATTTGTGTTTTATATGAAAAACTGTGACGAAATGAATTTTCTGTCGTTCTGAGTACCAGGCTTAACCTAAAAATTTTAAAATTGATTTAAATATTAAGATTTAAAAAGAAACCTAGGATGGCCGCTGCCACTTTTAAGCATAATAATTCTTCATAATTTGCGATTCAGCGAAGGACATTTGCTTGGAAATTTTTAAGAGAAGGCCGGAATACTAGACTATAACCGATAACCGATAAAAATAATTAAAATTTGTTAAGACCCCAGAAACCAGCTGAACTCTCTTTTGCAATCGCAATCGGACTGGTTTGAAACGAATACTGGAGTTAAGCAAGGCTGTCTTATAAGTCCACTACTTTTCTCGCAATATATCGATGATATTGCAGAAATCCTACCAGGCGGCCAAGGTAACACCTTTGGCGGCCAAACCGTCAGAACGTTGATGTACGCTGACGATATGTGCATCCTAGCGGAAAGCTCGCAAATGCTGCAAAATATGCTAAATCATCTAGGAAGCTATTGTGAGCAGTGGGGTCTGCAAATAAATACTGAAAAATCGAAGGTTATGTCCATTGGAGCACGAAGAAGCAGGCTAAGAGATGGGGAGTGTCGGCAAATAAATGGAAGAACGCTAGAAAATTTTATTTAGGCGTCACAGTGTCCGATAATATGAATTTCTCAGATCATATAAAAGGGAAACTTGGAGAAGCAAAAATTGCTATAAACGCTACATGGAGGACATTGCTGAGTAGAGACAACGTGAATCCAAGTTGCAAATATAAGGTGTTGCAGGCAACTGTAAGAAGCATCATGTGTTATGCTGCTGAAATTTGGGGATTTCTTAGATTCGACGATGTTGAACGCTTGTTGACGATTTCATCAAAAAAGTTTTCAAGTTACCGCAGAATACGCCAAATTACTCGATTTATATAGAAACTGGCCTTCCAACTCTGTATACGTATACACTGCAACTGCATTTCAACTATGTAGCCAAGGTCATGATATCTTATAGCTGCCATAGGAACCATCGGTCAAAAAATGGGTCTCAGTGAGAAAAACTTTTTTGTTTTTAATGTTAGCGTCCTTAAACTCGGCCATTATTAATATTATAGGCTTTCAGACAGATTTGCAAATTTTGGTCAAGATCGGATGACTATATCTTATAGCTGCCATAGGACCGATCGGTTGGAAAATGGGTCTTAGTGAAAAAACCTTTTTTTTGTTGAGTAAATCGTTGTTAAGGTTGGTGATGATTAATATTAAACGCTTTGAAACTAATTTGAAAAAGTTGATCGACATCGGATGACTATATCTTATGGTTGCCATAGGACCGATAGGTCGAAAATGGTTCTAAGTAACACATTTTTTTGTTTTTAATGTTAACGTCCTTAAACTCACTGATTACTAATTCTATAGCTGCCATAGGACCGATCGTTCTGAAAATGAGTCTTAGTGCGAAAAACTTTTTGTTTTCAACTTTATCGTTCTTAAACTCGGCGATTGTTAATTTGATATGCTTTTAAAAAGATTCGCGAAATTTGATCGAAATCAGATGTTTATCTGTCGGAAAATGGGTTTTAGTTACAAAACTTGTTGATTTTTATGGAAGCGTTCCTAAACTGTGACATTTCAAAAACCGCATTTGCAAGGGTATAAAAACTTCGGCACCGACGAAGTGAGCTTGGCCTTCTCGATTTTTTTTATAACCGGATTTCTAATGGGTTGTACAGGTACGTACCGGTATAACTACTACGTTTTTTGATATTGGAAACATTAAATTCTGATATAAATCTAAATCATTTTATTCCAGTGTAATAAAACGAATCAAAATTCAACTCAAAATGGATGGTTTCACATTGAAAGTAAAATTATATCATATTTCGTATTATTATATTTCATTCATTATCATATTTCGTATACGACCACTCAGTCTGTAGCACTTAAAACATTTTTTTAGACATTTGTGTTTTATATGAAAAACTGTGACGAAATGAATTTTCTGTCGTTCTGAGTACCAGGCTTAACCTAAAAATTTTAAAATTGATTTAAATATTAAGATTTAAAAAGAAACCTAGGATGGCCGCTGCCACTTTTAAGCATAATAATTCTTCATAATTTGCGATTCAGCGAAGGACATTTGCTTGGAAATTTTTAAGAGAAGGCCGGAATACTAGACTATAACCGATAACCGATAAAAATAATTAAAATTTGTTAAGACCCCAGAAACCAGCTGAACTCTCTTTTGCAATCGCAATATTCTTCTCACTACGTGCTGGATGTGGTCTATTTGGTCGCGTATTATCCCATAACGTGTGTACGTTAGACTCAAATTCGTTAATGGTTTTGGGAAAGGTGGTTTCGGAAGGTCGATGATGCACACCATATGTAGCTCAAACTGCACGGAAAACGTTTTTCACAGAACGCTGATTTTCGTAATACAGCTGAATAATTTGGAGACGTTGTTGCGGTGTGAGTCTTTCCATGATGATTTGTCAAACAATCCTTAACAAAAATAAGATGACAGAATGACACCATTCACGCGTGATATCTGAAAAAAGAATATAGAAAATTAATCGCCCTTTAGTACACAGTCCATTCAGTATTTTCAACGCAAACTGAGCATGGCTTGCTTAGACCTAGAAACTCTAGTAAATAATTGATTAATTACTAAAAACAAGCGCAACACATAGTAGGCCAGGCATTTTACAATTTTTTGACTTGCTAAGCCCGCAAACATTTTTTATTCATTCCACCTTAGCTCTCACTATCGAGAGGAGGTGGCATTTCTTATTTGTAAAACTTATTTTATTTTATATTTTCTTTGTGTTATGAATGGGTGTTATATTTCGGGCGTCATTATGGTTTTAATCAGACAATTTAAGCTACGTTTAATTTCCATTTCGGTCAGCACCACGCGCTGCACCATGTTATTGTGGTCAAACTCACGAGGTGAGTATTTCATTTTGTACACAAACATTTCATCCAGTTCATACAGCATTTCGCGAAGATTGGGCGTCATACAACCTCGTGGTACACCGCGCAGCTGTACACGCACAACATGACGTGCGAGAGCCGCCAGGTGCGCATTACAGACATAGAGATTATCCTGCTGGGTGACCTCTACATTGCCATAATCCACACAAACCACATAAATGGCCTGTGGGTCATCCACATTGAGCACCAGGGCCCGATTAAGTTGAGTTTTAAACTTGTAGATGACCATTTGACCACAAAGAGGCAGTTCCGAAAACTTAGGAGCTTCTCGGCCTTGAATCGAGACTGCTGTGAGTACACGGATGTAGGCAATGTCGTCCTGAATATCAGCCGAGCGTACATAAAACACATTGGTCTGCTCAAAGGCGGTAATCTTGACCTTGGAACCGGAGCGTGGCAGCGGCATTTGCGGAGATACCTGCTGTTTCGTAGCAGCATCCGGCATTTGACCGGTGCCGCAGCTCAACTTATGCCGCTCGACGACCTCCATAAAGCAATAGGCATCACAAAAGGGCATTTTACAAGATTTGCAAACGACATCTGTTAAATTATGGCAAGCAAAAAATTTTAGTTCTTCTCTATCTACCGCTGGAAATTTGGCATTTCGTCTGTACGGAAAACATAGTTAAATTTTAATGAATGTTTTTAGACTGTTAAAGTGGTTGTTGTTGTACTTACAAAGCGATAATGCAACCAGAACGAAAATGCTTCACAATCTCTGCTTGCTGCATTCCTCCTGCAGCACATAGGCCCCATGACGCTCCAGAGCGAAATTGTACTTGACGTTCAGATATCGCCGAGTGGGATCAAGTGGGGTCGACAGCGAGTTTTTAGTCGCAGACTCAGTCTTGGAAACCAAAGGTGGTTTTTTGAATACCGGGTGTTTTTTTAGCGTGCCTGAGATACATATGTAGGGTGCGACTCGTCAGGTTCATGACACCGGGTTCAAGCGGTGCTGGCTGTATTTCTAGAGGAGTATCAGTCGGCTGTGGTTGCTACCAGTGACAGCCCTCCACGCAATCCAATATGCAGGGAAATGTTTTCACTTTGATGAGGGCCTCCTCAAGAGATCTGTAAACAAATGTTCTTATTATTTTCATATGTTCTACAAATCGTATGGGAATTGTGTGATTTTTGGGTCAAAAGCGATTTATTTTTTTTTTGGGTTTAAGTTGCTCTTGACCCTTGGGCAAAGGGATTTATTTGGCCACCTCCGTGCAATACGGGGAAAAAGCCAACACAAATTTGACTGGAAGCTTCCAGTGCTTTGTATGAAGTTTTATATATCGAAGCGATTTATGTTGGTTGATATTAAGGCCTTTGACCTTGAGTTTACAAATTCTTTTTTAAGGTAAAAAAAAAATGCCATAATGGCGGCTGCCAAGATGGCGGAAGGAGCCCTCCGTCAAACGAACTGCAATGCATGAGGCTTCCAGAGAGACTGCAAAAGCGATTTAAGTAGTTACCTTTCATTTTCATTTTTTTAGCGATGGGAGTTGGTTGTTTTTGCAAACAGTGATCAGGTACGAGTATCGACTGTGTGTTTGTTGAAACAGATGACGATGTCTTAATTATACTTCGATGGAGTTCACAAATCAAATTTTAGGTTAAAACCGGAGCCCTCCTTCGAACGATGTGATAAGCTCGAAGCTTCCCGAGCGACTGTAACTAAAAATGGGAGCTGCTGAGCGAAGCGATAGTGGCCCTATTCATTCAGGCGTTATGCTATGGGAATTTTGCGCTGTCACACTGAATGTGACGCAATGTTAACCCAGCATTACACGAATGGCTCGCACAACATACATAGAATTAATAACCAACCAGCAGGAAGAATCAAAAAGGCAATGGACACTTTACTCAAATAGGGCGCCTTACTCCAGATATCGATAATTATTCGACTCGAACCCGTGCTAAAGTTTAAGATTCGGTCCGCAGACCGGTTCCTGTACTAATCGAACCCAAGGTTTTGGTTCCAGTCTGGGTTCATAGATGGTTAAATAGTTGACCGATTGTTTCCTCAACATTTGGTCAAAATGTAGACATATATTTGATCAGGAGAACGCGTCCAGATTACCAAGCTATGTATATGAGTCGTAAAGTCAATTGGGCCACATTCCTTATTGTTATCATTCATAGGTGTTCTAAAAAGTCTTTCAAAAGTGCCTGGTCTTTGAATTTTGGAAGCCTCACCAGAAGGTGGGAAACGTAGAAACGTACATACCCAGCCCGCATTTTATAAAGTTTCTGATAACATTTGAGTCTTTTTTGAGTCGTCTGTCTCATTAAAATAGTCATAAATGATATTTTGTCGGGAGAATATGGTGCATAATGCTAGGTTTTCATAGCGTCACACTGTGCCAATGTCGTCTGTGACCCTCTATACCCAAAGTACTCAGAAGTCAAAAGTGTTCACATTGGCGGCACAGAAATTGCATGTCACAGCGCTGGGACAGCCAAATGACAAGCCAAATGAGTACTTTTGATGTGAACGCTTTTTGTTGGCGTCACAGAGGCCACATTGCTCACATTGGGCACAAAAGTGAGCATTGAGCGAGTTCATTAGCACTTAGTCAGATCCACAATACAATATCAACAACAATCCAAAAAGGAATGATCGAAAAGATCATTGACCGTTTTTTGCTCATAACTTGAGTATCGTTCATCCGATCTTTATCATTCCTTCAGCAAATCGAAAAATTTTGAGTACTAGATATCTCTAGAAGGTACGAACCATCTATCATCAAAACTGTAGAAGATATGACGTTTTTTCCAAATTGCAGGGGCGCGAGGGGGCGTGGTAAAAATTGAAAATAAACTTGATCTGCCTGCAAGTATAAGAAATATATGTCCCATACATGTCAAACCTCTATCTCTTACCATCTCTGAGATCTCTTTGTTCATACGGACGGACGGACAGACGGACAGACGGACATGGCTATATCGACTCTGCTGTTGATGCTGATCAAGAATATATATACTTTATAGGGATACAAGAATATATATACTCTATGTACCTTCGGTACAGAGTATAATAATAAGCGAAATAAAGTAAAATATACCACCACCGAAAAGGAGATATTTAATGGACGGAACTTTTAAAATAGTTCCCAAAGGTTGCTTTAACCAGCTCCAAGTCATCTATATTCATTATTTTCACGAGGTAATTACATTATTTTAATTTAACAAATTGTTCCAATCCTAGCGCTGTAGGCGAAAATTCTTATTAAAAACAGGAAAGCAAGTCGGTCAAGCCCGACTATAACATACTCTGTACCCTTACACTCGCATATGCTCAGGAGTCAAACGGCCAGTTAACACCCCGCGCACAACGCGGTGCGCTCTCTAAGTTTCTCTCTCTCTCTCTTTCTCTCTCGCACTAAGATTGCCTGTGTTGAACTGTTAGGGTATGTTTTTTGCCCATAACTTGAGTATCGTTCATCCGATCTTTATCATTCCTTCAGCAAATCGATAAATAATTTTGTTTACAAGGTATCTCTAGAAGGAACGAACGATCTATCTCCAAAACTGTAGGAGATATGAATATATGTTTTTTCCAAATTGCGGGGGCGGGAGGGGGCGTGGCAAAAATTGAAAATAAACTTGATCTGCCTGCAAGTATAAGAAATATATGTCCCATACATGTCAAACCTCTATCTCTTACCATCTCTGAGATCTCTTCGTTCATACGGACGGACGGACGGACAGACGGACAGACGGACATGGCTATATCGACTCGGCTGTTGATGCTGATCAAGAATATATATACTTTATAGGGTCGGAAACGATTCCTTCTTCCTGTTACATACTTTTGCACAAACTTAATATACTCTATGTACCTTCGGTACAGAGTATAAAAATCGCGCGATTTTTTGTATAAAAATTTTCATTATTTAATTATTTTTTAGTTTATTTTACTAAAAATCCAAATTTAAAAATATTTACAAATTCGTTTTTAGGTATTTCCGATATTTTTTATTTTAATGAATAACAAAACGAGAAAATGTTACGAAGAAATGTTGCAATATATTAAAGAAAATGTATTCGATATGGAGCTTTCCACAGTAGTGACTGATTATGAGGAAGGCCTGAGGAAAGCCATCCGAAATGTGTTTCCCAGAGTAAAAAACGTCGGATGTTGTATGTATTTTGCCGTAGCAGTAAGAAGAAATATGTGCAAGAAAAAAACGTTGCTACAATTTATCAGGGACTCAAAACAGGCAAATGCAGCTTTCCATAAATTACTAGCTTTACCATTGCTACCTTCACACCCAATTGAAACTGCTTTTTGCGAAATCAAAAATAAAATTGTAACGTTCGATGCTAACAACTATTTATGCACTTTTTTAAGTTATTTCGACGAGCAGTGGATAAAGAAGGTAATAGCTCTTTACGTCAAATAGTACAAATATTTAACTTATGAATTCTAGAATTGTTTATAGGTGGGATGCAATAATTTTTCTGTTAACAAGGAAAATATTCGCACAACAAACAGCTGCTGTGGAAGCATACAATGGTGTATTGGGGAGTTCTGCGATGCCAAATGACAATTTTTTTAAATTTGTTCAAGTTATTCGCGACGAGGAGTGCTTTAAAAGTCGGCAATTTTCCATTGCACACAAAAGTCGAAAGATCTGTGTTCAAAAAGATAGAAAGATTGAGGAAGCAACTTTGCTATTGGACGAAGGAAAATTAACTGCAGCTAGTTTTCTTGCTCGGATGGTGTATGATGATAATGACATTTGCACCAACATGGTGCCAAAAGAGAACATTTTTAATGAAGAAGAAGAAGATGACGATTCCGCTG
Source organism: Lordiphosa magnipectinata (assembly GCA_037044535.1). Taxonomy (NCBI): domain Eukaryota; kingdom Metazoa; phylum Arthropoda; class Insecta; order Diptera; family Drosophilidae; genus Lordiphosa; species Lordiphosa magnipectinata. The sequence goes on from JBAMBO010003065.1 coordinate 11,487, forward strand.
ACGAAAATTCAGATGAAGAAGAATCTATTTATAATTCAATACCAAAAACTAACGATCGTAATTGCATTATTTGTATGGACTCGGTTCCAAATATTTTATTTTTTCCATGCAAACATTTACAAACTTGTGCGGAGTGCCATTTAAAACTACAAGCTGATGCAATTGCAAGTAACTGCGAGCATTACAACTGCCCTTGTTGCAGACAACTTGTTCAAAGTTCCATACAATTCTTTTTTTAATTAAAAATACATATAAGATTGTAAATTTATTTCTAAGAAGACAATATTTTGAAAAAAGCTATGAAATTAAAACAAAAAAACAACAAAATTGGGGTGTTATTTCATTTTTGAAATTGGGGTATTATTTCATTATGAAAGAACACCCCAAGTTTGGGGCCTTATTTCATATTTTAAATTGGGGTATTATTTCATTATAATAATATCGAGGAGCCGCACATTTAAGTCAATTGGATGAATTTGACCAAATTGAAGGAGAGGAGAATCTATTTAAAAGTATGAGGTTCTGGAGGATCTTAAAGATACTTACTTTGGCATTAGGTGCTACCACTCCTACTTCAATATACACATATCAAATAAATAAACATATTTAATTACTCCAATACTTTTTAAATGCATGCGATGCTGTTTCCGGAATTATTCCACATATTGATGCCTTTGACATTCTTAACTTGTATGAGAGGGATGTCATACTGGATCCTGAAGCCCAATAGCGCAGTGTCACTGCTAGTCTAGAAGAGTTCGGAGAGTTGTTTGATACTAGTATATGGCGGCTGCTTATTTAAATTAATTTAAGTAGCAATGTTCAGATCGATTGTATCAGCGACTGATATAGCCAATCACAAAAAACTTAATCAGGTACAAAATAAATTTGGCAGGTCATAGTAGATCTTAAATAGAATAGTATGAAGTTTAACTATGCCTCCATACAAAAAAAAATCAAACTATGTCAATTTGCTTGAACTTGAAACCTTCCATTTTGTCATTTTGTACTTAAATGCCAATAACTTCAATATTATTCGACGGATTGTAATGAAATATGTGGCGTTTTATTTTTAATACATAAGTCTTTGGTGACCAGCAGTAAAATAAATTATACACAATTTTTTTCGTGGTGAAAATCGCACTTAAAATCTAGCTTTTTTCAAATAAACTAAAAGCCTTTATATCTTCAAAGTCAAGCACCAGATTAAGAAGTGGCTTATGAATGAATGATAGGGCATTCAATTATCTTCCAAGAAAACATTACTTTTTCATAGTGAATAAACCTTTTTCGCGATTACTCGAAAACGGACCCACAATTTTGGACTGCATTTTTGGACTCAGCAAAGGGATTTACATACGAAATGACTGCCAAATGGTCGGGATCGAAAATGCTGTAAACTAGTGATATTGACGAACAAAATTGCTACACACCCGTTATCTTGATTTGCAAATCTTGCATAAACTAGACATAACCTAAAAAAGCTTAAAACGAGAAGGCCAAGCTAACTTCGTCTGTGCCGAAGTTTTAATACCCTTGCAAATGCTGTTTTTGAAATGTCAGAGTTTAAGAACGCTTACATAAAAATCTAAAAAAATTTTAACTTAAACTCATTTTCCGACAGATAAACATCGGATTTCGACCAAATTTTGCGAATCTTTTTGAAAACATATCAAATTAACAATCGCGGAGTTGAAGAAAGATAAAATTTAAAACAGAAAAGTTTTTCTCACTAAGACACATTTTCCGACCGATCGGTCCTATGGCAAACATACGATATAGTCACCCGATGTCGATCAACTATTTCAAATTAGTTTGAAAGCGTTTAATATTAAGAATCACCGACTTTAAGAACGATTTACTTGAAAACAAAAAAGTTTTTTTCACTAAGACCCATTTTCCGACCGATCGGTCCTATGGCAACTATAAGATATAGTCATCCGATTTTGAAAAAAATTTGCAAATCTGTTTGAAAGCATATAATATTTAGTATCGCCAAGTTTTATGACGCTAGCATTGAAAACAAAAAAGTTTCTCTTACTAAGACCCATTTTCCGACCTATTGTTCCTATGACAGCTATAAGATATAGTCATCCGATCTTGACCAAAATTTGCAAATCTGTTTGAAAGCATATAATATTAATTATGGCCGAGTTTAAGGCCGCTAACATTGAAAACAAAAAAGTTTTTCTCACTAAGACCCATTTTCCGACCGATCGGTCCTATGGCAGCTATAAGATATAGTCATCCGATTTTGACAAAAATTTGCAAATCTGTTTGAAAGCATATAATATTAAAAATGGCCGAGTTTAAGGCCGCTAACATTGAAAACAAAAAAGTTTTTCTCACTAAGACCCATTTTTTGACCGATGGTTCCTATGGCAGCTATAAGATATAGTCATCCGATTCGGTCGGATCCGACATATTAGCAGCGTGCAGTAAAAAGAAGACTCTGTGCAAAATTTCAGCTCGATAGCTTTAAAACTGAGAGACTAGTTTGCGTAGAAACAGACGGACAGACAGACAGACGGACAGACAGACGGACAGACAGACGGACAGACAGACGGACAGACAGACGGACAGACAGACGGACAGACAGACGGACGGACAAAGCTCAATCGACTCAGCTCGTCGCCCTGATCAAAAATATATATAGTTTATGGGGTCGGAAATGAATATTTCTATGCGTTGCAAACTTCTGGGCAAAATTATAATACCCTTTGCAAGGGTATAAAAAAACTGAAAGGGTTTAAAAAAAATCCACATTTCCCGCCTCCCGCCACTTTCTAAATTTTCAAGCAATCGGTTTGGCGAATACCGGATTTGACGGGAAAACGCTGATTTGACATCACTGCTACTGTGGCCTGCAAGATCCGCTTCATAAACGTCTGTTGTGATTTGATTCAACCTCGCGGTGAACTGCAGAAGTAAGATATAGTGGTTCCAAGTTTTGATATGTCAATATTTGTCCATTCCTGGACAATGACTTTCCATAAATTTTGTAAGGAGTCAAACTGTACTGAAAAAAAAATATTAAAAACGCACGTTTTGGAAAATTTTCTAAAATGCACGTTTTTAGAATACATTTTACGCCTTTTAAAAGTAAAAAGGCCTCATTTTTAAAAGGCAATCAAGAAAGAAACGTTTTCCAAATAAAAACAAAAATAATGGCTTGAGTATATTGGGCTCCGGAAAATTATTTGGAAAAAAATATAAGTGCCTAACATGTGCGTTTTCATTTTAAAAATAAAAGTTTTATAAGTTTTCAATAAAAAAACCTGTTTTAAAACATGATTTAAATAAATATGTTTATTTTCATTCAATGAAGTAATATGAAAAATTTAAAATCAACTTTTAGTACCGTTAAATCGACACATATTTCAAATAAAAACGAGAAGGCCAAGATACCTTCGTCTGTGCCGAAGTTTTTATACCCTTGCAAAAGCTGTTATTGAAATGACCGAGTTTAAGTACGCTTAGATAAAAATCAAAAACTTTTGTAACTAAAATCCATTTTCAGTCAGATGAACATCTAATTTCGACCAAATTTCGCGAATCTTTTTGACAACATATCAACAAACAACAAAACATATTAACAATCGCCAACTTTTAAGACTCATTTTCCGACCGATAAGTCCAATGGCAGCCTGAAGATATAGTCATCAGATTTCGACCAAAATTTTCAAATTAGTTTGAAAGAGTTTAATATTAATAATCACCAACCTTAAGACCGATTTACTATTACGTATCCAAATGAGAAAAATGGCGATTGCGCGACTTTGGATTCGAAAATCTCGAATTGGTCTATGAATTTATTTCAGATTGGCTCATATATATTAATATATTAGTTCATTTTGATTGTTTCCTCATCAAAATATGATAAAAAATAGTGTTTTAATTTTTTGGTGTCTTTTCTGTGGAAATGCCCATCTCTAAAATACTATTTATTAGTCGATATTTAAATGTGATTTGTATGGTCCCTGGTTTAACCATTTAATTTTTAACTAAATGGGAATGATGTTATTTTTTTATTGACTGCAATCATATTTAATTATTTACATTAGTTTTGTTTTTATAAGCTTTAGCATTATGAAGAACGCGACATATTAAAACAAGAAAGAAAGTCGGTCAAGCCCGACTATAACATACTCTGTACCCTTACACTCGCACTTGCTCACGAGTCAAACGGCCAGTTAACACCCCCCACCCCCGCCACCCATACCCTGCAGAGAAATTGTCAACTAGTAACAAAATATAACTGTCCTACACCTAGTTGGAATGCTAGTAGAATACAACTGGTAGCAAAATAGCTAGATTTGGGTGAGTTAGGCAACAACAAATATTAGGTTTCGAAGAAATGTTCGTTTGAAATACTAATTTGAGCTAGTTGTAATCCAATTGAACTTAACTAGTTGCAAACGAATTGGTGATGAGTGAGTAGACCGACAGATTTCGATGTACTGTTATACTGAGCAGCGACATAAGCAGACTGTCATAAGGAACATTCAAAGGTGAATTGGCATTTAACTGGTTGAAAATGACTGCTGCAGGGGACAATTCTCTCCCGCCTATGCCATCTGGCATTAAACTGGTTGCAAATGGCTGCTGCTGGGGACAATTGTCACATGCCTATGACATGTCTGTGTAAAATGGACGACTCCAATACATTGATTTTGATAGGAAGTGCAACCAGTTGCAAGCTTTTAGAGACAGGTATATTTCTGGTTGTAAACTAGACACTTTCCCTGCAGGGTAACCACAACGTTCAGTTCAAGAGAAGCAGTCTTAGTGAGAGAGAGAAACTATTAGAGCGCACAACGCAGTGCGCTCACTAAGTTTCTCTCTCTCTCTTACTAAGATTGCCTCTATTGAACGGTTATGGAATATTGCTGTGGTTATGGGTGGGTGGTGTTAACTGGCCGTTTTTTGCTCATAACTTGAGTATAGTTCATCCGATCTTTATCATTCCTTCACGTACGAACCATCTATCATCAAAACTGTGGAAAATACACGTTTTTTCCAAATTGCGGGGGCGGGAGGGGGCGTATCAAAAATTGAAAATAAGCTTGATCTGCCTGCAAGTATAAGAAATATATGTCCCATACATGTCAAACCTCTATCTCTTACCATCTTTAAGATCTCTTCGTTCGTACGGACGGACGGACAGACAGACAGACGGACAGAGGGACATGGCTATATCGACTCGGCTGTTAATGCTGATCAAGAATATATATACTTTATAGGGTCGGAAACGATTCCTTCTCCCTGTTACATAGTTTTGCACAAACTTAATATAATATACTCTATGTACCTTCGGTACAGAGTATAAAAAGCTAATAGTGAAAAATTCATATTTTCAGTATTCAGGCCAATTTTCTTTTTTTCAAATTTTTGTTTTAAATGTAATGTTAACTGTAATATGCTCTGTACTCTGCAGTGGCAGCTGAAAGCGGCGCTGCTGCTGCGCTGCGGTAGCTTACTTTCTTTTGGTCATAACTTGGGAATCATTTATTCGATCTTTATCATTCCTTCGCCAAATCGATAAGTAATCTTGATTACTAAAGTTCTCTAGAAGGTATAAAAGATCTATCTACTGTAAACTCGGGTTGATTAAGTTTAATTTGTACAACTTTCATTCACAACAGCTGATCTGTTCTGTTTGTTTAAATTTACGCAGCAATCAAAATGAATATAAGTGACTTTGTTTTGCAATTGAAAAGCAACAACGACAGCTTTTGCAGTTAAAAAATGAGAATGAAAAAGTGATGAACGATTGTGCTGTTACGAGCGTTGCGTATGAAGAGTCCCACCCACGTAATATTTGGCATTTGTATGCTAGAAAATAAAAACAATAATGTTTACCATCATGTATTAAGTCTCCATACCGGACTGGAACTCAAAGCCTCACTGCAAACCGAATGCCATCAATTTCTACACATATGGCTCCAAACTACCTGTCCGGTAGGAGGAGGAGTCTTCAGTCCAGAGCTCGGGATCGAAACTTCATTTCGACTTCCTGATCATTGTAGTGTTTACCAAGCAGAGTTTGTAGCCATCCAGGAGGCTACCAACCTTCTGGAAACTCTCGTAACCAGAGGAAGCGAAGCATACATTTTCTCAGATAGTCAACCTTAAAAGCACTTGACGGTAATATTAATAACGCCAAAACTCTTACAGAGTGCCGCAGATCTCTTAATGAGATGGCTCAGCACTTTAAAATAAATCTCGTTTGGGTGCCTAGATACTGCAACATTGAGGGCAACGAGATGGCCGACCACCTCGCTAGACTTGGCACTACGAATCAGCTCCTACCGGATAAGAGCAGCATAGGGGTGGCACTTGCGACCTTTAAGCTACAAACAAAAGAAACATCTTGTCGAATAACCATAAATCGATGGCAAACGATTCACACATGTGAAGTATCTAGGCTTACATGGCCTACTCTCAATATTAACAGATCTAGGGCGTTACTCTGTCAACAAAGAGAGAACATTTCCCTAATAGTAGGGGCCCTTACTGGACACTGCCTAATCGGAAGACACGCCGTGAGGCTTGGCATCAGACACAATGACATCTGCAGAAGCTGCAATTCCGTGGATGAAGAGGAGAGCGTACAGCACCTCTTCTGTCACTGTCCAGCTCTCAGCAGAAGGCGACTCGCAGTTTGGGGTCGTCCTTTCCTAAACGATTTGTTAGACATCTCTGAAATAGGTGTTGCCCCTTTGCTAAAATTGCATTTCAACCATTGTAACCTTACCTAACCTAACCCAAGCACAAATTACCAAATATCCAGTTGTGATGTAGCATTTCCCAAGACATACGTGCGAAGCCCACAAAAATTTCCCAAAATCATTACCACTCCTTCTATGAACTGGAAAATTTCAAATTTCTTTCATATTTAACTAAAAAGCAATTAACAGTTTAACGGAGTCAATTTAGAGGCGATAATAGTAGGCAGCTATGGCGGCCAGATCAGCCACAGAGATGGACTCAGCGTTTATTACTTGCTGGAGGCGACGATTTATCCATGTGGACGTTTGATTGGTTCTTTGGTCCTCTCTATTACGATTCAAATCCGATGAATCTTGCGTTGTCACACCATTTTCAGATGTATCAGTAGAAGATGGATAAGCTGTCGTATCCGTGTCCGAGTCAGATTCCGAAGTGCCTGAACAAGTACAAAGATCGGTGCCCAAACTCTGCTTACTAATATTGTTATTTTCCAGCCGCTCTATTTCGCTAAAGTCCATTTCGCTGGGGTCAATTTTCGATGAACAAGCAGACATTTCTAACTGAAAATGGGATATAGGAATAAGCCAAACCTATTTTATATAAACTCACCTAAAAAATTTAATATTGTGAATATTTTGTTGCTTGCAATTGTTACAGATATATGTGGAGTGTACTATTAAACGAACGAGTTATATTTTTGAAGTAAAAAGAAAAGGACAGTAGGTTTTTTTTTAAGGAATTATACTATTTAATTTTCGATTATTTGCATTTTCGATATCACATTAGTATGCTGTGCGTGGGTATTAGACATGTTCTAGTGATATATGGAGGTTTTAAGCAGTGGGATTTCAACTTGCTCCAGCCTCTCAATCTGTGGTGGGAAGTGACCCCGCATCAAGGTCAAAGTTCCCGAAAAATGGTCGAAAATTGATGTCGAAATGTCACAGCTGCCCAGGGGTTGTTTTAAGAGGGGTCAAATGAACCAGTGACCCCCTCCCCAATATTTTTTTCCTTGATACCTACTCTCTATCTCCCCTCCCTTGGTGGATCCCCATACAAAAATGACCTTTTTATAAAATTGCCCCCCACCTCCTTAAAACACTTCCTAGGTGGGTAAAATGTATGACATACCCCCATTATTTTTCACTTCCCAACATTTTCGTTCTTGGCACCCACGCCGTGTCTCCACTCCTTAGGGGGGCCACAATACAAAATTTATGATATATGCTTGTAATGTTTGAACAGATTTACTAATACAATGTTATGGCAATATACTTAGGTGGCAATACACTGGGATGCAAGGGAAAAAAGAAGTTCCTCGACTTCCTGTGATCGCCACGTATGATGGAAACGAGTAGCTTTTAGTCGTGCCGAAAGTAGCATCAGAGTAAAGGAAAAGGCAAACATATCGCGGAGGCGGTATACGATTTGTTGAAAGAGTGGAACATTATTGATCGCGTTCAAGCTATTTCGTTCGACACTACAGAATCAAACACTGTGCAATTCCAAGGTGCGTCATCATTAGTCAAGCAATTATATTAACGAGATCATTTGTACTTACCATGCAGACATTATATATATGAACTCCAATCGAGAGCAGTGCTCGAAGCCAAATTTGGTAAAATTTCTGGCCCAGGAGTGCTTTTATTTTGCCGTTTCAAAGAAAAATGGGACCAAATACAGGACGAACCGCACAGCTCTGGAACAAAGTATGACCCAGTCGCTGCCAAAATACCAGTTTCTTCAATACCAGCAACTTCAGCCCTCCAGGGGCCGTCAGTCATGGTCGATGGATGGCTAAGGCGTGATGTTCGCATTTTTATTGTCACGCTTTACATAAAGGCATGGTATAGCAGCAGCAGTGCTATCGTGGCTTATAATCTGGATTTAAATTTTTTGAAATCAGCTGCGTAATATTTCGATCCAATTGTTTCGCAGGTGTTAGTGGCTAAATTTTGTGGGCATCTTTGGTACATCAGTGGCGAAACTTTAGCTCTTTTGTTTTTTGATCCAAATGATCTTTTTTACTTCAAGCGTACAATGGAAAAAAGTTTCTTGAATTTTAAAAAGTCAAAGAGGAACACGAATAAAACCTTTCTGACATTGAGAGGGAGATGGATAAGAGTGATAATTCAGGCAGCGATTTCGAAGAAGATGAGAAATCTGACGATAGGCACGGCGATGATGACAAAGAAGTTAGCGAAGGACATTCCCGTACAGGGCGAATTGTTGGCTATAAGGGAGTTAAAAGAATTTCGATGACAACAAATCAAGTAAATCAATTCATCATGAGAGATTTAAGCGATTTCGAGACCTACGAAACAGTAAGATTTTTCAAACGTTTTGAATTGTCTACCGATTTCCTTTCTACCGTTGCAGAAACCTGGGCAGAGCGAAAAGACTACCAACAAACCCAAGAGACCTTGCACAACTTACATGTTGTCAACGATACAGCTGAAAGGGGCGATAAATTAATGGAAGACTAGATGTATAATGATTTCTTATGCCGAAACAAAAAAAAGAAAAACCATATTTATTGCAGGTCGTCATAGCCAATCGGAAGGCCTTTCCGTTATGTAATAAAGATAAATTTATTTGATTTGTACCTCTATTTGCGAAGAATGTAAAAAAGAAATGGAAAATAAATGGATAACATGAAAATTAAAATAACGTTTAAATTAAATTTAAATCTTTTTATTCAATATGGTTTTTGTACTTTTGAATTAATATGTAAATGTAATTTTTTAATGGGAGCCACCTAATTATATTGTCATAACATTGTATAAGTAAATCCATACAAACATTGCAAGCATTTATCATCAATTTTGTATGGGGGCCCCCCCAGGGAGTGGAGACAGGGGGTGGATGCCAAGACCAAAAATGTTGGGAAGTGAAAAATAATGGGTGTTGGTCATACATGTTACCCTCCTAGGAGGAGTGTTTAGGCCATTTTATAAAAATGTAATTTTTGTATGAGGACCCCCCTAGGGAGGGGAGATGGGGGTAGGTGCCAAGGACAAATAGTTGGGGCTGTTCTTATATTTTCCCTGGCTAGGAGGCACTTTTGGAGTGGTGTTCAAGCGGCAGTGGTACAAAATCAGATAAACATGAATTTTTCATAAAATCTGTATGGGAGCCCCCCTAAGGTGTGGAGATAGGGGGTGAGTGCCAAGAACGAAAAGGTTGGAAAGTGAAAAATAATGGGGGTTGGTCGTTCATTTTACCCTCCTAGGAAGTGTTTAAAGGAGGTGGGGGCAATTTTATAAAAATGTAATTTTTGTATGGAGACCCCCAAAGGGAGGGGAAATAGGGGGTAGGTGTCAAGGAACAAAATGTTAGGGAGGGGAAAAAATGGGGGTCACTCGGACATTTGCCCCTCTAGAAGCAACCCCTGGGTAGCTATGACGTTATATATAAACAGCTACAGCTCCTACCTAAGCTCAGATGGAAGGCTCACTTTGCACGTAAATATGCGAGCGAGCTTGACAACAAAATGCTTGGCATAAATAACCTGTTGGATACAGAGACTATAACGGCTCTGGTAAAAATTATAAGGAAAGCGGCCGCACCTATGCAAAACCCGTCACAAAATATGCGAAGCAGAGAGCCTTGGTTCAACTCCCAGTCTGATGAAGCAAGAAAATTATCATTCGCTTGTCTACGCACGCTAAGAAAAACTGATAGCAGCTCTGCGAGAACTCAATATAGAGACGCAGTATCAAATTTGAAAAAACTATACCAGCCCAAGAAAATTTGCTTTTATCGAAAGTTAGAGCATTCTTTAGGCTGCACAAACAGTAGTCGCACTTTCTGGTCACTAATAAAGCAAATAAATGGAGATGTTAACCAGAATAGTATAAAAGTAAATTCATCGGCACTAGCTAGCTATTTCAAAGAACTGCTTTATGTACAAGATCGAGAGTCGGAAATTAGCTACGCTATGCCCCTTACGAAATCGCACTATCTAGACCAGCCTTTTACAGTTCAGGAAGTGCGGAGTGCACTCTTTGGACTTAAGGACAATAAAGTCCCAGGAGAAGATAGGATCTAAGTCGAATTTTTTAAAAATGCCTCCCCAACCTTTATTGAGCAACTGACACTCGCCTACGACCATATTTTTAGCACTGGTGCGATTCCAACTTCATTTAAAAAGAGCTTGATATTCCCAATTTACAAAAAAGGAACACAAACGGAAGCCAGCCATTATCGAGGAATCTCGTGTCTGAACGCAATTATGAAAATTTTTGCAGGAATACTACTGGAGAGAACCACGACTTGTGTTAATCGCAACGATATCTTGAGCGAATTTCACTGCGGATTCAGGAAAGGCAACTCTACGGTCGATAGCATATTTTTACTCACCACAAATGCGAAGTCTTACATCTAAAATAAAAGAAAAATGTTCATATGCTGTATAGACTTTAAGGCTGCTTTTGATACGGTCAATAGACGAAGCCTCTTCTCCAACTGAGCAACCTAGGTATATCCTTCAAAATTCTCAACGCCTTACAGAATCTATATGCCGACAACATTGCAACCGTGTGGGATGGATCAAAATTATCGGACTGGTTTGAAACGAATACTAGAGTTAAGCAAGGCTGTCTTATAAGTCCACTACTTTTCTCGCTATATATCGATGATATTGCAGAAATCCTACCAGGCGGTGTTACCTTTGGCGGCCAAACCGTCAGAACGTTGATGTACGCTGACGATATGTGCATCCTAGCGGAAAGCTCGCAAATGCTGCAAAATATGCTAAATCATCTAGGAAGCTATTGTGAGCAGTGGGGTCTGCGAATAAATACTGAAAAATCGAAGGTTATGTCCATTGGAGCACGAAGAAGCAGGCTAAGAGATGGGGAGTGTCGGCAAATAAATGGAAGAACGCTAGAAAATTTTATTTAGGCGTCACAGTGTCCGATAATATGAATTTCTCAGATCATATAAAAGGGAAACTTGGAGAAGCAAAAATTGCTATAAACGCTACATGGAGGACATTGCTGAGTAGAGACAACGTGAAGCCAAGTTGCAAATATAAGGTGTTGCAGGCAACTGTAAGAAGCATCATGTGTTATGCTGCTGAAATTTGGGGATTTCTTAGATTCGACGATGTTTAACGCTTGTTGACGTTTTTCATCAAAAAAGTTTTCAAGTTACCGCAGAATACGCCAAATTACTCGATTTATATAGAAACTGGCCTTCCAACTCTGTATACGTATACACTGCAACTGCATTTCAACTATGTAGCCAAGGTCATGAACATGCCGGAGAAAAGACTGCCTAAGCAAATAATGAGTCAACTGCTTCTTGGGAAAACTCAGTTTTTTGATGACTGGTCCACTATTTCAAACAACTGCGGGCTAAACTTTGATTGGGACAATATACAAGGATGGCGTCATACACAAGCTGAAGTCATAAGAACGCTTTGCGAAGAAGAGCGTCAAATCTTTATAAACCGAGCTAGACAGAGCACTGAAAGGTCCACTTACAAAAAGCTGACTCAAAACCTGGGTCAATCAAACTATTTTCAAAATAGCCTAGGAACAAACTGCATTAGCAATATTTTTAAGGCGAGGTGCGAAATGATTGCATTAAACTTAAGGCCACACAGAAGGGACTTGGATGAAACCAGCAGCCTTTGTAATATGCGTGAGACGGAAAATGTGGAACACTTTATCGGCACTTGTCCCATCCTTAGAGAGGTGCGATATCTCCACTTCCGTCGCATCACTTTAAACGAGTTTGAACTCCAAAGCATTTTAAACGGACAAAACTTGCGCATTCTATCAGCATTTTTAGCAGAAGCCACCAAATATCGGCGACATATTATAAACGAAGATTTTTAGGTTTTTTTATTATTTTATTTTGTTCTATTTCGTTTTCTTTCTTTTTCTAAAACAGTCTGTAGAGCCGTGTTCATTGACGGAAGATCCACTATCTCGTGACGAACGGGGAAGGTGGGTGGAGTAGTCAAATGAAAGGTGACTCTCAGACGTACCTATATTTATAATTGTTTAAATAATACTACATAGCATCAACTGACGGTTTTAAATAAACCATTGCACAGTGGTCGGGCTTGTATGGAGCCGCGGCCATAAATACTTCTAGATGTGCTATCGCTATGAAACTTTTACCAAAAATCTATAAAAATATTATAAATATATGTTACAAAAATTGGCCAGATCGTACCACTATATCCTATAGCTTCCATAGGAACGATTTTTTCAGTGGTCATAAATTCATTTCTTGTAATCATAACAGGCTGAACTTTTTATTGTAAGTTATTTACAAACTTGGACCTGTAATATAAAAGTGTGCGAGTGATTACTCACTCCACCCCCCACGCCCACCTTCCCAAAAAAGTTATAACAAACAAAACGAACAATAATAAAAAATTATATAATATTTAAATGGTTTCATCAAGAAACGAAAGAGTTGACTCTAGTAGAGTTGACTTTTCCTTATACTTAAGTGTTCTTTGTCCACTAATAAATGGATCAGAACTTAAAAGCAGTCTGTTAAATAAGTCTGTATTTGAGGCGATCCTTGAAATTTTGCGTGTATGTTGCAGTCGGAATTTTTTAATGTCCTTAATTGTTGCTTCAGCGGCTTCTTCTGAAAGCTCTCCAATCGAAAGCAAAGAATGTTTTATAATGTCAGGAGCATGAAGTAAAACTTTATGAACCGATGGGGGGAGATAAAACCAGGGGTACTTGTCAATCAGCTGCTTTGCGGTTTAAAGAGCATAGTCACCAAATTTTACTGGATTTATCTTGTAGCCCGAAGATAGCGCTTGCAACAAAGTTGAGACTCTGATTATTAAGTCTTTTTCAATTCCCGTAATGTCGGCAGATATATCAGGATTATTGAAGAATTTTCTGGCTGTGTTGCCATCATTCGAAGTTCCACTTCCTCCAGCTCTTGGTTTATCTACTATTAGACCCATTTTGGCCCTGAACTCATTTTGGATAAATGTTTTTCGTAATGAAGTCTTATCTTTAGCCTCTTGTGATCGAATTTGCCATTTTTTTTCGTCTAATCTGTACGATAAGTGAATAAAATACTCAAAAAATCGAATATACGCATAAAGTGGTGAAAGGCCAAACTCAAATCGCTCCTCACGAACTTCTTTTTTTAAACAAATATCTAGATTATTCATTTCTGTAGGCTTGGCATTACATATATAGCATTTTGTGGATGTTGTATCACTTAATGCATTACAAACTTAACCATCAACCATGGTCAGTTGCAAAGAGTGTTCGATTTCAATTGTTCGATTTTGTATTGTTACCATGCTACAATTAAGCTGATCAATTTTGTTTTCGCAATACGCCTCTTCGTCAAGGCAAAGCTGAGTCGTCTCCTTTTTAAATTGGAACCGGATTGGTCTGGAATATCGGGTAGATGATGGCCGTGGATTCTTCCAAACAATTTTGGAATGGTCCGACTTTGAAACGAGTCTGAGGGGCACATATGATGTAACAAGCATAGTGCTGTCTGCTAGGTCGCTATCCATCATCGTCTGTTTATATTCAGCATGACCCGTGCTACCATCAAATCCCCATTTTCCGAACAAAATCAGATGATCATCATTGATATCGTTGATAACCTCATTTTGAAGATGCAATATGCGTGTCGCAGTGTGATTCAATAAATTTTGAAGTTCAACTTCTGCATGAGATTCGCTGACAATAATATTATCCGGATAGCTTTTTTGTTTAGCACACAGAACTTGATCACAAAAATAACAACAAACGACAACACAAACCAACAAACGGCAAGATACAACAACACACAGCAGAAGCACGTGCTTTTTTAAAATTGAGGTTAGGTTACCTTTTCGTATATTGCAAGCCGCACGGCACCTTACGGCACTTGAATTAAACTTTCTTATATTCTTAAAATGCTTAAGAATATTATACAAAAAGATTTTTTCATCGCCAATAATCCCTTCACAACTAAAACTCTAACCAAACACAGAAAAGACAAACTAAGAACGTTCACAATTATGTACTAAATACAATAATGATTTACACAAAACACAACATATACTACATATACTTTTTTTTGTAAAAAGAAAGTTAATACATTTATTGAAAATATTAATCACTTCCATTGCACAAACACTTGTTTTAAATAAGTTTAACAAATTTTTTACGGAGAGCTTCGCTTGCACGTTGCTTACGCTGCAATACCCAATGAATATCATGCTCTCTCTTTCGATGCTATTCTTGAAGAGGACAGATAGAGCAAAACAAAAAGATGAATAAATTCAAATAGCTAGACCAATTATAAATAAGAACTGGTACATTTAAAGCAGAGATGGGCGCGTCGCCACGTTCCAATGCACACGAGGCAGCGTGTGCATAGGACCTCTGCCGCGGCCGACTGCACAAAATCACCACTGTGCATTGTTGTATAACACTTACAGTTTTTATTATTGTAATGCCAGCTATAATCTGTAATCACTATGTTGTCAATATTTTATCTTTACACAATAAAAACAAGCAAGAGCGCTGTAGTCGAGTTTCCCGACTACAAAATACCCTGTTCAATTGAGACGCACATGCAAACACACTCCCATACACAAACGCATATATACATACGAGCGCACACAAACAAACACACGCGCGCTCACACGCAGCCTGCGCAGGCAGCGCTGCCTGCATGAAGTGAACGCCTCCGCCCCCCACGCTCCCATAAGCTAGATTGCTTAATAACTTTTGTGTTTTTGCTCGTATCTTATTTTCATTTGGAGAGTAGTTAGATATAAGGCCTAGGATAGTATATATTAAGCCACCAGGTTCTAACTTTAAAATTGTGGCTGTGACAGTTTTTTGCGGTTTAAGGGGGAAGGGGGGGAATTTTCCAAATCTGAAACTAACTTGAACTGGGTACGGTATACATGTGCATGCAAAAATTTGTGTCTCTATCTCTTATGGTCTCTGAGATCGACGCGTTCATACAGACAGACGGACAGACGGACATGGCTATATCGACTCGGCTGTTGATGCTGATCAAGAATATATATACTTTATGGGGTCGGAGAAGCTTCCTTCTGGCTGTTACATACATTTGCACAACTTCATGATCCCCCTTTCCCATTTTTAATGGGAACAGGGTATAACAACATACTACTACTACTACTATAAATTTTCCATCATTTTTCCGGAACTATGACCTTGATGAGGGGTCACTTCCACCCAACCCACCCCCACCATATTTTGGCTCACGCATTTTTTTATCAACCTCAAAGTTTGAGAGCCTGGAGCCGGTCGAAAAAGAAAAATCGTGCACTAAAACATGCCTAGTGGGTATATTTGTTTTGCCGACTTCGGTTCTTTGAGTTCGGTCGTCAACGTCTTCAGTGTGCAAATACAATACAAATTTTCCGTAAGTTAAAGCACAGTCGCCGGAACAAGTATTTTGAAAAAAAATTTTCACAAATGTTACATGATGTCTTTTATACAGAAAATTCGTCAATTTGGAATGGGCATAACAGAATATGTATACAATAACTGCCCCCGCTCATATACGCACAAAATTTAAATATTTGATCAAATATCATGCATCTTCTGCTGCACTTGAACCCATTTAAATGGGTTTTCCGCAAATTGCGGAATTTGCGAAAAGGTTCTGGGTATGTTATTAGTCTTAAAACATGAAATTCATTTAAAAAGAACCATGGTGGACAGCCAATTAGTTTCTGCATGTAAATTCTTCATAATTCACGGTCCATCGAGGAAAAATAATTCCCGAATTTTTGGTGAGGAAGGGCGTATAATAGACATTTACCCGACTTTTACATTCCTGGTCTCTGCTGTTGTTGTGTTTGATTCGTTTTTGTGTGTTCCATCTAAGCAGTCAATTCAACTAATATCTGTTTTTGAATTACTGGATTAACTTTAAAACATGGAATTACATCGTATATCAATGTAATATATATAATATCTATACTTATAACTCTGTAGGCTCGACTGACTGACTGATTATCAACCTACAGCCAATACCGCTTAACCTACAGATCTAAGATTTGGCATAGACCTTCGTTTAGTCATGCAGGAAAGAAAATTTGGAAAATTTGGCACAGGAGAGGTGAAAATGTCAAAAAAAAGTATTTCACATGTTCATGCGTGTGTGTATGCGTGTTATGTGTTTTGTATACCCTTGCAAGGCCTTGCAAAGGGTATTATAATTTTGCCCAGAAGCTTGCAACGCAAAGAAATATTCATTTCCGACCCCATAAACTATATATATATTCTTGATCAGGGCGACGAGCTGAGTCGATTGAGCTTTGTCCTTCCGTCTGTCTGTCCGTCTGTTTGTCTGTCCGTCTGTCTGTCCGTCTGTTTCTACGCAAACTTGTCTCTCAGTTTTAAAGCTATCGAGCTGAAATTTTGCACAGAGTCTTCTTTTTACTGCACGCTGCTAATATATTGTAACCGACCGGATCGTATGACTATATCTTATAGCTGCCATAGGAACCATCGGTCAAAAAATGGGTCTCAGTGAGAAAAACTTTTTTGTTTTCAATGTTAGCGTCCTTAAACTCGGCCATTATTAATATTATAGGCTTTCAGACAGATTTGCAAATTTTGGTCAAGATCGGATGACTATATCTTATAGCTGCCATAGGACCGATCGGTTGGAAAATGGGTCTTAGTGAAAAAACCTTTTTTTTGTTGAGTAAATCGTTGTTAAGGTTGGTGATGATTAATATTAAACGCTTTGAAACTAATTTGAAAAAGTTGATCGACATCGGATGACTATATCTTATGGTTGCCATAGGACCGATAGGTCGAAAATGGTTCTAAGTAACACATTTTTTTGTTTTTAATGTTAACGTCCTTAAACTCACTGATTACTAATTCTATAGCTGCCATAGGACCGATCGTTCTGAAAATGAGTCTTAGTGCGAAAAACTTTTTGTTTTCAACTTTATCGTTCTTAAACTCGGCGATTGTTAATTTGATATGCTTTTAAAAAGATTCGCGAAATTTGATCGAAATCAGATGTTTATCTGTCGGAAAATGGGTTTTAGTTACAAAACTTGTTGATTTTTATGGAAGCGTTCCTAAACTGTGACATTTCAAAAACCGCATTTGCAAGGGTATAAAAACTTCGGCACCGACGAAGTGAGCTTGGCCTTCTCGATTTTTTTTTATAACCGGATTTCTAATGGGTTGTACAGGTACGTACCGGTATAACTACTACGTTTTTTGATATTGGAAACATTAAATTCTGATATAAATCTAAATCATTTTATTCCAGTGTAATAAAACGAATCAAAATTTAACTCAAAATGGATGGTTTCACATTGAAAGTAAAATTATATCATATTTCGTATTATTATATTTCATTCATTATCATATTTCGTATACGACCACTCAGTCTGTGGCACTTAAAACATTTTTTTAGACATTTGTGTTTTATATGAAAAACTGTGACGAAATGAATTTTCTGTCGTTCTGAGTACCAGGCTTAACCTAAAAATTTTAAAATTGATTTAAATATTAAGATTTAAAAAGAATAATAATAATAATAATAATTAATAATAACATAATAATTCTTCATAATTTGCGATTCAGCGAAGGACATTTGCTTGAAAATTTTTAAGAGGAAGCCGGAATATTAGACTATAACCGATAAAAATAATTAAAATTTGTTAAGACCCCAGAAACCAGCTGAACTCTCTTTTGCAATCGCAATATTCTTCTCACTACGTGCTGGATGTGGTCTATTTGGTCGCGTATTATCCCATAACGTACACAGAGACTCAAATTCGTTAATGGTTTTGCGAAAAGTGGTCTCGGAAGGTCGATGATGCACACCATATGTAGCTCAAACTGCACGGAAAACGTTTTTCACAGAACGCTGATTTTCGTAATACAGCTGAATAATTTGGAGACGTTGTTGCGGTGTGAGTCTTTCCATGATGATTTGTCAAACAATCCTTAACAAAAATAAGATGACAGAATGACACCATTCACGCGTGATATCTGAAAAAAGAATATAGAAAATTAATCGCTCTTTAGTACACAGTCCATTCAGTATTTTCAACGCAAACTGAGCATGGCTTGCTTAGACCTAGAAACTCTAGTAAATAATTGATTAATTACTAAAAACAAGCGCAACACATAGTAGGCCAGGCATTTTACAATTTTTTGACTTGCTAAGCCCGCAAACATTTTTTATTCATTCCACCTTAGCTCTCACTATCGAGAGGAGGTGGCATTTCTTATTTGTAAAACTTATTTTATTTTATATTTTCTTTGTGTTATGAATGGGTGTTATATTTCGGGCGTCATTATGGTTTTAATCAGACAATTTAAGCTACGTTTAATTTCCATTTCGGTCAGCACCACGCGCTGCACCATGTTATTGTGGTCAAACTCACGAGGTGAGTATTTCATTTTGTACACAAACATTTCATCCAGTTCATACAGCATTTCGCGAAGATTGGGCGTCATACAACCTCGTGGTACACCGCGCAGCTGTACACGCACAACATGACGTGCGAGAGCCGCCAGGTGCGCATTACAGACATAGAGATTATCCTGCTGGGTGACCTCTACATTGCCATAATCCACACAAACCACATAAATGGCCTGTGGGTCATCCACATTGAGCACCAGGGCCCGATTAAGTTGAGTTTTAAACTTGTAGATGACCATTTGACCACAAAGAGGCAGTTCCGAAAACTTAGGAGCTTCTCGGCCTTGAATCGAGACTGCTGTGAGTACACGGATGTAGGCAATGTCGTCCTGAATATCAGCCGAGCGTACATAAAACACATTGGTCTGCTCAAAGGCGGTAATCTTGACCTTGGAACCGGAGCGTGGCAGCGGCATTTGCGGAGATACCTGCTGTTTCGTAGCAGCATCCGGCATTTGACCGGTGCCGCAGCTCAACTTATGCCGCTCGACGACCTCCATAAAGCAATAGGCATCACAAAAGGGCATTTTACAAGATTTGCAAACGACATCTGTTAAATTATGGCAAGCAAAAAATTTTAGTTCTTCTCTATCTACAGCTGGAAATTTGGCATTTCGTCTGTACGGAAAACATGGTTAAATTTTAATGAATGTTTTTAGACTGTTAAAGTGGTTGTTGTTGTACTTACAAAGCGATAATGCAACCAGAACGAAAATGCTTCACAATCTCTGCTTGCTGCATTCCTCCTGCAGCACATAGGCCCCATGACGCTCCAGAGCGAAATTGTACTTGACGTTCAGATATCGCCGAGTGGGATCAAGTGGGGTCGACAGCGAGTTTTTAGTCGCAGACTCAGTCTTGGAAACCAAAGGTGGTTTTTTGAATACCGGGTGTTTTTTTAGCGTGCCTGAGATACATATGTAGGGTGCGACTCGTCAGGTTCATGACACCGGGTTCAAGCGGTGCTGGCTGTATTTCTAGAGGAGTATCAGTCGGCTGTGGTTGCTACCAGTGACAGCCCTCCACGCAATCCAATATGCAGGGAAATGTTTTCACTTTGATGAGGGCCTCCTCAAGAGATCTGTAAACAAATGTTCTTATTATTTTCATATGTTCTACAAATCGTATGGGAATTGTGTGATTTTTGGGTCAAAAGCGATTTATTTTTTTTTTGGGTTTAAGTTGCTCTTGACCCTTGGGCAAAGGGATTTATTTGGCCACCTCCGTGCAATACGGGGAAAAAGCCAACACAAATTTGACTGGAAGCTTCCAGTGCTTTGTATGAAGTTTTATATATCGAAGCGATTTATGTTGGTTGATATTAAGGCCTTTGACCTTGAGTTTACAAATTCTTTTTTAATGTTAAAAAAAAATGCCATAATGGCGGCTGCCAAGATGGCGGAAGGAGCCCTCCGTCAAACGAACTGCAATGCATGAGGCTTCCAGAGAGACTGCAAAAGCGATTTAAGTACTTACCCCATATTATGAAAGTAAACGAAGAGACATGCGCTGTCACACTAAATGTGACGCAATGTTAACCCAGCATTACACGAATGGCTCGCACAACATACATAGAATTAATAACCAACCAGCAGTAAGAATCAAAAAGGCAATGGACACTTTACTCAAATAGGGCGCCTTACTCCAGATATCGATAATTATTCGACTCGAACCCGTGCTAAAGTTTAAGATTCGGTCCGCAGACCGGTTCCTGTACTAATCGAACCCAAGGTTTTGGTTCCAGTCTGGGTTCATAGATGGTTAAATAGTTGACCGATTGTTTCCTCAACATTTGGTCAAAATGTAGACATATATTTGATCAGGAGAACGCGTCCAGATTACCAAGCTATGTATATGAGTCGTAAAGTCAATTGGGCCACATTCCTTATTGTTATCTTTCATAGGTGTTCTAAAAAGTCTTTCAAAAGTGCCTGGTCTTTGAATTTTGGAAGCCTCACCAGAAGGTGGGAAACGTAGAAACGTACATACCCAGCCCGCATTTTATAAAGTTTCTGATAACATTTGAGTCTTTTTTGAGTCGTCTGTCTCATTATTTTTAACACTAACAGACATAGAACTTAATTGTATTAAAAGTATTCGTTAAAATTATTCTGTTATATCTATTTGATTATTACTCTAATTCCCTATCTTGCATGATTTCCCTAACCTTCATCTTAAATTGAATTACGCTTCCAATTGTTTTGATACCATGAGGTAGGTCGTTCCATAGCCGAATAGCATTTATCAAAAACTGCCTCTCAGAGCATAATAGCTTCCATCTATATAATAGCTATTTATAATTCAATACCAAAAACTAACGATCGTAATTGCATTATTTGTATGGATTCGGTTCCAAATATTTTATTTTTTCCATGCAAACATTTAAAAACTTGTGCGGAGTGCCATTTAAAACTACAAGCTGATGCAATTGCAAGTAACTGCGAGCATTACAACTGCCCTTGTTGCAGACAACTTGTTCAAAGTCCCATACAATTCTTTTTTTTAATTAAAAATACATATAAGATTGTAAATTTATTTCTAAGAAGAAAATATTTTGAAAAAAGCTATGAAATTAAAACAAAAAAACAACAAAATTGGGGTGTTATTTCATTTTTGAAATTGGGGTATTATTTCATTATGAAGGAACACCCCAAGTTTGGGGCCTTATTTCATCGCAGTGGGGCCTTATTTCATACTTTAAATTGGGGTATTATTTCATTATAATAATATCGAGGAGCCGCACATTTAAGTCAATTGGATGAATTTGACCAAATTGAAGGATAGGAGAATCTCTTTAAAAGTATGAGGTTCTGGACGATCTTAAAGATACTTACTTTGGCATTAGGTGCTACCACTCCTACTTCAATATACACATATCAAATAAATAAACATATTTAATTACTCCAATACTTTTTAAATGCATGCGATGCTGTTTCCGGAATTATTCCACATATTGATGCCTTTGACATTCTTAACTTGTATGAGAGGGATGTCATACTGGATCCTGAAGCCCAATAGCGCAGTGTCACTGCTAGTCTAGAAGAGTTCGGAGAGTTGTTTGATACTAGTGAATGGCGGCTGCTTATTTAAATTAATTTGAGTAGCAATGTTCAGATCGATTGTATCAGCGACTGATATAACCAATCACAAAAAACTTAATCAGGTACAAAATAAATTTGGCAGGTCATAGTAGATCTTAAATAGAATAGTATGAAGTTTAACTATGCCTCCAAACAAAAAAAATCAAACTAAGTCAATTTGCTTGAACTTGAAACCTTCCATTTTGTCATTTTGTACTTAAATGCCAATAACTTCAATATTATTCGACGGATTGTAATGAAATATGTGGCGTTTTATTTTTAATAGATGAGTCTTTGGTGACCAGCAGTAAAATAAATTTTACACAATTTTTTTCGTGGTGAAAATCGCACTTAAAATCTAGCTTTTTTCAAATAAACTAAAAGCCTTTATATCTTCAAAGTCAAGCACCAGATTAAGAAGTGGCTTATGAATGAATGATAGGGCATTCAATTATCTTCCAAGAAAACATTACTTTTTCATAATGAATAAACCTTTTTCTCGATTATTCGAAAACGGCCCCACTTAAACAATTTTGGACTGCATTTTTGGACTCATCAAAGGGATTTACATACGAAATGACTGCCAAATGGTCGGGATCGAAAATGCTGTAAACTAGTGATATTGACGAACAAAATTGCTAAACATCCGTTATCTTGTTTTGCAAATCTTGCATAAAAAAAAATCCACATTTCCCGCCTCCCGCCACTTTCTAAATTTTCAAGCAATCGGTTTGGCGAATACCGGATTTGACGGGAAAACGCTGATTTGACATCACTGCTACTGTGGCCTGCAAGATCCGCTTCATAAACGTCTGTTGTGATTTGATTCAACCTCGCGGTGAGCTGCAGAAGTAAGATATAGTGGTTCCAAGTTTTGATATGTCAATATTTGTCCATTCCTGGACAATGACTTTCCATAAATTTTTTAAGGAGTCAAACTGTACTGAAAAAAAAATATTAAAAACGCACGTTTTGGAAAATTTTCTAAAATGCACGTTTTTAGAATACATTTTACGCCTTTTAAAAGTAAAAAGGCCTCATTTTTAAAAGGCAATCAAGAACGAAACGTTTTCCAAATAAAAACAAAAATAATGGCTTGAGTATATTGGGCTCCGGAAAATTATTTGGAAAAAAATATTAATGCCTAACATGTGCGTTTTCATTTTAAAAATAAAAGTTTTATAAGTTTTCAATAAAAAAACCTGTTTTGAAACATGATTTAAATAAATATGTTTATTTTCATTCAATGAAGTAATATGAAAAATTTAAAATCAACTTTTAGTACCGTTAAATCGACACATATTTCAAATAAAAACGAGAAGGCCAAGGTAACTTCGTCTGTGCCGAAGTTTTTATACCCTTGCAAAAGCTGTTATTGAAATGACGGAGTTTAAGTACGCTTAGATAAAAATCAAAAACTTTTGTAACTAAAATCCATTTTCAGTCAGATGAACATCTAATTTCGACCAAATTTCGCGAATCTTTTTGACAACATATCAACAAACAACAAAACATATTAACAATCGCCAAGTTTAAGAACGATAAAATTGAAAACAAAAAAGTTTTTCTCACTAAGACTCATTTTCCGACCGATAAGTCCAATGGCAGCCTGAAGATATAGTCATCAGATTTCGACCAAAATTTTCAAATTAGTTTGAAAGAGTTTAATATTAATAATCACCAACCTTAAGACCGATTTACTATTACGTATCCAAATGAGAAAAATGGCGATTGCGCGACTTTGGATTCGAAAATCTCGAATTGGTCTATGAATTTATTTCAGATTGGCTCATATATATTAATATATTAGTTCATTTTGATTGTTTCCTCATCAAAATATGATAAAAAATAGTGTTTTAATTTTTTTGGTGTCTTTTCTGTGGAAATGCCCATCTCTAAAATACTATTTATTAGTCGATATTTAAATGTGATTTGTATGGTCCCTGGTTTAACCATTTAATTTTTAAATAAATGGGAATGATGTTATTTTTTTATTGACTACAATCATATTTAATTATTTACATTAGTTTTGTTTTTATAAGCTTTAGCATTATGAAGAACGCGACATATTAAAACAAGAAAGAAAGTCGGTCAAGCCCGACTATAACATACTCTGTACCCTTACACTCGCACTTGCTCACGAGTCAAACGGCCAGTCAACACCCCCCACCCCCGCCACCCATACCCTGCAGAGAAATTGTCAACTAGTAACAAAATATAACTGTGCTACACCTAGTTGGAATGCTAGTAGAATATAACTGGTAGCAAAATAGCTAGATTTGGGTGAGTTAGGCAACAACAAATATTAGGTTTCGAAGAAATGTTCGTTTGAAATACTAATTTGAGCTAGTTGTAATCCAATTGAACTTAACTAGTTGCAAACGAATTGGTGATGAGTGAGTAGACCGACAGATTTCGATGTACTGTTATACTGAGCAGCGACATAAGCAGACTGTCATAAGGAACATTCAAAGGTGAATTGGCATTTAACTGGTTGAAAATGACTGCTGCAGGGGACAATTCTCTCCCGCCTATGCCATCTGGCATTAAACTGGTTGCAAATGGCTGCTGCTGGGGACAATTGTCACATGCCTATGACATGTCTGTGTAAAATGGACGACTCCAATACATTGATTTTGATAGGAAGTGCAACCAGTTGCAAGCTTTTAGAGACAGGTATATTTCTGGTTGTAAACTAGACACTTTCCCTGCAGGGTAACCACAACGTTCAGTTCAAGAGAAGCAGTCTTAGTGAGAGAGAGAAACTATTAGAGCGCACAACGCAGTGCGCTCACTAAGTTTCTCTCTCTCTCTTACTAAGATTGCCTCTATTGAACGGTTATGGAATATTGCTGTGGTTATGGGTGGGTGGTGTTAACTGGCCGTTTTTTGCTCATAACTTGAGTATAGTTCATCCGATCTTTATCATTCCTTCACGTACGAACCATCTATCATCAAAACTGTGGAAAATACACGTTTTTTCCAAATTGCGGGGGCGGGAGGGGGCGTATCAAAAATTGAAAATAAGCTTGATCTGCCTGCAAGTATAAGAAATATATGTCCCATACATGTCAAACCTCTATCTCTTACCATCTTTAAGATCTCTTCGTTCGTACGGACGGACGGACAGACAGACAGACGGACAGAGGGACATGGCTATATCGACTCGGCTGTTAATGCTGATCAAGAATATATATACTTTATAGGGTCGGAAACGATTCCTTCTCCCTGTTACATAGTTTTGCACAAACTTAATATAATATACTCTATGTACCTTCGGTACAGAGTATAAAAAGTTAATAGTGAAAAATTCATATTTTCAGTATTCAGGCCAATTTTCTTTTTTTCAAATTTTTGTTTTAAATGTAATGTTAACTGTAATATGCTCTGTACTCTGCAGTGGCAGCTGAAAGCGGCGCTGCTGCTGCGCTGCGGTAGCTTACTTTCTTTTGGTCATAACTTGGGAATCATTTATTCGATCTTTATCATTCCTTCGCCAAATCGATAAGTAATCTTGATTACTAAAGTTCTCTAGAAGGTATAAAAGATCTATCTACTGTAAACTCGGGTTGATTAAGTTTAATTTGTACAACTTTTATAGCCGATTTGCACATACGCGAGTTCTGTCATCGATTGCACGATTTTTCGATAAATCCCCTATGGTGTTTCTACTGCGTTCAGCGTCCACTTCCGCATTCACAACAGCTGATCTGTTCTGTTTGTTTAAATTTACGCAGCAATCAAAATGAATATAAGTGACTTTGTTTTGCAATTGAAAAGCAACAACGACAGCTTTTGCAGTTAAAAAATGAGAATGAAAAAGTGATGAACGATTGTGCTGTGACGAGCGTTGCGTATGAGGAGTCCCACCCACGTAATATTTGGCATTTGTAAGCTAAAAAATAAAAACAATAATGTTTACCATCATGTATTAAGTCTCCATACCGGACTGGAACTCAATGCCTCACTGCAAACCGAATGCCATCAATTTCTACACAGATGGCTCCAAACTACCTGTCCGGTAGGAGGAGGAGTCTTCAGTCCAGAGCTCGGGATCGAAACTTCATTTCGACTTCCTGATCATTGTAGTGTTTACCAAGCAGAGTTTGTAGCCATCCAGGAGGCTACCAACCTTCTGGAAACTCTCGAAACCAGAGGAAGCGAAGCATACATTTTCTCAGATAGTCAACCTTAAAAGCACTTGACGGTAATATTAATAACGCCAAAACTCTTACAGAGTGCCGCAGATCTCTTAATGAGATGGCTCAGCACTTTAAAATAGCAGCAGCATAGGGGTGGCACTTGCGACCTTTAAGCTACAAACAAAAGAAACATCTTGTCGAATAACCATAAATCGATGGCAAACGATTCACACATGTGAAGTATCTAGGCTTACATGGCCTACTCTCAATATTAACAGATCTAGGGCGTTACTCTGTCAACAAAGAGAGAACATTTCCCTAATAGTAGGGGCCCTTACTGGACACTGCCTAATCGGAAGACACGCCGTGAGGCTTGGCATCAGACACAATGACATCTGCAGAAGCTGCAATTCCGTGGATGAAGAGGAGAGCGTACATCACCTCTTCTGTCACTGTCCAGCTCTCAGCAGAAGGCGACTCGCAGTTTGGGGTCGTCCTTTCCTAAACGATTTGTTAGACATCTCTGAAATAGGTGTTGACCCTTTGCTAAAATTCGTGCTACTTTCTTAATGGTTTAACGGGATAGACCCTCCCTCTACGATCACAGCGTAGAAAGGGTAATATGGTACCACAACGGGCCTTCGATGGCATAAGTGAAGAAATGGGATCTTCCCATTTCAACCATTGTAACCTTACCTAACCTAACCTAAGCACAAATTACCAAATATCCAGTTGTGATGTAGCATTTCCCAAGACAGATACGTGCGAAGCCCACAAAAATTTCCCAAAATCATTACCACTCCTATGAACTGGAAAATTACAAATTTCTTTCATATTTAACTAAAAAGCAATTAACAGTTTAACGGAGTCAATTTAGAGGCGATAATAGTAGGCAGCTATGGCGGCCAGATCAGCCACAGAGATGGACTCAGCGTTTATTACTTGCTGGAGGCGACGATTTATCCATGTGGACGTTTGATTGGTTCTTTGGTCCTCTCTATTACGATTCAAATCCGATGAATCTTGCGTTGTCACACCATTTTCAGATGTATCAGTAGAAGATGGATAAGCTGTCGTATCCGTGTCCGAGTCAGATTCCGAAGTGCCTGAACAAGTACAAAGATCGGTGCCCAAACTCTGCTTACTAATATTGTTATTTTCCAGCCGCTCTATTTCGCTAAAGTCCATTTCGCTGGGGTCAATTTTGGATGAACAAGCAGACATTTCTAACTGAAAATGGGATATAGGAATAAGCCAAACCTATTTTATATAAACTCACCTAAAAAATTTAATATTGTGAATATTTTGTTGCTTGCAATTGTTACAGATATATATGGAGTGTACTATTAAACGAACGAGTTATATTTTTGAAGTAAAAAGAAAAGGACAGTAGGTTTTTTTTTTAAGGAATTATATATATGGGTATTAGACATGTTCTAGTGATATATGGAGATTTTAAGCAGTGGGATTTCAACTTGCTCCAGCCTCTCAATCTGTGGTGGGAAGTGACCCCGCATCAAGGTCAAAGTTCCCGAAAAATGGTCGAAAATTGATGTCGAAATTTCACAGCTGCCCAGGGGTTGTTTTAAGAGGGGTCAAATGAACCAGTGACCCCCTCCCCAATATTTTTTTCCTTGACACCTACTCTCTATCTCCCCTCCCTTGGTGGATCCCCATACAAAAATTACATTTTTATAAAATTGCCCCCCACCTCCTTAAAACACTTCCTAGGTGGGTAAAATGTATGACATACCCCCATTATTTTTCACTTCCCAACATTTTCGTTCTTGGCACCCACGCCGTATCTCCACTCCTTAGGGGGGCCACAATACAAAATTTATGATATATGCTTGTAATGTTTGAACAGATTTACTAATACAATGTTATGGCAATATACTTAGGTGGCAATACACTGGGATGCAAGGGAAAAAAGAAGTTCCTCGACTTCCTGTGATCGCCACGTATGATGGAAACGAGTAGCTTTTAGTCGTGCCGAAAGTAGCATCAGGGTAAAGGAAAAGGCAAACATATCGCGGAGGCGGTATACGATTTGTTGAAAGAGTGGAACATTATTGATCGCGTTCAAGCTATTTCGTTCGACACCACAGAATCAAACACTGTGCAATTCCAAGGTGCGTCATCATTAGTCAAGCAATTATTAAAACGAGATCTGTTGTATTTACCATGCAGACATTATATATATGAACTCCAATCGAGAGCAGTGCTCGAAGCCAAATTTGGTAAAATTTCTGGCCCAGGAGTGCTTTTATTTTGCCGTTTCAAAGAAAAATGGGACCAAATACAGGACGAACCGCACAGCTCTGGAACAAAGTATGACCTAGTCGCTGCCAAAATACCAGTTTCTTCAATACCAGCAACTTCAGCCCTCCAGTGGCCCTTCAGTCATGGTCGATGGATGGCTAAGGCTGTATGTATATATATAACGGGATCCGTGATGTTCGCATTTTTATTGTCACGCTTTACATAAAGGCATGGTATAGCAGCAGCAGTGCTATCGTGGCTTATAATCTGGATTTAAATTTTTTGAAATCAGCTGCGTAATATTTCGATCCAATTGTTTCGCAGGTGTTAGTGGCTAAATTTTGTGGGCATCTTTGGTACATCAGTGGCGAAACTTAAGCTCTTTTGTTTTTTGATCCAAATGATCTTTTTTACTTCAAGCGTACAATGGAAAAAAGTTTCTTGAATTTTAAAAAGTCAAAGAGGAACACGAATAAAACCTTTCTGACATTGAGAGGGAGATGGATAAGAGTGATAATTCAGGCAGCGATTTCGAAGAAGATGAGAAATCTGACGATAGGCACGGCGATGATGACAAAGAAGTTAGCGAAGGACATTCCCGTACAGGGCGAATTGTTGGCTATAAGGGAGTTAAAAGAATTTCGATGACAACAAATCAAGTAAATCAATTCATCATGAGAGATTTTAGCGATTTCGTGACGTGCGAAACGGCAAGATTTTTCAAACGTTTCGAATTGTCTACCGATTTCCTATCTACCGGTGCAGAAACCTGGGCAGAGCGTTTGCGCTCTACCAACAAACCCAAGAGACCTTGCACAACTTACATGTTGTCAACGATACAGCTGATAGGGGCGATAAATTAATGGAAGACTAGATGTTTAATGATTTCTTATGCCGAAACAAAAAAGGAAAAACCATTTTTATTGCAGGTCGTCATAGCCAATCGGAAGGCCTTTCCGTTATGTAATAAAGATAAATTTATTTCATTTGTACCTCTATTTGCGAAGAATGTAAAAAAGAAATGGAAAATAAATGGATAACATGAAAATTAAAATAACGTTTAAATTAAATCTAAATCTTTTTATTCAATATGGTTTTTGTACTTTTGAATTAATATGTAAATGTAATTTTTTAATGGGAGCCACCTAATTATATTGTCATAACATTGTATAAGTAAATCCATACAAACATTACAAGAATTTATCATCAATTTTGTATGGGGGCCCCCCTAGGGAGTGGAGACAGGGGGTGGGTGCCAAGACCAAAAATGTTGGGAAGTGAAAAATAATGGATGTTGGTCATACATGTTACCCTCCTAGGAAGAGTGTTTAGGCCATTTTATAAAAATGTAATTTTTGTATGGGGACCCCCCTAGGGAAAGGGAGATGGGGGTAGGTGCCAAGGACAAATAGTTGGGGCTGGTCTTATATTTTCCCTGGCTAGGAGGCACTTTTGGAGTGGTGTTCAAGCGGCAGTGGTACAAAATCAGAAAAAACATGAATTTTTCATAAAATCTGTATGGGAGCCCCCCTAAGGTGTGAAGATAGGGGGTGAGTACCAAGAACGAAAAGGTTGGAAAGTGAAAAATAATGGGGGTTGGTCGTTCATTTTACCCTCCTAGGAAGTGTTTAAAGGAGGTGGGGGCAATTTTATAAAAATGTAATTTTTGTATGGAGACCCCCAAAGGGAGGGGAAATACGGGGTAGGTGTCAAGGAACAAAATGTTAGGGAGGGGAAAAAATGGGGGTCACTCGGACATTTGCCCCTCTAGAAGCAACCCCTGGGTAGCTATGACGTTATATATAAACAGCTACAGCTCCTACCTAAGCTCAGATGGAAGGCTCACTTTGCACGTAAATATGCGAGCGAGCTTGACAACAAAATGCTTGGCATAAATAACCTGTTGGATACAGAGACTATAACGGCTCTGGTAGAAATTATAAGGAAAGCGGCCGCACCTATGCAAAACCCGTCACAAAATATGCGAAGCAGAGAGCCTTGGTTCAACTCCCAGTCTGATGAAGCAAGAAAATTATCATTCGCTTGTCTACGCACGCTAAGAAAAACTGATAGCAGCTCTGCGAGAACTCAATATAGAGACGCAGTATCAAATTTGAAAAAACTATACCAGCCCAAGAAAATTTGCTTTTATCGAAAGTTAGAGCATTCTTTAGGCTGCACAAACAGTAGTCGCACTTTCTGGTCACTAATAAAGCAAATAAATGGAGATGTTAACCAGAATAGTATAAAAGTAAATTCATCAGCACTAGCTAGCTATTTCAAAGAACTGCTTTATGTACAAGATCGAGAGTCGGAAATTAGCTACGCTATGCCCCTTACGAAATCGCACTATCTACACCAGCCTTTTACAGTTCAGGAAGTGCGGAGTGCACTCTCTGGACTTAAGGGCAATAAAGCCCCAGGAGAAGATAGGATCTCCGTCGAATTTTTTAAAAATGCCTCCCCAACCTTTATTGAGCAACTGACACTCGCCTACGACCATATTTTTAGCACCGGTGCGATTCCAACTTCATTTAAAAAGAGCTTGATATTCCCAATTTACAAAAAAGGAGCACAAACGGAAGCCAGCAATTATCGAGGTATCTCGTGTCTGTACGCAATTATGAAAATTTTTGCAGGAATACTACTGGAGAGAACCACGACTTGTGTTAATCGCAACGATATCTTGAGCGAATTTCACTGCGGATTCAGGAAAGGCTACTCTACGGTCGATAGCATATTTTTACTCACCACAAATGCGAAGTCTTACATCTAAAATAAAAGAAAAATGTTCATATGCTTTTTAGACTTTAAGGCCGCTTTTGATACGGTCAATAGACGAAGCCTCTTCTCCAACTGAGCAACCTAGGTATATCCTTCAAAATTCTCAACGCCTTACAGAATCTATATGCCGACAACATTGCAACCGTGTGGGATGGATCAAAATTATCGGACTGGTTTGAAACGAATACTGGAGTTAAGCAAGGCTGTCTTATAAGTCCACTACTTTTCTCGCTATATATCGATGATATTGCAGAAATCCTACCAGGCGGTGTTACCTTTGGCGGCCAAACCGTCAGAACGTTGATGTACGCTGACGATATGTGCATCCTAGCGGAAAGCTCGCAAATGCTGCAAAATATGCTAAATCATCTAGGAAGCTATTGTGAGCAGTGGGGTCTGCAAATAAATACTGAAAAATCGAAGGTTATGTCCATTGGAGCACGAAGAAGCAGGCTAAGAGATGGGGAGTGTCGGCAAATAAATGGAAGAACGCTAGAAAATTTTATTTAGGCGTCACAGTGTCCGATAATATGAATTTCTCAGATCATATAAAAGGGAAACTTGGAGAAGCAAAAATTGCTATAAACGCTACATGGAGGACATTGCTGAGTAGAGACAACGTGAATCCAAGTTGCAAATATAAGGTGTTGCAGGCAACTGTAAGAAGCATCATGTGTTATGCTGCTGAAATTTGGGGATTTCTTAGATTCGACGATGTTGAACGCTTGTTGACGATTTCATCAAAAAAGTTTTCAAGTTACCGCAGAATACGCCAAATTACTCGATTTATATAGAAACTGGCCTTCCAACTCTGTATACGTATACACTGCAACTGCATTTCAACTATGTAGCCAAGGTCATGAACATGCCGGAGAAAAGACTGCCTAAGCAAATAATGAGTCAACTGCTTCTTGGGAAAACTCAGTTTTTTGACGACTGGTCCACTATTTCAAACAACTGCGGGCTAAACTTTTATTGGGACAATATACAAGGATGGCGTCATACACAAGCTGAAGTCATAAGAACGCTTTGCGAAGAAGAGCGTCAAATCTTTATAAACCGAGCTAGACAGAGCACTAAAAGGTCCACTTACAAAAAGCTGACTTACAACCTGGGTCAATCAAACTATTTTCAAAATAGCCTAGGAACAAACTGCATTAGCAACATTTTTAAGGCGAGGTGCGAAATGATTGCATTAAACTTAAGGCCACACAGAAGGGACTTGGATGAAACCAGCAGCCTTTGTAATATGCGTGAGACGGAAAATGTGGAACACTTTATCGGCACTTGTCCCATCCTTAGAGAGGTGCGATATCTCCACTTCCGTCGCATCACTTTAAACGAGTTTGAACTCCAAAGCATTTTAAACGGACAAAACTTGCGCATTCTATCAGCATTTTTAGCAGAAGCCACCAAATATCGGCGACATATTATAAACGAAGATTTTTAGGTTTTTTATACTCTGTACCGAAGGTACATAGAGTATATTAAGTTTGTGCAGAAGTATGTAACAGAGAGAAGGAATCGTTTCCGACCCTATAAAGTATATATATTCTTGATCAGCATTAACAGCCGAGTTGATATAGCCATGTCCGTCTGTCCGTCTGTCCGTATGAACGAAGAGATCTCAGAGATGGTAAGAGATAGAGGTTTGACATGTATGGGACATATATCTCTTATACTTGCAGGCAGATCAAGTTTATTTTCAATTTTTGATACGCACCCTCCCGCCCCCGCAATTTGGAAAAAACGTGTATCTTCTACAGTTTTGATGATAGATGGTTCGTACCTTCTAGAGATATCTAGTAATCAAAATAATTTATCGATTTGCTAAAGGAATGATAAAGATCGGATGAACGATACTCACCCCCCCACCAATAACCACAGCAACATACCCTAACCGTTCAACACAGGCAATCTTAGTGCGAGAGAGAAAGAGAGAGGGAGAAACTTAGAGAGTTTAAATAATACTACATAGCATCAACTGACGGTTTTAAATAAACCATTGCACATAAATACTTCTAGATGTGCTATCGCTATGAAACTTTTACCAAAAATCTATAAAAATATTATAAATATATGTTACAAAAATTGGCCAGATCGTACCACTATATCCTATAGCTTCCATAGGAACGATTTTTTCACTGGTCATAAATTCATTTCTTGTAATCATAACAGGCTGAACTTTTTATTGTAAGTTATTTACAAACTTGGACCTGTAATATAAAAGTGTGGGAGTGATTACTCACTCCACCCCCCACGCCCACCTTCCCAAAAAAGTTAAAACAAACAAAACGAACAATAATAAAAAATTATATAATATTTGAATGGTTTCATCAAGTAACGAAAGAGTTGACTCTAGTAGAGTTGACTTTTCCTTATACTTAAGTGTTCTTTGTCCACTTATAAATGGATCAAAACTTAAAAGCAGTCTGTTAAATAAGTCTGTATTTGAGGAGATCTTTGATATTTTGCGTGTATGTTGCAGTCGGAATTTTTTAATGTCCTTAATTCTTGCTTCAGCGGCTTCTTCTGAAAGCTCTCCAATCGAAAGCAAAGAATGTTTTATAATGTCAGGAGCATGAAGTAAAACTTTATGAACCGATGGGGGGAGATAAAACCAGGGGTACTTGTCAATCAGCTGCTTTGCGGTTTGAAGAGCATAGTCACCAAATTTTACTGGACTTATCTTGTAGCCCGAAGATAACGCTTGCAACTAAGTTGAGACTCTGATTATTAAGTCTTTTTCAATTCCCGTAATGTCGGCAGATATATCAGGATTATTGAAGAATTTTCTGGCTGTGTTGCCATCATTCGAAGTTCCACTTCCTCCAGCTCTTGGTTTATCTACTATTAGACCCATTTTGCCACTGATCTCATTTTGGATAAATGTTTTTCGTAATGAAGTCTTATCTTTAGCCCATTGTGATCGAATTTGCCATTTTTTTTCGTCTAATCTGTACGATAAGTGAATAAAATACTCAAAAAATCGAATATACGCATGAAGTGGTGAAAGGCCAAACTCAAATCGCTCCTCACGAACTTCTTTTTTTAAACAAATATCTAGATTATTCATTTCTGTAGGCTTGGCATTACATATATAGCATTTTGTGGATGTTGTATCACTTAATGCATTACAAACTTTACCATCAACCATGGTCAGTTGCAAAGAGTGTTCAATTTCAATTGTTCGATTTTGTATTGTTACCATGCTACAATTAAGCTGATCAATTTTGTTTTCGAAATACGCCTCTTCGTCAAGGCAAAGCTGAGTCGTCTCCTTTTTAAATTGGAACCGGATTGGTCTGCAATATCGGGTAGATGATGGCCGTGGAATCTTCCAAACAATTTTGGAATGGTCCGACTTTGAAACGAGTCTGAGGGGCACATATGATGTAACAAACATAGTGCTGTCTGCTAGGTCGCTATCCATCATCGTCTGTTTATATTCAGCATGACCCGTGCTACAATCAAATCCCCATTTTCCGAACAAAATCAGATGATCATCATTGATATCGTTGATAACCTCATTTTGAAGATGCAATATGCGTGTCGCAGTGTGATTCAATAAATTTTGAAGTTCAACTTCTGCATGAGATTCGCTGACAATAATATTATCCGGATAGCTTTTTTGTTTAGCACACAGAACTTGATCACAAAAATAACAACAAACGACAACACAAACCAACAAACGGCAAGATACAACAACACACAGCAGAAGCACGTGCTTTTTTAAAATTGAGGTTAGGTTACCTTTTCGTATATTGCAAGCCGCACGGCACCTTACGGCACTTGAATTAAACTTTCTTATATTCTTAAAATGCTTAAGAATATTATACAAAAAGATTTTTTCATCGCCAATAATCCCTTCACAACTAAAACTCTAACCAAACACAGAAAAGACAAACTAAGAACGTTCACAATTATGTACTAAATACAATAATGATTTACACAAAACACAACATATACTACATATACTTTTTGTTGTAAAAAGAAAGTTAATACATTTATTGAAAATATTAATCACTTCCATTGCACAAACACTTGTTTTAAATAAGTTTAACAAATTTTTTACGGAGAGCTTCGCTTGCACGTTGCTTACGCTGCAATACCCAATGAATATCATGCTCTCTCTTTCGATGCTATTCTTGAAGAGGACAGATAGAGCAAAACAAAAAGATGAATAAATTCAAATAGCTAGACCAATTATAAATAAGAACTGGTACATTTAAAGCAGAGATGGGCGCGTCGCCACGTTCCAATGCACACGAGGCAGCGTTTTCTAAATCTGAAACAGACTTGAACTGGGTACGGTATACACCTATGTGCATGCAAACGACGCGTTCATACAGACAGACGGACATGGCTATATCGACTCGGCTGTTGATGCTGATCAAGAATATATATACTTTATGGGGTCGGAGAAGCTTCCTTCTGGCTGTTACATACATTTGCACAACTTCATGATCCCCCTTTCCCATTTTTAATGGGAACAGGGTATAACAACATACTACTACTACTACTATAAATTTTCCATCATTTTTCCGGAACTATGACCTTGATGAGGGGTCACTTCCACCCAACCCACCCCCACCATATTTTGGCTCACGCATTTTTTTATCAACCTCAAAGTTTGAGAGCCTGGAGCCGGTCGAAAAAGAAAAATCGTGCACTAAAACATGCCTAGTGGGTATATTTGTTTTGCCGACTTCGGTTCTTTGAGTTCGGTCGTCAACGTCTTCAGTGTGCAAATACAATACAAATTTTCCGTAAGTTAAAGCACAGTCGCCGGAACAAGTATTTTGAAAAAAAATTTTCACAAATGTTACATGATGTCTTTTATACAGAAAATTCGTCAATTTGGAATGGGCATAACAGAATATGTATACAATAACTGCCCCCGCTCATATACGCACAAAATTTAAATATTTGATCAAATATCATGCATCTTCTGCTGCACTTGAACCCATTTAAATGGGTTTTCCGCAAATTGCGGAATTTGCGAAAAGGTTCTGGGTATGTTATTAGTCTTAAAACATGAAATTCATTTAAAAAGAACCATGGTGGACAGCCAATTAGTTTCTGCATGTAAATTCTTCATAATTCACGGTCCATCGAGGAAAAATAATTCCCGAATTTTTGGTGAGGAAGGGCGTATAATAGACATTTACCCGACTTTTACATTCCTGGTCTCTGCTGTTGTTGTGTTTGATTCGTTTTTGTGTGTTCCATCTAAGCAGTCAATTCAACTAATATCTGTTTTTGAATTACTGGATTAACTTTAAAACATGGAATTACATCGTATATCAATGTAATATATATAATATCTATACTTATAACTCTGTAGGCTCGACTGACTGACTGATTATCAACCTACAGCCAATACCGCTTAACCTACAGATCTAAGATTTGGCATAGACCTTCGTTTAGTCATGCAGGAAAGAAAATTTGGAAAATTTGGCACAGGAGAGGTGAAAATGTCAAAAAAAAGTATTTCACATGTTCATGCGTGTGTGTATGCGTGTTATGTGTTTTGTATACCCTTGCAAGGCCTTGCAAAGGGTATTATAATTTTGCCCAGAAGCTTGCAACGCAAAGAAATATTCATTTCCGACCCCATAAACTATATATATATTCTTGATCAGGGCGACGAGCTGAGTCGATTGAGCTTTGTCCTTCCGTCTGTCTGTCCGTCTGTTTGTCTGTCCGTCTGTCTGTCCGTCTGTTTCTACGCAAACTTGTCTCTCAGTTTTAAAGCTATCGAGCTGAAATTTTGCACAGAGTCTTCTTTTTACTGCACGCTGCTAATATATTGTAACCGACCGGATCGTATGACTATATCTTATAGCTGCCATAGGAACCATCGGTCAAAAAATGGGTCTCAGTGAGAAAAACTTTTTTGTTTTCAATGTTAGCGTCCTTAAACTCGGCCATTATTAATATTATAGGCTTTCAGACAGATTTGCAAATTTTGGTCAAGATCGGATGACTATATCTTATAGCTGCCATAGGACCGATCGGTTGGAAAATGGGTCTTAGTGAAAAAACCTTTTTTTTGTTGAGTAAATCGTTGTTAAGGTTGGTGATGATTAATATTAAACGCTTTGAAACTAATTTGAAAAAGTTGATCGACATCGGATGACTATATCTTATGGTTGCCATAGGACCGATCGGTCGAAAATGGTTCTGAGTAACACATTTTTTTTGTTTTTAATGTTAGCGTCCTTAAACTCACTGATTACTAATTCTATAGCTGCCATAGGACCGATCGTTCTGAAAATGAGTCTTAGTGCGAAAAACTTGTTGTTTTCAACTTTATCGTTCTTAAACTCGGCGATTGTTAATTTGATATGCTTTTAAAAAGATTCGCGAAATTTGATCGAAATCAGATGTTTATCTGTCGGAAAATGGGTTTTAGTTACAAAACTTGTTGATTTTTATGGAAGCGTTCCTAAACTGTGACATTTCAAAAACCGCATTTTCAAGGGTATAAAAACTTCGGCACCGACGAAGTGAGCTTGGCCTTCTCGATTTTTTTTATAACCGGATTTCTAATGGGTTGTACAGGTACGTACCGGTATAACTACTACGTTTTTTGATATTGGAAACATTAAATTCTGATATAAATCTAAATCATTTTATTCCAGTGTAATAAAACGAATCAAAATTTAACTCAAAATGGATGGTTTCACATTGAAAGTAAAATTATATCATATTTCGTATTATTATATTTCATTCATTATCATATTTCGTATACGACCACTCAGTCTGTGGCACTTAAAACATTTTTTTAGACATTTGTGTTTTATATGAAAAACTGTGACGAAATGAATTTTCTGTCGTTCTGAGTACCAGGCTTAACCTAAAAATTTTAAAATTGATTTAAATATTAAGATTTAAAAAGAAACCTAGGATGGCCGCTGCCACTTTTAAGCATAATAATTCTTCATAATTTGCGATTCAGCGAAGGACATTTGCTTGGAAATTTTTAAGAGAAGGCCGGAATACTAGACTATAACCGATAACCGATAAAAATAATTAAAATTTGTTAAGACCCCAGAAACCAGCTGAACTCTCTTTTGCAATCGCAATATTCTTCTCACTACGTGCTGGATGTGGTCTATTTGGTCGCGTATTATCCCATAACGTGTGTACGTTAGACTCAAATTCGTTAATGGTTTTGGGAAAGGTGGTTTCGGAAGGTCGATGATGCACACCATATGTAGCTCAAACTGCACGGAAAACGTTTTTCACAGAACGCTGATTTTCGTAATACAGCTGAATAATTTGGAGACGTTGTTGCGGTGTGAGTCTTTCCATGATGATTTGTCAAACAATCCTTAACAAAAATAAGATGACAGAATGACACCATTCACGCGTGATATCTGAAAAAAGAATATAGAAAATTAATCGCTCTTTAGTACACAGTCCATTCAGTATTTTCAACGCAAACTGAGCATGGCTTGCTTAGACCTAGAAACTCTAGTAAATAATTGATTAATTACTAAAAACAAGCGCAACACATAGTAGGCCAGGCATTTTACAATTTTTTGACTTGCTAAACCCGCAAACATTTTTTATTCATTCCACCTTAGCTCTCACTATCGAGAGGAGGTGGCATTTCTTATTTGTAAAACTTATTTTATTTTATATTTTCTTTGTGTGTACTTGACGTTCAGATATCGCCGAGTGGGATCAAGTGGAGTCGACAGCGAGTTTTTAGTCGCAGACTCAGTCTTGGAAACCAAAGGTGGTTTTTTGAATACCGGGTGTTTTGTTAGCGTGCCTGAGATACATATGTAGGGTGCGACTCGTCAGGTTCATGACACCGGGTTCAAGCGGTGCTGGCTGTATTTCTAGAGGAGTATCAGTCGGCTGTGGTTGCTACCAGTGACAGCCCTCCACGCAATCCAATATGCAGGGAAATGTTTTCACTTTGATGAGGGCCTCCTCAAGAGATCTGTAAACAAATGTTCTTATTATTTTCATATGTTCTACAAATCGTATGGAAATTGTTTGATTTTTGGGTCAAAAGCGATTTATTTTTTTTTTGGGTTTAAGTTGCTCCCTTGACCCTTGGGCAAAGGGATTTATTTGGCCACCTCCGTGCAATACGGGGAAAAAGCCAACACAAATTTGACTGGAAGCTTTCAGTGCTTTGTATGAAGTTTTATATATCGAAGCGATTTATGTTGGTTGATATTAAGGCCTTTGACCTTGAGTTTACAAATTCTTTTTTAATGTTAAAAAAAAATGCCATAATGGCGGCTGCCAAGATGGCGGAAGGAGCCCTCCGTCAAACGAACTGCAATGCATGAGGCTTCCAGAGAGACTGCAAAAGCGATTTAAGTACTTACCCCATATTATGAAAGTAAACGAAGAGACATGCGCTGTCACACTAAATGTGACGCAATGTTAACCCAGCATTACACGAATGGCTCGCACAACATACATAGAATTAATAACCAACCAGCAGGAAGAATCAAAAAGGCAATGGACACTTTACTCAAATAGGGCGCCTTACTCCAGATATCGATAATTATTCGACTCGAACCCGTGCTGGGGGGTTGGGATGGGTTTTAACTGACCGTTTTTTGCTCATAACTTGAGTATCGTTCATCCGATCTTTATCATTCCTTCAGCAAATCGAAAAATTTTGAGTACTAGATATCTCTAGAAGGTACGAACCATCTATCATCAAAGCTGTAGGAGATATGACGTTTTTTCCAAATTGCAGGGGCGCGAGGGGGCGTGGTAAAAATTGAAAATAAACTTGATCTGCCTGCAAGTATAAGAAATATATGTCCCATACATGTCAAACCTCTATCTCTTACCATCTCTGAGATCTCTTCGTTCATACGGACGGACGGACGGACAGACGGACAGACGGACATGGCTATATCGACTCGGCTGTTGATGCTGATCAAGAATATATATACTTTATAGGGTCGGAAACGATTCCTTCTTCCTGTTACATACTTTTGCACAAACTTAATATAATATACTCTATGTACCTTCGGTACAGAGTATAAAAATCGCGCGATTTTTTGTATAAAAATTTTCATTATTTAATTATTTTTTAGTTTATTTTACTAAAAATCCAAATTTAAAAATATTTACAAATTCGTTTTTAGGTATTTCCGATATTTTTTATTTTAATGAATAAAAAAACGAGAAAATGTTACGAAGAAATGTTGCAATATATTAAAGAAAATGTATTCGATATGGAGCTTTCCACAGTAGTGACTGATTATGAGGAAGGCCTGAGGAAAGCCATCCGAAATGTGTTTCCCAGAGTAAAAAACGTCGGATGTTGTATGTATTTTGCCGTAGCAGTAAGAAGAAATATGTGCAAGAAAAAAACGTCGTTACAATTTATCAGGGACTCAAAACAGGCAAATGCAGCTTTCCATAAATTACTGGCTTTACCATTGCTACCTTCACACCTAATTGAAACTGCTTTTTGCGAAATCAAAAATAAAATTGTGACGTTCGATGCTAACAACTATTTATGCACTTTTTTAAGTTATTTCGACGAGCAGTGGATAAAGAAGGTAATAGCTCTTTACGTAAAATAGTGCAAATATTTAACTTATGAATTCTAGAATTGTTTATAGGTGGGATGCAATAATTTTTCTGTTTACAAGGAAAATATTCGCACAACAGCTGCTGTGGAAGCATACAATGGTGTATTGGGGAGTTCTGCGATGCCAAATGACAATTTTTTTTTAAATTTGTTCAAGTTGTTCGCGACGAGGAGTGCTTTAAAAGTCGGCAATTTTCCATTGCACACAAAAGTCGAAAGACCTGTGTTCAAAAAGATAGAAAGATTGAGGAAGCAACTTTGCTATTGGACGAAGGAAAATTAACTGCAGCTAATTTTCTTGCTCGGATGGTGTATGATGATAATGACATTTGCACCAACATGGTGCCAAAAGAGAACATTTTTAATGAAGAAGAAGAAGATGACGATTCCGCTGACGAAAATTCAGATGAAGAAGAATCTATTTATAATTCAATACCAAAAACTAACGATCGTAATTGCATTATTTGTATGGACTCGGTTCCAAATATTTTATTTTTTCCATGCAAACATTTACAAACTTGTGCGGAGTGCCATTTAAAACTACAAGCTGATGCAATTGCAAGTAACTGTGAGGGCATTACAACTGCCCTTGTTGCAGACAACTTGTTCAAAGTTCCATACGATTCTTTTTTTAATTAAAAATACATATAAGATTGTAAATTTATTTCTAAGAAGAAAATATTTTGAAAAAAAGCTATGAAATTAAAACAAAAAAACAACAAAATTCATTTTTGAAATTGGGGTATTATTTCATTATGAAAGAACACCCCAAGTTTGGGGCCTTATTTCATCGCAGTGGGGCCTTATGTCATATTTTAAATTGGGGTATTATTTCATTATAATAATATCGAGGAGCCGCACATTTAAGTCAATTGGATGAATTTGACCAAATTGAAGGAGAGGAGAATCTATTTAAAAGTATGAGGTTCTGGAGGATCTTAAAGATACTTACTTTGGCATTAGGTGCTACCACTCCTACTTCAATATACACATATCAAATAAATAAACATATTTAATTACTCCAATACTTTTTAAATGCATGCGATGCTGTTTCCGGAATTATTCCACATATTGATGCCTTTGACATTCTTAACTTGTATGAGAGGGATGTCATACTGGATCCTGAAGCCCAATAGCGCAGTGTCACTGCTAGTCTAGAAGAGTTCGGAGAGTTGTTTGATACTAGTGAATGGCGGCTGCTTATTTAAATTAATTTGAGTAGCAATGTTCAGATCGATTGTATCAGCGACTGATATAGCCAATCACAAAAAACTTAATCAGGTACAAAATAAATTTGGCAGGTCATAGTAGATCTTAAATAGAATAGTATGAAGTTTAACTATGCCTCCATACAAAAAAAAATCAAACTATGTCAATTTGCTTGAACTTGAAACCTTCCATTTTGTCATTTTGTACTTAAATGCCAATAACTTCAATATTATTCGACGGATTGTAATGAAATATGTGGCGTTTTATTTTTAATAGATGAGTCTTTGGTGACCAGCAGTAAAATAAATTATACACAATTTTTTTCGTGGTGAAAATCGCACTTAAAATCTAGCTTTTTTCAAATAAACTAAAAGCCTTTATATCTTCAAAGTCAAGCACCAGATTAAGAAGTGGCTTATGAATGAATGATAGGGCATTCAATTATCTTCCAAGAAAACATTACTTTTTCATAATGAATAAACCTTTTTCTCGATTATTCGAAAACGGCCCCACTTAAACAATTTTGGACTGCATTTTTGGACTCATCAAAGGGATTTACATACGAAATGACTGCCAAATGGTCGGGATCGAAAATGCTGTAAACTAGTGATATTGACGAACAAAATTGCTAAACATCCGTTATCTTGTTTTGCAAATCTTGCATAAAAAAAAATCCACATTTCCCGCCTCCCGCCACTTTCTAAATTTTCAAGCAATCGGTTTGGCGAATACCGGATTTGACGGGAAAACGCTGATTTGACATCACTGCTACTGTGGCCTGCAAGATCCGCTTCATAAACGTCTGTTGTGATTTGATTCAACCTCGCGGTGAGCTGCAGAAGTAAGATATAGTGGTTCCAAGTTTTGATATGTCAATATTTGTCCATTCCTGGACAATGACTTTCCATAAATTTTTTAAGGAGTCAAACTGTACTGAAAAAAAAATATTAAAAACGCACGTTTTGGAAAATTTTCTAAAATGCACGTTTTTAGAATACATTTTACGCCTTTTAAAAGTAAAAAGGCCTCATTTTTAAAAGGCAATCAAGAACGAAACGTTTTCCAAATAAAAACAAAAATAATGGCTTGAGTATATTGGGCTCCGGAAAATTATTTGGAAAAAAATATTAGTGCCTAACATGTGCGTTTTCATTTTAAAAATAAAAGTTTTATAAGTTTTCAATAAAAAAACCTGTTTTGAAACATGATTTAAATAAATATGTTTATTTTCATTCAATGAAGTAATATGAAAAATTTAAAATCAACTTTTAGTACCGTTAAATCGACACATATTTCAAATAAAAACGAGAAGGCCAAGGTAACTTCGTCTGTGCCGAAGTTTTTATACCCTTGCAAAAGCTGTTATTGAAATGACGGAGTTTAAGTACGCTTAGATAAAAATCAAAAACTTTTGTAACTAAAATCCATTTTCAGTCAGATGAACATCTAATTTCGACCAAATTTCGCGAATCTTTTTGACAACATATCAACAAACAACAAAACATATTAACAATCGCCAAGTTTAAGAACGATAAAATTGAAAACAAAAAAGTTTTTCTCACTAAGACTCATTTTCCGACCGATAAGTCCAATGGCAGCCTGAAGATATAGTCATCAGATTTCGACCAAAATTTTCAAATTAGTTTGAAAGAGTTTAATATTAATAATCACCAACCTTAAGACCGATTTACTATTACGTATCCAAATGAGAAAAATGGCGATTGCGCGACTTTGGATTCGAAAATCTCGAATTGGTCTATGAATTTATTTCAGATTGGCTCATATATATTAATATATTAGTTCATTTTGATTGTTTCCTCATCAAAATATGATAAAAAATAGTGTTTTAATTTTTTTGGTGTCTTTTCTGTGGAAATGCCCATCTCTAAAATACTATTTATTAGTCGATATTTAAATGTGATTTGTATGGTATATAGACAGGTATATTTCTGGTTGTAAACTAGACACTTTCCCTGCAGGGTAACCACAACGTTCAGTTCAAGAGAAGCAGTCTTAGTGAGAGAGAGAAACTATTAGAGCGCACAACGCAGTGCGCTCACTAAGTTTCTCTCTCTCTCTTACTAAGATTGCCTCTATTGAACGGTTATGGAATATTGCTGTGGTTATGGGTGGGTGGTGTTAACTGGCCGTTTTTTGCTCATAACTTGAGTATCGTTCATCCGATCTTTATCATTCCTTCACGTACGAACCATCTATCATCAAAACTGTGGAAAATACACGTTTTTTCCAAATTGCGGGGGCGGGAGGGGGCGTATCAAAAATTGAAAATAAGCTTGATCTGCCTGCAAGTATAAGAAATATATGTCCCAAACATGTCAAACCTCTATCTCTTACCATCTTTAAGATCTCTTTGTTCATACGGACGGACGGACAGACAGACAGACGGACAGAGGGACATGGCTATATCGACTCGGCTGTTAATGCTGATCAAGAATATATATACTTTATAGGGTCGGAAACGATTCCTTCTCCCTGTTACATACTTTTGCACAAACTTAATATAATATACTCTATGTACCTTCGGTACAGAGTATAAAAAGCTAATAGTGAAAAATTCATATTTTCAGTATTCAGGCCAATTTTCTTTTTTTTAA
This sequence comes from Lordiphosa magnipectinata, assembly GCA_037044535.1. NCBI lineage: Eukaryota > Metazoa > Arthropoda > Insecta > Diptera > Drosophilidae > Lordiphosa > Lordiphosa magnipectinata. The sequence goes on from JBAMBO010003065.1 coordinate 56,332, forward strand.
ATTTTTGTTTTAAATGTAATGTTAACTGTAATATGCTCTGTACTCTGCAGTGGCAGCTGAAAGCGGCGCTGCTGCTGCGCTGCGGTAGCTTACTTTCTTTTGGTCATAACTTGGGAATCATTTATTCGATCTTTATCATTCCTTCGCCAAATCGATAAGTAATCTTGATTACTAAAGTTCTCTAGAAGGTATAAAAGATCTATCTACTGTAAACTCGGGTTGATTAAGTTTAATTTGTACAACTTTTATAGCCGATTTCCACATACGCGCGTTCTGTCATCGATTGCACGATTTTTCGATAAATCCCCTATGGTGTTTCTACTGCGTTCAGCGTCCACTTCCGCATTCACAACAGCTGATCTGTTCTGTTTGTTTAAATTTACGCAGCAATCAAAATGAATATAAGTGACTTTGTTTTGCAATTGAAAAGCAACAACGACAGCTTTTGCAGTTAAAAAATGAGAATGAAAAAGTGATGAACGATTGTGCTGTGACGAGCGTTGCGTATGAGGAGTCCCACCCACGTAATATTTGGCATTTGTAAGCTAGAAAATAAAAACAATAATGTTTACCATCATGTATTAAGTCTCCATACCGGACTGGAACTCAATGCCTCACTGCAAACCGAATGCCATCAATTTCTACACAGATGGCTCCAAACTACCTGTCCGGTAGGAGGAGGAGTCTTCAGTCCAGAGCTCGGGATCGAAACTTCATTTCGACTTCCTGATCATTGTAGTGTTTACCAAGCAGAGTTTGTAGCCATCCAGGAGGCTACCAACCTTCTGGAAACTCTCGAAACCAGAGGAAGCGAAGCATACATTTTCTCAGATAGTCAACCTTAAAAGCACTTGACGGTAATATTAATAACGCCAAAACTCTTACAGAGTGCCGCAGATCTCTTAATGAGATGGCTCAGCACTTTAAAATAAATCTCGTTTGGGTGCCTAGATACTGCAACATTGAGGGCAACGAGATGGCCGACCACCTCGCTAGACTTGGCACTACGAATCAGCTCCTACCGGATAAGAGCAGCATAGGGGTGGCACTTGCGACCTTTAAGCTACAAACAAAAGAAACATCTTGTCGAATAACCATAAATCGATGGCAAACGATTCACACATGTGAAGTATCTAGGCTTACATGGCCTACTCTCAATATTAACAGATCTAGGGCGTTACTCTGTCAACAAAGAGAGAACATTTCCCTAATAGTAGGGGCCCTTACTGGACACTGCCTAATCGGAAGACACGCCGTGAGGCTTGGCATCAGACACAATGACATCTGCAGAAGCTGCAATTCCGTGGATGAAGAGGAGAGCGTACATCACCTCTTCTGTCACTGTCCAGCTCTCAGCAGAAGGCGACTCGCAGTTTGGGGTCGTCCTTTCCTAAACGATTTGTTAGACATCTCTGAAATAGGTGTTGCCCCTTTGCTAAAATTCGTGCTACTTTCTTAATGGTTTAACGGGATAGACCCTCCCTCTACGATCACAGCGTAGAAAGGGTAATATGGTACCACAACGGGCCTTCGATGGCATAAGTGAAGAAATGGGATCTTCCCATTTCAACCATTGTAACCTTACCTAACCTAACCTAAGCACAAATTACCAAATATCCAGTTGTGATGTAGCATTTCCCAAGACAGATACGTGCGAAGCCCACAAAAATTTCCCAAAATCATTACCACTCCTTCTATGAACTGGAAAATTTCAAATTTCTTTCATATTTAACTAAAAAGCAATTAACAGTTTAACGGAGTCAATTTAGAGGCGATAATAGTAGGCAGCTATGGCGGCCAGATCAGCCACAGAGATGGACTCAGCGTTTATTACTTGCTGGAGGCGACGATTTATCCATGTGGACGTTTGATTGGTTCTTTGGTCCTCTCTATTACGATTCAAATCCGATGAATCTTGCGTTGTCACACCATTTTCAGATGTATCAGTAGAAGATGGATAAGCTGTCGTATCCGTGTCCGAGTCAGATTCCGAAGTGCCTGAACAAGTACAAAGATCGGTGCCCAAACTCTGCTTACTAATATTGTTATTTTCCAGCCGCTCTATTTCGCTAAAGTCCATTTCGCTGGGGTCAATTTTCGATGAACAAGCAGACATTTCTAACTGAAAATGGGATATAGGAATAAGCCAAACCTATTTTATATAAACTCACCTAAAAAATTTAATATTGTGAATATTTTGTTGCTTGCAATTGTTACAGATATATGTGGAGTGTACTATTAAACGAACGAGTTATATTTTTGAAGTAAAAAGAAAAGGACAGTAGGTTTTTTGTTTAAGGAATTATACTATTAAATTTTCGATTATTTGCATTTTCGATATCACATTAGTATGCTGTGCGTGGGTATTAGACATGTTCTAGTGATATATGGAGATTTTAAGCAGTGGGATTTCAACTTGCTCCAGCCTCTCAATCTGTGGTGGGAAGTGACCCCGCATCAAGGTCAAAGTTCCCGAAAAATGGTCGAAAATTGATGTCGAAATGTCACAGCTGCCCAGGGGTTGTTTTAAGAGGGGTCAAATGAACCAGTGACCCCCTCCCCAATATTTTTTTCCTTGACACCTACTCTCTATCTCCCCTCCCTTGGTGGATCCCCATACAAAAATGACATTTTTATAAAATTGCCCCCCACCTCCTTAAAACACTTCCTAGGTGGGTAAAATGTATGACATACCCCCATTATTTTTCACTTCCCAACATTTTCGTTCTTGGCACCCACGCCGTATCTCCACTCCTTAGGGGGGCCACAATACAAAATTTATGATATATGCTTGTAATGTTTGAACAGATTTACTAATACAATGTTATGGCAATATACTTAGGTGGCAATACACTGGGATGGTAAAATGATACCGGAGATGCAAGGGAAAAAAGAAGTTCCTCGACTTCCTGTGATCGCCTCGTATGGTAGAAACGAGCAGTTTTTATACGATACGGTATACGATTTGTTGAAAGAGTGGAACATTATTGACCGCGTTCAAGCTATTTCGTTCGACACCACAGAATCAAACACTGTTCAATACCAAGGTGCGTCATCATTACTCAAGCAATTTTTAAAACCAGATCTTTTGTATTTACCATGCAGACATTATATATATGAACTCCAATCGAGAGCAGTGTTCGAAGCCAAATTTGGTAAAACTTCTGGCCCAGAAGGGCTTTTATTTTGCCGTTTCAAAGAAAAATGGGACGAAATCCAGGACGAACCGAACAGCTCTGGAACAAAGTATGACCTAGTCGCTGCCAAAATACCAGTTTCTTCAATACCAGCAACTTCAGCCCTCCAGTGGCCCTTCAGTCATGGTCGATGGATGGCTAAGGCTGTATGTATATATATAACGGGATCCGTGATGTTCGCATTTTTATTGTCACGCTTTACATAAAGGCATGGTATAGCAGCAGCAGTGCTATCGTAGCTTATAATCTGGATTTAAATTTTTTGAAATCAGCTGCGTAAAATTTCGATCCAATTGTTTCGCAGGTGTTAGTGGCTAAATTTTGTGGGCATCTTTGGTACATCAGTGGCGAAACTTTAGCTCTTTTGTTTTTTGATCCAAATGATCTTTTTTACTTCAAGCGTACAATGGAAAAAAGTTTCTTGAATTTTAAAAAGTCAAAGAGGAACACGAATAAAACCTTTCTGACATTGAGAAGGAGATGGATAAGAGTGATAACTCGGTCAGCGATTTCGAAGAAGATGAGAAATCTGACGATAGGCACGGCGATGATGACAAAGAAGTTAGCGAAGGACATTCCCGTACAGGGCGAATTGTTGGCTATAAGGGAGTTAAAAGAATTTCGATGACAACAAATCAAGTAAATCAATTCATCATGAGAGATTTAAGCGATTTCGAGACCTACGAAACAGTAAGATTTTTCAAACGTTTTGAATTGTCTACCGATTTCCTTTCTACCGGTGCAGAAACCTGGGCAGAGCGAGAAGACTACCAACAAACCCAAGAGACCTTGCACAACTTACATGTTGTCAACGATACAGCTGAAAGGGGCGATAAATTAATGGAAGACTAGATGTATAATATAATGATTTCTTATGCCGAAACAAAAAAGGAAAAACCATATTTATTGCAGGTTGTCATAGCCAATCGGAAGGCCTTTCCGTTATGTAATAAAGATAAATTTATTTGATTTGTACCTCTATTTGCGAAGAATGTAAAAAAGAAATGGAAAATAAATGGATAACATGAAAGTTAAAATAACGTTTAAATTAAATTTAAATCTTTTTATTCAATATGGTTTTTGTACTTTTGAATTAATATGTAAATGTAATTTTTTAATGGGAGCCACCTAATTATATTGTCATAACATTGTATAAGTAAATCCATACAAACATTGCAAGCATTTATCATCAATTTTGTATGGGGGCCCCCCCAGGGAGTGGAGACAAGGGGTGGATGCCAAGACCAAAAATGTTGGGAAGTGAAAAATAATGGGTGTTGGTCATACATGTTACCCTCCTAGGAGGAGTGTTTAGGCCATTTTATAAAAATGTAATTTTTGTATGAGGACCCCCCTAGGGAGGGGAGATGGGGGTAGGTGCCAAGGACAAATAGTTGGGGCTGTTCTTATATTTTCCCTGGCTAGGAGGCACTTTTGGAGTGGTGTTCAAGCGGCAGTGGTACAAAATCAGATAAACATGAATTTTTCATAAAATCTGTATGGGAGCCCCCCTAAGGTGTGGAGATAGGGGGTGAGTGCCAAGAACGAAAAGGTTGGAAAGTGAAAAATAATGGGGGTTGGTCGTTCATTTTACCCTCCTAGGAAGTGTTTAAAGGAGGTGGGGGCAATTTTATAAAAATGTAATTTTTGTATGGAGACCCCCAAAGGGAGGGGAAATAGGGGGTAGGTGTCAAGGAACAAAATGTTAGGGAGGGGAAAAAATGGGGGTCACTCGGACATTTGCCCCTCTAGAAGCAACCCCTGGGTAGCTATGACGTTATATATAAACAGCTACAGCTCCTACCTAAGCTCAGATGGAAGGCTCACTTTGCACGTAAATATGCGAGCGAGCTTGACAACAAAATGCTTGGCATAAATAACCTGTTGGATACAGAGACTATAACGGCTCTGGTAAAAATTATAAGGAAAGCGGCCGCACCTATGCAAAACCCGTCACAAAATATGCGAAGCAGAGAGCCTTGGTTCAACTCCCAGTCTGATGAAGCAAGAAAATTATCATTCGCTTGTCTACGCACGCTAAGAAAAACTGATAGCAGCTCTGCGAGAACTCAATATAGAGACGCAGTATCAAATTTGAAAAAACTATACCAGCCCAAGAAAATTTGCTTTTATCGAAAGTTAGAGCATTCTTTAGGCTGCACAAACAGTAGTCGCACTTTCTGGTCACTAATAAAGCAAATAAATGGAGATGTTAACCAGAATAGTATAAAAGTAAATTCATCGGCACTAGCTAGCTATTTCAAAGAACTGCTTTATGTACAAGATCGAGAGTCGGAAATTAGCTACGCTATGCCCCTTACGAAATCGCACTATCTAGACCAGCCTTTTACAGTTCAGGAAGTGCGGAGTGCACTCTTTGGACTTAAGGACAATAAAGTCCCAGGAGAAGATAGGATCTAAGTCGAATTTTTTAAAAATGCCTCCCCAACCTTTATTGAGCAACTGACACTCGCCTACGACCATATTTTTAGCACTGGTGCGATTCCAACTTCATTTAAAAAGAGCTTGATATTCCCAATTTACAAAAAAGGAACACAAACGGAAGCCAGCCATTATCGAGGAATCTCGTGTCTGAACGCAATTATGAAAATTTTTGCAGGAATACTACTGGAGAGAACCACGACTTGTGTTAATCGCAACGATATCTTGAGCGAATTTCACTGCGGATTCAGGAAAGGCTACTCTACGGTCGATAGCATATTTTTACTCACCACAAATGCGAAGTCTTACATCTAAAATAAAAGAAAAATGTTCATATGCTGTATAGACTTTAAGGCTGCTTTTGATACGGTCAATAGACGAAGCCTCTTCTCCAACTGAGCAACCTAGGTATATCCTTCAAAATTCTCAACGCCTTACAGA